>OX438756.1:17800000-18347000 GCA_949316235.1 Oegoconia quadripuncta | reverse complement strand
TATAAATTAAATCTCTGGTATTTTGATAATTTTTGTCCTCTTCTGATGTGATGTAATATTTAACACGTACATCTGCGTATTTCCAGTAATCAATGGGTAGAACATCTTTCAATTTTTTCATCTCATACACTTCTATTTTAATGAGATGGCTCGCAGTGGATCCATCGTCGTTATTTGATGAAATGTATGATGTTCCCTCTCCGTTAGCCTGGGCCACATTTGAAGAGTGCGTTCTGACCTTCTTTTTCTTCGGCTTCTCAAAAAAAGCATCAATGCTTCTCTTTGCGGTATTTTACTTGGCCTTTAATGTGGGAGAACCGCGAGTTTCATCATCACTTAAATCAGGAGAGGCAGGAAAATAATAGTTCTTAAATGTGTAATCACACTCGGGAATTGATGTCTGAAACAAGTTTAAATATTGGGTTAGCGTATGACTTAGTTTTTCCAAAAAACCACGATGCTCACAGAGCCCTATTCATCGAGGCGCACTATAATTGATTAATTAACGATTATACATTAGAACAATATAACACACACTGAAACAAGAGAGTATAGTTAAATTAGAATAGGGACAAACTTAGCGACATCGAGAATTCACTGAGAAATCATTAACGACTCGGATAATTTAGGTTCAGATGTTAGGAATTGTTTTATAACAGTTTGGAAACACTACGTATACATATTGAAACACACACAACACAACACAATTGAGAAAAATAGGTAAAATTAAATAATTAAACTCACCATAGTAGATGCTTTGTCAACTGGTATCTCTCGAACTGTGTAGAGAGACGTAGGCCTTAGCGCTCTTATATATGTCACACGAGATCCTGTTTTGACAAGTCAACGTAGCAAAAACTCATTTCACAACAAAGAAATACCGTTTCTATAGAAACTTTGTGGCAATAACCATGAAAAAAATTTAAGGTAAGGACGGGATACTCCATTTTGAAACAGCAATAATCGTAAAATGTACATACAACAATAATACACAATTACCACGCTTTTGTTTGGACTCTACCCAGCAACGTAAAATTAATACTTACGATAAAAAAATATTTCACAAAGAAATGCCGCTGCTATAGAAACTTTCTAAGAATAAGTACGCTTTTGTTCGGACTCTACTCGCCGGACCACCCATGATTCAAAGAGCGTTCGCGAGCGTTCCCAATCAAACAGTGAATTAATTTTATTACCATGATTCCATAACAATGCAACCGTGCCGCTCTCAATCTGTCCCTCGATCAATTCTGTGAGAGGACCACGACATGTCACATATGGAACCGCGAATTTATTACGCAACGAAGCGCGATGATTATTCCGCGAGCACCGTGATATCTCACATATGGCCGAACGATATCTGTCAGTGAACCGAACCAAGCCACCCACACATCCGCCGATAATAACCGCGAATCTAAGCGTGAATTTAACCATGAATAAACTTTATTACGTAACCGTGAATAAAGTTTATTACACATACCGCGAATCTAAGCGCGAATTTAACCGTGAATAAACTTTATTACGTAACCGTGAATAAAGTTTATTACACATACCGCGAATCTAAGCGCGAATTTAACCGTGAATAAACTTTATTACACACATACCGCGAGCATATGTGAAGCCCTTTTTGCGAGCAGGGGGTGGAGTGATGGACCAGAAAACTGGGGTGGTCCAGAACCGTTGAATCCCTACTACTCCTGTTTAAATAATAAGTCTTCTTCTTCTTATTTTTGAGGATGGCAACCAGTCCACCTCACTGTCGAGGGACATTACTGCCAGTTTCGAGTGAAAAAATTTCTCTTATTTCTTTAGTTTTTAAGTCAGTCTCAGTCAAAACAAGTAATTCGTCGTATACTTGGCGTATACAGAGTCTAGTCACGATCAAGTCATTCTTCAGTAAAGAGGCAGAATTCTTTACAAAAGATTTTGGCGGCTTCTTGTGGGAACCCGAAAGCTCCGTTACGCACTTTAATTTACACTTCCCGTCACTTGTACACTATCACTAACGTTTGCTGCACAATATTCTGCCATTATTAAGCTTCAAAAGTTAGAATGCACAAATTATAAGACTTATAAAGAAAAATGCTACTTCACTCGCCGAGTTCCCGCCAAAAAGCCAATAATAAGTCCATGGCAACAAATTAATTATTGTTGTTTTAATTTATCCCAGCAAAGGATAGGCAATGGTACTGAGCCATACAGCCTATTCTTAAGTTTATTTTAATACTTGTGTAAATCAGATAATTTACTTGTATACCTAATCAAGTTTATGTTTTTTGTCATTTTTCCTTTTTTTTCTTTTTTCCTAAATCACAGGTAAAAAATTCCATCTAGCGCCTCTCCTCGAGGCGGCATTGTGCCCAACAGGCAAGCGGCGTTCCCGCGCTGAATTTCTCTGAGGCAGGAAGCCGCCCGCTCTGTGGTCACCAGAAGCCTCGATGAGACGCGCCGACAGGTCATGTTTTTTTAAGATTATTGTTTTAATAGGTACTTTGTTTATTTGAGCTGAGAGTGGATATAAACTTATGCACCTGATTATACCTAATGGTTAATTGATAACCGAATGATTACTGATAAAATATATCTAACTAATATTATCACATTAGCTAGATATATTTATTTAGATTAG
Organism: Oegoconia quadripuncta; assembly: GCA_949316235.1. Taxonomy (NCBI): domain Eukaryota; kingdom Metazoa; phylum Arthropoda; class Insecta; order Lepidoptera; family Autostichidae; genus Oegoconia; species Oegoconia quadripuncta. Next base: position 18,344,371 of record OX438756.1, on the reverse strand, counting down.
GTATAGTCAGGTGCATAAGTTCATATCCAGTCTCAGCTCAAATAGAAATATTTTCTGTTAAAATTTTAAAAGTATTCTTCTCCCGCGGCTTCGCATATGCGTGGAATAACTTTATCGTGGATATGTTTAATTTATTTATCCTATCTTGTATTTTTTACAATTTCTTACTCACTGTTGGATCTGTCTGTGCCCTCTCCAACGTCATAGGTCGAACGATCAAAATATTACTTTATTAATTTAATATTAATTTATCGGGTTAAAAAATATTCTATATCTTAATCCAGGGTACGTTTTACCCATTTACCAAATTTCATCGAAATCCATTCATCCTTTCGCCATGATTGAGCCACAAACAAACAAACATTCAAACTTTCGCATTTATAGATAATATTAGTTAGATTCGTAATCTAGTAAACCAGACAGTATAATTTTCTAGACGTTCCTTGGTACGTAAAATTTTAAACGCAGCTAAATTGGTCACGCTGTCTAATCCTTATGTTCTGTCTACCTACTTATAGTATTGAAGTCTGTGCACGTCGTCATTATCAGTCTGCAAGCATTCCACTGGATAGACCTCACCTCGTAGTGAGGGAGTATGGCCATATTCCACCACCTGACTCAGTGCGGGTTGCGGACTTCACATGTCATCGAATTTTAATTTCTCAGGCACGCAATTCCTCACGATGTTTTCCTTCATCATTAAATTAAATTTATAAACTTATTGGTACAGACGAATCATCCTAAAAGTATCACATGGGCTACTTCCAAAAATTTTTACTTTTCTTATTTTCCTTACCTTTTTATTATTTTAATGAAGTGTTTACGGTTTATTTTCCTTTATAAAAAGAAAAAAAAAATCCAAATAGAAAAAAAATCGAATAAAAATTGCCTTAGCCGGATTCGAAAACCGTGTCTCTTCGAAAGACGTTACCTAAGCACTCGTGTCGCTTGCCACTAGACCACGATATCAATTAACAGAGCTGACGAAATTTTCTTACTCATTTATATGTGACATATTATTATGGATTTGGTTTGAGTGTTGATATTGTATGAATACTTTCTAATAGATGGTGCTAGAGTGCTTCGGTCCATACGGTCCATATAATACTTTTAGGGAGATCCGTCTGTACATAGCCTGCCTGGGAATCGAAGTCGGACCACCGAAATTGGGTGTCCGCGTCTCCACTGAGCAATAAAAAAAACTTATAAAAATAGACAATGTTTATTCTATAGACCAGTCTTATATAAGGAAATCACAAAGCAACAACTTTGACATAATCTATGAGCAGTTCAGGGTTATTCCAGGTCGGGTACCAGGCGTTCATACTCTGCCAGAAGTTGAGGCTGGCCTTGCGCGCGTAGTTGCGCCAAGGTTTAGGTTGTCCGCCCGTAGTGTACAGGTCATCGTTAAACTCCGTGATGCCACCAGCGGCCACGCCAAGCGCTATGTAGAACTGGAAACAGTAAGATTAAAATCCATTAAATTGATGGTTCAGTCTGGAAAAATTCTGTATCGTTACTCTGGATACTTCGATAGAGATAACTTGCCGCCAAACATATTGAAGATATCGCTAGAATATTTATTTATTATTGTTAAAAAAACGGCTAATAACACATATAGAAATATTTCACAACGATTGGCAACAAATTAATTGTTGTTGTTTTAATTTATCCCAGCAAAGGATAGGCAATGGTACTGAGCCATACAGCCTATTTTTAAGTTTATTTTAATATGATATTTTTTTTTATTCTTTACGCTTACTCTGGATACTTGGATGGATAGAATCATGTATATGCTACCACTGAAGCCTCTGTGTGATCCTTCAGATTCTCCCAGATAGGTTTAAAGATAGGTATAAAGTGTATAACATTCTAACCTTATCGTCACAGTACATTTTTGAAAATCTAATGTATGTCAAAAAAAAATAGTATAATTTAGGAAAAATAGTGATAAACATGACGTTAATACAAGAAATCAAAATAAACTTGCAGGTCACATAAGTCGCCTCCGCAAAGTCAGTAATTCATTCAAAAGGTTATGTATACGCTTTTTCAATAAGGTTCCAGTTGATATACAAAATCTTCCTCTCAATAAATTTAAAGAAACAGAAACTTATTAACGAAGCATATTATAAAATATCAGACTATTTAGATGATAATCATCCCTGGACATAATCAGATCGTTCGCATGCCAGGCTATTTCACAATTAATCATGAAATATAAAAACCTTTATGTAAAATCAAAGCCTAATTTTAAAAGACCAACCCTTCGAGTTTCTTGGTTGTTCTTCTCAGGGGAAAATTGCGTTTTGAATAAGCAGTAGCTTAAAAAATGTAAAATTGACTATTTTAAGTGTACTCTGCGTACTTACAAAATAAAGCATTTTTGACTTTTGACCCATCAGTTTTATTATTATACTAGGAGCAATGGACCTTAGTCTTCAGTGCTAAATTGTGTCCTTTCTTCTTTTTTTTTCTACCAGGTCGGCAACTGGCTCAACAGCCTGTCATTAATACCAATATATATATATATATATATATATTGACACTTGTGCAAAAAAACTTCGTTACATTCTAGATACGTGTGATGTAATCTTGGTGAGATAACTTGCTACCAAATCTACTGCAATTATCGCTAGAATATTTAACAACGACTGCCGCCAAATTGAATACCTACCATGAATACTCGCTCTTATTAGAATGTCAGGTTCGAAATTCAAATATAAGTTATTGTTTTTTTTTTCCTATTTTCATATTGTATTATTATCTAGGGCCTTTAATCTCGCTCATTTGACATTTCACTGTCGATAAACGCATATATTTGGGATATCTCTGACCACCCCGTTTGGAATAAAGGTAGTGAACTGAGGCAAAAGTGTCAATTCTATAGATGTATATCGACAGTGAATATTTATTTATTTATTTAACACTTTATTTCATACAAACATACATTGAACAAACATAGGACAGAAATTACAATACACAAAAGGCAAGCTTGTCTCTGTAAGAAATTTCTTCCAGCAAACCCTCGGAAAGAGAAACCAATTTAAAGTTTTTTATTGCAGACAAAGAGCGATACTTAAAATATAGAACAATACATTAACAAAACATCACTATGATAGAACACAATTGAATATATTGATGACGAGGGAATAACTTTAGACCCTAATAGTAGGTATATAATAATTCTATGGGCCAGAATATACAAGGTCTAATAAAATTAACCCGACAAACGTTGCAGAGTATAGGATGTACCTATTACGAAAAAAATAAAAAATGAAACATTAAAGTTAACAGATTTTATTCAAAAAATAAAATTTAGAAATGTAAATTTAATGAGTTGGACATTAATGGCCGCGCGCTCTAAGTACTTTGCCACAACACACAAACACGTGCCGCGGTATCTTTGAAAACGCCATAAGGCGACCACTCGCCGCTCGCCGCCGGCGCTTGCCCCGGCGCCGCCGCGACGCGCTGCGATTGGTTGCCCCCTGTGCCCCGCCACCCGCCATCCCCTTTGGCGTATTCCATATCAATGGAACGTTGCCTGTTTTTTCTCATTGATAAAACAAGGTACAATCGAAATGAAGTAAGTCTGTTAATGTGTATTTACATTAATTCTTTTTACTCGGAATTACATTTATTTATTTATATACGTGCAATTGCCAAAGTTTGTCGGGTTAATTTTGTTAAACCCTATATATCCGGACGATAGGTCGTTCATTTACTTACATGGTCATCAAAAGGTGCCATTTTGGTACCAGACGATAGCAGATTGTGGGGCAGGTCGCGACAAGTCGGCGGGAAGTTCCCTCGAAGTCCATCCGATGAGGGCTCTATGGATGCCCACTCTACCATGTCGATCATTAAACTTATGCGATCTGTGGAAGATAAATACCTAAATAATCATAGGCCCGTATTAATAATTAATAAATCTAAATTAAAAAAAATATAAAGGGGTAACAAATATACATACAGACATACACACACACAAACTTTCGCATTTATAATATTAGTTGGGAAGATACAAAAAATGTCGCATATTTTTTACATCTTCCTCCATAGCACGACATCGTTTGTCGTGCGCGACGTACGTAGTTGTATAATTTTGGTCCAAGTGAATGAACAGTACGAGTATTATCTCGAGCGACATAAACATTTATCGTCTGTCCCGTTCTGTCATCCTATTAGTGCTGTACTGGACATAAAAGAAATTGGTTCTGCACTTAACAATAAATTGTTGCAGAACCCTCAGCGCCCGAGTCCCACTCGCACTAAATGGAATCTATTTATTTTAAAATTTGGCATTATTAAAGGCTCGCGTTATGAAAGCTAACTATCTCCTACCTGGTGTCCAATTAACAGAATACACGTGAAAGTCATCTCCCCACATTTTTCCATTGGTCAATTTATTATCTATAATCAGGTACTGTCGGCAATGGAAGTCCATAATAGGCCCGCCGTACAAAACCTGGAAATAAGTAATAATAATAATAATAAATGTCTTTGCACACACTTGTCATACAGCGCCATCTAGGTCCACAGTAAGCATCTAGGTTTGTGTTATGGATACCAGATGGTTGATAAACTACACAAATTAATTTTTTTTTGTAAATAAATACATGTATAAATGAAAAACATCCATAAGTCTGGAACACATGTCTGTATTCATCATACAAACATATGCCCCTAGCGGGTATCGAACCCTCGACCATTTGGTATAGTAGCAGAGTTTCTACCCATTAAAAAAACAGTAAAATAGGTAAAAAGCGAGGGTAGCGGCATTCCGCCATTTTGCATCTGACTCATTAGTCAGATGCAAAATGGGCGGGGCGTGATGGGAATAATACAGTTTCAAAAAACGTTTTTTATTCATCAAGAGGGTTTCCATACAAACTTTCCCTATTCCTACCTTGGGTATCAGAATTAAAGAAAGAAAATATAAAAGAGTTACACATGCAGTCCGTATAATAAACCAACTCACCTTGTTTCCGAAGTCTTTGATCCCCAATTTGAGCTCCTTGTTGCCTCGCGCTGTGGCGATCTTGAGGACACCAGACGAATAGTGCATGTTGCCGTACTTCTTCAAGAAAGGTTCCAGAAGAAGTTCTAGAAGTAAGAATTATACTGAGTTAAATATGACAACGCATCTATGACCCTTATATTTGATATATATGATCTCTATCCTCCGTAATGCCGATATTTTCGACATATAGATGAGCTCGTAACTTACACCTGCCTGGACGGTCGTGATTACTCTCCCCCTGCTCTAATTTATACATTCAAAGTGTTTACCTGTTTTATAGTGTATGCAAGTTTCTTCGTCGGAACGCCTTTCGGATATTTAAAACCGATGGCATTACTATATCAATAACACAGCAAGTCAATCGATCAGACGTCAGAACGTACTATACAGGGAATCGCAAAATTAAGAATACCCTGGTGTAGCTGCTTTGTCATAGAATAAAATGTTCTTGCTCACCTGGATATAGCCAGTCGCCCTGGGGCAACTTGGCTCTCACGTGGACAGTGCCGTAGGTAAAGGCGAGCCCTTTGCTGGTGACGCGGCCGCTGACGACAGGCGGGAGGATGCTTGCGCCCCACGCCTGCACCGAGCATTCTTCTGCTGAGCCCGTGCAACTGTATAAAGATTAATTCATATTAATGTTACTACGTACCTATCCACAGTGCGCTAGGAGCCCAAAACAGCTCATGAAGGGTTTTAAAACTAAAAACACACTAGAGTTTCTACGCACAGTGGTTTTGTGTAGAAATTCTAGTGTGTTTTTAGTTTCATCATCCTAGCTCCATCATCAGACCCTCGGCACCAAGTGCAAAATATTGGACTCGTCAAAACGAATCATGTGAGCACAAACTATAGAGAGGTTTTCTAGTATAGCCTCTAATAGTTTCACTCCGCGTCCTGGTTCCATCATCAGATCAGCTCCAATATACCAAATTATAGTATTGTCATCCGAACTACATACATATGTCCGTCCCCCAAATGTGTTGGGGTTTCCGGGTCGGTACGCTTCCACCTTCGACCTCATCTTTACTTAACATCAGGTGTAATTCACGTCAAGTACCAACCCGTTGTGCATAAAAAAAACATACCAAGTTTAAAAGTAGGTTAAAATTTACTTCCAAGATTCGTTAGTTAGAAGTGAAACTAATCCTTACTTACCCGGAGACCAGGTTAAGATTGCCAGAGCTGACTGTTTCGTTTGTGCATCCTGGTTCGTTCTGCTGTAGTTTAGGAGCGATCCGTAGGAATCCGCTGTTGACTGACACAGTTGGGTTAACGGATAGGCGCTGGTATGAAACGAACGGGAACTCCTGAAATATAATTTCTAGGTTATATGCCTTATTATCATATATTCGTCTACTTCACTAGTGCGATCAGCATGAGCTTCTTCAAAATGAGATGAAATGAAATGAAATGAAAATCATTTATTCATGTAGGCAATACAATATGCACATATGAACGTCACTTGTTTTTTAAACTACCACTAGCTCGGAACGCGACCACTACTGAGAAGAGCTAGCGAGAAACTCAGATGGTTTGTCTCTTTTCAATCAATCATTTACAATCAAGAAAGGTTACAACAATTTTTATAATATCGTGTAGACGAGCCGTTTAATCCCATGGATTGCTATCATTAATGTAGTCCGAAATTTTTGTTTTATAATAGGTTTAAATTTATTAAACGGAAGATTCCGTATATCCATGGGAACCTTGTTGTAGAAGCGCACACATTGACCTCTGAATGACTTACTAACTTTACTAAGTCTACTAAAAGGTACAGCTAATTGATTTTTGCTTCTTTGATTTGCATTGAAATGTTTGAGTTGAGAGCATATCATATCAACGGACTATACCAGTCTACTATTGAATTCAAGCCTTCCCGATAAAACGATATTCATTGCATTTCATGGAAGATTTTTCCCTAATCGCCATGCTGCTGTGCTGACGGGTTGGCGATCACCGATTTTTGGGAGCTTCGGATCTATGACTCTGTTGCCCATCGCTGGTCTTTGCTTATATGTTCACAATCCCTTAGTTACCTGTTACGACACCCACGGGAAGGGATCGTTGGTCCTTTCTACTCCTCCTACGTCCAGCGGGGCACATGTTTTAAGTACTCGGTTTGGTTGGTGGTAGGGCATTTTAATGTCCGCCTGGCTAGCTACCACCACCTTATCTAAATCTGCCGCCAAGCAGCAATGTTAATAGCATTGTTGTGTTTCGGTTGTCAGAGATAAGATAGCCAGTCCTCCAAGTGTGTTGGGGTTCCCAGGTCAGTACGCTTCCACCTTCGACCTCATATTCACTTAACATCAGGTGTGTGCCGGGAATCACTCACAGGAATATTCGTAAGTTAATGTCACTGGTAGTCACCTAACCCAGGACAACCAATCGCAAACGAGCGAATCCAACTGCATTAAGAGATGTAGTTTATTTACATCATACTATCCTGCCCAATAAACATGATGATTATAGGAACATCGAAGACATTGGTTGACTTAATCCAATCAAGCGTTATTTGGCGGAAATATACTCTTAAGTTTTTTTTTATGCACGACGGGTTTGTCCTCGCCCTCAATCACACCTGATGTTAAGTGAAGATGAGGTCAACGGTGGAAGCGTACCGACCCGGAAACCCCATCTTATTTGGGGGACTGGCTATCTTATCTGTGACAACCGGAACACAACAATACTATTAACATTGCTGTTTGACGGCAGATTTAGATAAGATGGTGGTAGCTAGCCAGGCGGACATTTAATATGCCCTACCACCAACCAAACCGAGTACTAAATATGTACCCCATAGTGATCGAACCCGCGACCTCCGAAACGTAAATCCAATATTGTTTGCATTGAGCCACGGAGGTGGTTGAAGTATACTATAATTATTAATAAATTTGCATAGTACAAATTAACATTTTTTTTTTTTTTATACGAGAGAGCGGCAAACGAGCATGCGGGTCACCTGATGGAAAGTAATCACCGCCGCCCATGGACACCCGCAACACCAAAAGTGTCACAGATGCGTTGCCGGCCTTTGAGGAAGGTGTAGGCTCGTTTCTTGAAGGTTCCAATGTCGTACTCGTTCGGGAACACCGCTGCCGGAAGTCCGTTCCACAGGGTGGTCGTACGTGGTAAGAAGTTTAAAAGGTAAGAAGTTTCTCGACATTACCATGAATATCTCTCGATACCTATAGTATATACCTTTTAGTATTAAGTAAGTAAAATAGAAGTATAGTTTAATTTATTTTCAAAAATACACGAGCCGCCGCCGGCCGCCAATCGATATGCGCCTGGGCGGGAATTATTTAGAACTCATATTTTTTTCTCCAACTTTCCCCAACTTTTCTTTATTTACTCAATTTAATGATGTCATTATATGAAATAGGCCACAAACGCGACCGTTAAATGACACAATTAACGTTTTATTTGATGATAGTTTTGAAAAAAAAAATTAAACGTCCTATGCCAATACATTCTATTTTACTTACCTAATGTGCCCTATTTTTCCTTACGGTAAAAAAAATTATCCAGTATAGTAAATTTTTACCCTCTTATTCATAAAAATTAACAATTTATAACTCTGTTTTACTTAAAGTATGTTTTGTCACTTTCTTTCATTACAACATTTCCTTATGAACGACAAAGACAAAACATATTTTAACTAAAACAGGCTTATGAAAAAAAAATGAAAAATTTGAAAATTTTTATGAATAAGACGGTTAAAATTTACTTCATGAATTGAGAGTTAAGAAGAATTTTATAATATTCCTATAATATCCACCTTATTGAGCATAGAATATCATAGAGCACCAACCGGGTGATGTAGAGGTATGTACTGTTCAATCTGCCACAAGTCCTCGTTCAGCGAGTCGAAGTTGTCCTCGAATATCGTCTGACCGGCGCACACGCCGCTACTGCCGCGGACTTTGGTAACTGTGGGTTGGCATTGCGTTGGCGATGTTGACCCGCCAAATGCTATTGGAAGGAAATAATATTTTTTTAATAGAACTTGATCAGTGTGTTACCTATATATTTTTCAACATACTTGCTCGTAAAGTGGATCTAATTTCATCGGTTTTAGATATATCAAGCAGCTCATAAAACACGCGTGTGTTATAAACGCAAACAGTGAAGTTATACCATCTTATTCATAAAAATTTACAAACTGGCTGTTTTAGTTAAAGTATGTTTTGTCTCTGTCGTTTATAAGGAAATGTTGTAGTGCAAGAAAGTGACAAAACATACTTTAACTAAAACAGGCTTATAAGCGTTTGTAATTTTGTTATGAATAAGAGAATTATTCTATAACCACACTATTTGCTATTGCAAAGAACATAAGTCTCATACAGCCAAGTGATAAGACCATAAGGGCTTTTTGGCGGGATCTCGGCGAGTGAAGTTACATTTTTCTTTATAATTCTTATAATTTGTGCATTCTAACTTTTGAAGCTTAATAATGGCAGAATATTGTGCAGCAAACGTTAGTGTTGGTGTACAGGTGAAAGGAAGTGTAAATTAAAGTGCGTAACGGAGCTTTCGGGTCCCCACAAGAAGCCGCCAAAATCTTTTGTAAAGCATTCTGCCACTTTACTGAAGAATGACTTGACCGTGACTAGACTCTGTATACGCCAAGTATACGACGAATTACTTGTTTTGACTGAGACTGACTTATAAACTGAAGAAATAAGAGAAATAAAATTTTTCACTCGAAACTGGCAGTAATGTCACTCGACAGTGAGGTTGACTGGTTGCCATCCTCAAAAATAAGAAGAAGAAGACCACAAGCCCGGTGAATAAAAATCGCTCGCCTTCGGCTCGGGCTGAAATTCCGCCTCGTCTGTTATAGCCACCATTACGCACTTATACCGGATGAGTTTTTTTAACGTAAGAAAAAAAAATTGCGACAGATTCTTCTTCTTCCCTTCTTCTTCCTTCTTCTCTTCCCACAGATGATTTCCCTTTCCGAAGCGGTGGTAGCTTGGACATACTGACTGACCGAAAAATGCTTAGCCCTATTTTTATTTCCAATAGATTTAAATTGACATTCAACAAATGATATCATGTATCTTACGTTGAAATAAAATGCTTTGAGTTTGAGTTTGAGTTTGGCATAGAAGTTATTGGCATAGGTAGTTTTTTTTTTCAAATTTTTTTTTTGTTAGTTTTATTTTCTCCTCTAGGAGAAGGCAAAGGGATCTAGCCCATAACAGCCATGTCTTATTTATCTTATTTCTTCAGTTTGTAAGTCAGTCTCAGCCAAAACAAGTAATTCGTCGTATACTTGGCGTATACACGCACCGGCCTCGGATTGATATGCCACGGCTGGTATTCGTAGTGTTTCTAACATGGGAAAATTATTTGGAACTCATATTTTCTCCAAATTTTCTTTTTTATTATTTTCTTTTATTATTCTTATATTATTGACCGGTAGTATGGACTATTTCTAAATATTTCGAGTTTAGGTTCTGGAGGGACAAGTTTATTTCCCCTGCGGGCGCTTTGAACATGATCGTACAGGCTTATATGCTTTCTGACGAATTTAGCAGTTTCCAGTATGTATAAACATGGAAGAGGTAGGCCTTTTTCTTGGATAGAAAATGGTTTACAACTTTGTTTTCGGCGTATATTTACAATGATACGTAAACATTTCTTTTGTGCCCCCATAATAAGATTCCATACTGTAACCAAGCATTTTTGCACACATTCTGAACGCGCAAAGATTTTGCGCATTCAGAATGTGTTTTAAGTTTCAAAATACTCAATGCGTAAGTAAATTGAGAAAGTTTGGATTTTAATTTTATTGTGTTTTTGCCAATGCATGTGTGTGTCTATGGTTATACCTAATAATTTGAGCTCATTTACTTCTGTGATATTTAGTTTTCTTGATATTGTATTGAGGTTTATGGGTTGATTTTGGTAGTGTTTGAACTGAATTAATTTAGTCTTTTTATTATTCACTTTTAGGTTATGGTCGAAAAGCCATTGGTTAACCTCAGTAGGTAAAGGTTTCCTCTATTTGGTTAAGATCACCAGTGTTTGGACACTCGAATAAAAATGAAACATCATCGGCGAAAAGAGCACAAAGATACACGCATGTTTTTTAATCACTTTTCTGTGGTTAGTGATGCATTTTTTACAATATACTACTCTGTGTAAAAAGTATCGGGAATATGTCAATAAAAAGACCCGCGTAAAAGAGGTCGTTCTAATTTTTTTACTGCATGTTGGTAGCACTGTACTGATTTAGCGCGCAAAATTTGAGCGGGATCTGTCATTTAATTTGTTTTAAACTACACTTTTTGTTGGTCATAGTTTTGAGTCCTCGGCGATTTTTACAATGGAAAATATTGTTGAACAAAGAGTGTGCCTTAAATTTTGTGTTTCAAATGATATTTCATGTGGTGAATCACTAAAAATGTTGCGAAATACCTTCGGCGAATCGTGTATATCGAAAACAAGGGCTTATGAATGGTATAAGGCTTTTAAAGAAGGCCGAGAAGTAGTAGTAGACTTGCCTCGTTCTGGTAGACCTTCAACCGCTACGACCAAAGAAAACATCGACAGAATCAAGAAGCTAGTGCTCGAAAATCGACGTATGAGTCTGAGAGAGTTGGCTAGTGAGGTGAACATATCTTTTAAGTCCGTCCACAACATTCTCATTGACATTTTAGGCATGAAACGCGTCGCCGCTCGACTAGTTCCAAAAGAGCTCAATTTTGTTCAAAAAGCGCAGCGAAAGCATGTCGCTGAAGACATGGTTTCCCGAGCTTCTACGGATCCGACCTTTATGAAACGTATAATAACTGGCGACGAGACATGGGTTTATGAGTACGACATGCAAACAAGCCAACAGTCTTCAGAATGGCGTCTCGAAAACGAGCCGAAACCCAAAAAACCGCGGCAAAGTCGCTCCAAAATCAAGGTGATGCTGACAGTTTTTTTTTACTACCGTGGTGTGGTTCACTCCGAATTCCTTCCAGAGGAAGAAACAGTGAATAAAGAATATTATTTAGGCGTCATGAAGCGTTTGCGTGAGAGTATCCGCCGAAAACGTCCAGATTTGTGGCAACACAACTCATGGATGCTGCACCATGATAATGCACCATCACACACAGCCATTATAGTGAAAGAGTTTTTAGCGAAAAATTCAACAAAAGTTCTCGACCAAGCACCGTATTCACCTAATATGGCTCCGTCTGACTTTTTTTTATTTCCCAAGTTAAAATTACCACTTCGAGGAAAACGTTTTGAGTCGATAGAAGCCATAAAAGAAAATTCGCTGAATGAGCTAAAGGCCATACCGCAAATAGCCTATGAAAAATGTATGGAAGACTGGGTGAAGCGGTGGAGATGTTGTATTGCAAGCGATGGGGCCTACTTTGAAGGCGATAAAATAAATTTAGATGAATAATTTGTATTTTTTGTTTTATTGACAAATTCCCGATACTTAGTACACTGAATGTAAATCGGTATGATATTCAGTTCGCTGACGAAGTCGGTGTGTGACTGAGTTCCCTTTGGTACCTTTTTGATATCAATTAAGTGCTTCCAATTTGATTGTTTTAACGACTCGGTTTTCTATGCGACAATTTTGGTAAATTTTTATTTACAAATTATACTCCAATAAGTAACTATTTTTAAACATATAATCTGGTTAAAGAAGATAAATATGTTTCTCAGCCGTGCATCGCGAGTAGATAATTGTCAATCAAACAACAAGGTTATCGTCAGGGTTAAGCTACAGAGGGGCATTCCCTGCCTCCGGGAAACTGTCTACGAATGACTTAGATGTACATTACTTAGTCACGACCACGATCGCTGTGAATTCCTAAAACCAGAATACGTGTCTCTTTGATTAATGTAATTTTATAAAATAACAATGGAATAGACAATCTTCGTCAAATTGTGTAGGTACCTACTAGCTGTTGCCCGCGACTTCGTTCTCGTGGAACGTTTCATCAATCGGTTCAGCAAAAATGTTTGCCTATGTTTATCCAGATTCTAATCTGTTTACGAAATAAATTTCATCCAAATCGGCCCAGCCGTTTAGGCGTGAAAAGGTAACAAACATACATATACAAGGTGAATATGAATTAGTGTAATTCCCATTAACAACTTTCCAAAAGGGACCATAGTCGAATTCGATCAAAAAATTTTCGATTATCCATACAAAGCAAACCATTCTGAAACCATCTTATAGTATGGAAGCCCAACAATTATCGGCTGAATTCGGCTATGGTTCCTAGTAGAAAGTTGTTCGTAATCGTAGAGTCACCAGTAAGCAACAATTACATGTATGATATTTCACCTTGTATACACAAACGGTCGCCTTATTAGTTTGTAGTTTGAATTGATGTAAATTCTTATAAGTACTTAAATTTAGTTTAGGTTACTGTCTTATCAATTCGCTGATCCTCATTACTGAATGTTGGTTTTGATTGGTTATTTTTTTTTATTTCTCTTAAAGGAAACATACAGCACTAAATAACACAGCACGTAATAATACCAGTACCTAAGCATCACGCCAATAAAGCTTGCACTGATATCCTTTACAGAAAGCGTTGAGTATGTAGGTAGACACCAGATTACAACGAAAAATATATTTGAAAATTAAGAAAAACAAGTGAAAAATACAGCTTGTTTACAGCATTAGATAAAACCAAATAGTTTTTGCAAATATTCTCTTATAATTTGTGGGAAGATTTAAATGTTCGGCTGACAACTACCATCATCTTATCTAAGTCCTGATAGCATTATTGTATTCCGGCAGTTTGAGATGAGATAGCAAGTCCACCAAATTATTCGTCCTTGGACGCTTGCCGTAACACGCTGTGGCTCTAACTGTACCCAATGTGCCAATGCTCAGTTGTCCAATTTCACCGATAATGGTAAAGAAGCTTAATTTTCCAATTTCAACCAATGGCGAATGAGATGGCAATAAAGTTCATTACCATCGAAGTTAGATAGTATTGTGTAACTCAATGGATATCGTCATCGATCATATTGTCCAATGAGAAAACGTCAAATTGCCGAGCGAGCAATTAGCCAACCAATCACACGACTGAATCGATGAAATTATACAATAACACCACAGATCTTACCACGAACAGTATAACTGAGTTTATCCTTCAGATAGCCCGCTCCGTCGACAGATACGAACACGTAGTAGTTAATGACGTCATCCACCTTCAGCTGCACATTGGGGTCTTCGAACACCCACCGTCCATCCGTGGCCTGCAGCACTTCGCCCGAGAGGGTGCCTACGTCGTTGCTACCTATAGCTCGATTCAAGTTCCCTTGGAATGAGAACAGTGATATCTTTGGTGCATCTGCAAAAAAATAATAAAAATCCGGTTAAGTATGACAGTTCTATTTTAGGCAACAATTGACACAAAATGATGGCATCTACACTTCGCTTTTGCTCCTTATTATTTAGCAAGTGGTCCCGTTAGATTTTATTTAAGGACTATACTTATATTTAACCGCCTCCGTGGCTCAATGTAAACAGCTACTTAATAGCATTGTTGTGTTCCGATTGTCAGAGGTAAGATAGCCAAGCCAATGTGTTGGGGTTTCCGGTTTAGTACGCTTCCACCTTCGACTTCATCTTCACTCAACATCAGGTGTGATTGAGGTCAAGTACCAACCCATTGTGCATAAAGTATAGGATTTTTCACTAAATTACATATTTGTATTACTTGTTATTTTGCTGTAGAATATGCATTAAAAAGGGTCATGATTTGCAACTGATATGGAATACTGTTTTTAACTAACAAAAACCTTCAATAAATGCAATTTAAAATTACAATCTCTTAATTTTTTTATAACTTGCTATGATAGAGGCCTTAGTAACAAACTATAGGCTACCTATTAGGCACAGCTGAACTAAAACATTGATGTAGTTACATAGTATTGCTTTTCATTCGGTAGGTATAATATGTGCTACCAGATCATTGAATACTCTCTTAAGTTTTCCTGCTATTTATTTAACTGTATTAGAAACGTAGGTATCTGACCCAAAACAGTATGGTTGATATAATTAAAACAGACCTTAAAGTACTGCTTTGTTTACAATAATCTATAGTTTGTCACCCGCGTCATTACTTCTTTTTTTGGTGTCCCCGGGGTAGCCTAATTTCAATATGATCGGTTCAGCAGTTTAAGGATGAAAGCCGGACAGATGGACAGACTTTCGCATTTGTAACATTAGTATGGTATGGATAACAAAATTTTAATAAATATGGATAGTTAATGATCAACTTTGAAGTAAACAAAAAATTTACTTACCAGGAATAGAAGCTCTAAATCCTTTCGGAGTTAATACTTCAAGGTTCACCTCAGGGATTTCGTAAGCGTCATATTGTGCACAAAATAATTGTAAGAACACTAGTGCGAAGATACGTCTGACCCTTCCGACGGCCATCTTACTACTGGACAGAGACCAACTAAAACAAGTTTGCGGGCAATAACCACTGGTTACAGTATCATCGCATCAGTCATGAGGATTTTCCTTATGTATTTAGCAAAATTTGATAGTTGTAATTGAATTGCTTATTATAAATACCTACCTACATCAATAAGATGTAAGCGCCTACCACACCGTTTTTCTGAAATTTTCGATTGCTTTTTCTGGTTTGTAAAAACCACACTGAGTTGTTTTCGGAGTTACACGGATCAACTAAATTGATTCACTTTGGTTGAAAGGCACATATCTGAGTTGATATTACACGGTTCAACCAAATTGATTCACTCTGGTTGAAAGAAGCCGAAGTGAAAGATAATGCTATTTACACGTACCTATCTTTGAAGTGAAAAAATTAGGTACTCTGTCACGCAAAACATACTTTTGAAATCAAAATCAAAATCAAAATCAAAAAATGCTTTATTTTGTAGGTACACAGGGTACACTTAAAATAGTCAGATTTTACATTTTTAAAGCTACTGCTTGTTCAAAAGGCAATTTTCCCCTGAGAAGAACAAGCAAGAAACTCGAGAGGTCGCTCTTTTAAAAAAAGGTTTTTATATTACAAAATTATTATTTTATATTATAATATTTCATTATTAATTGAGAAATAGCCTGGTTATGCGAACGGGCTGGTTATGTCCATGATTGTTTATCATCTAAATAATCTGATATTTTATAATATGCTTTCTTAATAAGTTTCTGTTTTATAGTATCTTTAAATTTATTGAAAGGAAGATTTTGTATATCAACAGGAACTTTATTGAAAAAGCGTATACATTCAGTGTACTAAGTATCGGGAATTTGTCAATAAAACAAAAAATACAAATTATTCATCTAAATTTATTTTATCGCCTTCAAAGTAGGCCCCATCGCTTGCA
The DNA here is from genome assembly GCA_949316235.1 of Oegoconia quadripuncta. Lineage (NCBI taxonomy): Eukaryota > Metazoa > Arthropoda > Insecta > Lepidoptera > Autostichidae > Oegoconia > Oegoconia quadripuncta. The sequence goes on along the minus strand of OX438756.1, from coordinate 18,327,999 downwards.
ATACAACATCTCCACCGCTTCACCCAGTCTTCCATACATTTTTCATAGGCTATTTGCGGTATGGCCTTTAGCTCATTCAGCGAATTTTCTTTTATGGCTTCTATCGACTCAAAACGTTTTCCTCGAAGTGGTTATTTTAACTTGGGAAATAAAATTAAGTCAGACGGAGCCATATCAGGTGAATACGGTGCTTGGTCGAGAACTTTTGTTGAATTTTTCGCTAAAAACTCTTTCACTATAATGGCTGTGTGTGATGGTGCATTATCATGGTGCAGCATCCATGAGTTGTGTTGCCACAAATCTGGACGTTTTCGGCGGATACTCTCACGCAAACGCTTCATGACGCCTAAATAATATTCTTTATTCACTGTTTCTCCCTCTGGAAGGAATTCGGAGTGAACCACACCACGGTAGTCAAAAAAACTGTCAGCATCACCTTGATTTTGGAGCGACTTTGCCGCGGTTTTTTGGGTTTCGGCTCGTTTTCGAGACGCCATTCTGAAGACTGTTGGCTTGTTTGCATGTCGTACTCATAAACCCATGTCTCGTCGCCAGTTATTATACGTTTCATAAAGGTCGGATCCGTAGAAGCTCGGGAAACCATGTCTTCAGCGACATGCTTTCGCTGCGCTTTTTGAACAAAATTGAGCTCTTTTGGAACTAGTCGAGCGGCGACGCGTTTCATGCCTAAAATGTCAATGAGAATGTTGTGGACGGACTTAAAAGATATGTTCACCTCACTAGCCAACTCTCTCAGACTCATACGTCGATTATCGAGCACTAGCTTCTTGATTCTGTCGATGTTTTCTTTGGTCGTAGCGGTTGAAGGTCTACCAGAACGAGGCAAGTCTACTACTACTTCTCGGCCTTCTTTAAAAGCCTTATACCATTCATAAGCCCTTGTTTTCGATATACACGATTCGCCGTAGGTATTTCGCAACATTTTTAGTGATTCACCACATGAAATATCATTTGAAACACAAAATTTAAGGCACACTCTTTGTTCAACAATATTTTCCATTGTAAAAATCGCCGAGGACTCAAAACTATGACCAACAAAAAGTGTAGTTTAAAACAAATTAAATGACAGATCCCGCTCAAATTTTGCGCGCTAAATCAGTACAGTGCTACCAACATGCAGTAAAAAAATTAGAACGACCTCTTTTACGCGGGTCTTTTTATTGACATATTCCCGATACTTTTTACACAGAGTAGTACATAACCCTTTGAATGAATTACTGACCTTGTGGAGGCGACTTATGTGACCTGCAAGTTTATCTTTATTTCTTGTATTGACATCATGTTTATCACTATTTTTCCTAAATGATGCTATATTTTTTTTGACATATATTAGATTTTCAAAAATGTACTGTGACGAAAAGGTTAGAATATTATACTCTTTAAATCTGTCTCTAAGTGACACTGCAGGTCTCAATTGATAAATTGCGCGAACGGCTCGTTTTTGTAAAACAAAGATTGTATTGATATCCGCGGCATTTCCCCACAGCAAGATACCGTAAGACATCAGGCTATGGAAATAACTAAAATATACTAATCTAGCAGTATTTACGTCCGATATTTGTCTAATTTTTTTGACTGCATACGCTGCAGAGCTGAGCTTCTTCGCCAATTTATGGATATGAGGACCCCATTGTAATTTGGCGTCCAAAGTAATGCCCAAAAATACAGTGGACTCAACAAGGTCTAGAGTGACATTTTTTATCATTATATTTGTGGGCACCTCCCTGACATTAGGCAGTACAAATTTTACACATTTAGTTTTTTTCTCATTCAGTAACAAATTATTTGCCGTAAACCATTCTACTATTTGAGAAATAGCGTTGTTCACGTCGTCATAATTTAATTTTAGTCTATTTACTTTAAACATTACAGAGGTATCGTCAGCAAACAATACTATTTCATGTTTATCGTTTACAAGGTTTGGCAAGTCATTTATGTAAACCAAAAACAAAAATGGTCCGAGAATGGAGCCTTGTGGGACGCCCATACAGACTGTCGACCCTGACGATGTATTGCCACTGATATCAACCCTCTGAACTCGGTTACTCAAATAAGAATTCAGAAGGTCGAGAGCTCGGCCGGTTACACCATAATGACGTAATTTCCTGATTAAAGTGTCGTGATGAACGCAATCAAAGGCCTTGGACAAGTCGCAAAATACTCCTATTGCATCCCGCGCATCTTCCCAAGCCTCAAAAATATATTGTAAGAGCTCGATACCTGCATCGGTTGTCGAGCGGCCCCTTGTAAAACCGAATTGTTTAAATGACATTAGATTGTTACTGTAAAAATAACTCGATATCTGATTTAATATAATTTTTTCAAAGATTTTGCTGAGAGTCGGCAGTATTGAAATAGGTCTAAAATTAGAGGGGTCTGATGTACTACCGGATTTAAATAAAGGTATGACTTTACTGTGCTTCATCAGATCAGGAAATATGCCATCATCAGTACATTTATTAAAGATATAAGCTAAGTGTGGTGAAATACAATCAATTACGGCACTAATAATTTTTACTGATAAACCGTGAAGGTCGGCAGTTTTTTTCTTGTCTAAAGAACGAAATGCTTTTAAGATGTCTATAGGACTTACATGATTAAATTTAAAATGGGAGTCACATCAAACGTTGAAAAATCACAGAAAGAATATTTAAGTATATTTAAAAACCAAAACTCGACACAATATTTTGTAGGGAATGTGGAATTTCTTACTTTGCACTTTGACCAAGATGAATCTAACGAGATACTTTGCGCTTCAATTGGTCAAGCCGTTTATCCCGCAAATCTGCATACATATACCTAAAACCGCTACCCTGCTTCCTGGGATTAAATACATTACCCTCCTTTCCCCTTCGCCGTAGTCGGGTAAAAAACAGGTCAGTCGCATTGGTACTTTATAGGTAGAACAAGAAACACTTCACATACATTTCACATTGATTAATTACTTAGGTGCCTAACTGATTTTCGCGAAACAATTTAAGTAAGCCAGTTATTCGCATTGACTTTCCATTAACTGACTTACAAAAAGTTTCTTAATTCGTCTAATTTGCTTAATTTTTTCTGAGATTCAGTAAGCGTTTTCAATGATTATCTTTATTAGAAAGAAGATATTCCGAGTTTGTCCCATTTAAATTTATCAAGATCTAATGATGTAGTACCTACTCAGTCTACCAACATCTCGGTGTTCCCCAAACCGTGCAATCTTGGAATTACATCGTCACTTTCCTCCGGAGATTGTGAATGTTTCCCTAATCCTTCATAAGTATAAGAAAATACCTACATATAAATTAGGTAGGTACGCAACGAATAGTGAACCTGATTCATTTTGGTCACAAGACTGATGTCGCATCATACTTTAATGTTCAGGTTCGAAATCCCTGAAAAATGGCTTTCAACGGCTGGCAGGATGTCTACACCGTCGTCACTTTATCACAAATCACAAGGCCGTAAAATTTAGAACAATGGGCGCCGTTAACTTGCCCTTCGATCTTATATATTGAAACAAAGATAGATTTAAAGAATCGGTCGGTATCTTTTTAAATATCACTACCTTCAATGTACGAGTAATAATTAAGTTAAAAAGTGTAGATGTTTAAGAGGATTTATTCCGTCCAGTGTTCAGTTAAATAACAGAAGAAGTAAAAAAAATCGCTCTGACCTGTTCCCTAAAAACTTTGATGGGGGTTATTTTCCAGAATATATTACTCATAATTAGCTTTTAGGCTTTTCGAGTGAGGTTAAAGGGGATCAGTATATTTGATTTATGCTGTATTTTACAAAGAAATACGGAACTGGACGGAGTAAACCGTCTTAAACTATTGACCAATAAAACATTGATCATGGTTTAAACACATCTATATTGGTTTTTTTGTTCCTTGCAAACAAAACTAAGTGGTTGTCGTCACTTTCTAATGAAACTTCGATGTAAGAGCATATTGGTTAACCTGTTTTTACAACAAAAGAGAAATAAAAAACAAATTATTTGGAACTATTTATTTGCACTGTGTATCTACTTTCAGACTGTTCGCACACCTTGCACAATATTTCTATTTATTTCTAATCACAACGGCTAAATTGGTACTGGTTTAGTTTTCACGTGGTATTCTTAGCACAATCCAAAGTTACTGGTTTGTTCTGTGCCTGCAATGCCATTTATCTGCACTATAATACTCCGACCATACAAAGTACTGTTTAACACTCATGTAAAACAATTTACGGAGACATTGGTAGATAAACGTCATGACCTATATCTCAAACGGAGTTATCAGCGATATCCCAAATGTAAGCGAATATACAGAAGGTGAGCCCAACGCACGTTGAAGTTTATGGATGTTTTGTTACCGGTGTTTTTTCGGGAAGTATGCAAGCGCATCTTTGCATCTTTTATATGCATGTTTATATTCAAAAACTGTCCAAAGATAAGCTACGAAAATACCATTCTCTCTCCGTAAAAAGTCATATGAGCAAAGACTCAAATTACTGCAACTGCGTCATTGAGGGATCGGGATATAAGAGGAGATCTGATTGAGACACACAAGGTCTTGTCTTACAGATACAATTGCGCTAACATGCCGGATATTTTCAACCTCAGTCACACCCATCGTGCCAGACATGAAAATGATAAACTGATCCCCTTTAAAGCAAACACCAACGTCGGCCTTCACACGATCAATAACAGAGTTACGAGCAGATGGAATCAGCTTCCTCAAGAGCTTGTTGATGCACCCTCCGTGAACACTTTTAAAAATAGACTTGACAAGTGGTTTAAAGAGAAGAAAGTCTGAAACCATGGACTATTAATCCAAAATTGTGACGTTTCCGTACGTACCAATACACCAGCTTGGAGGCGTGTATACGCAATGTATTGGGTCCCAGTTACCTGGTCAAGGCGCATATGAATTCGCACGAAACGCCCTTTCTGGACAAGGTCTCAAATGTTAGTGTGTTGAACGCTCCTTCTGGCCGCTATGTGTCACCCATCTTTGGGATAAGTGTATGAAGTGATAACCATGCTTCTATCAAAAACTGAGATATTACACAGCCGGGGGTAGAGGTGTTACACATATCCTTACCCCCGCGCTCCGCATCCCGAATCTCTGGGACATATCATCCTCTATATGCCTCCTTAAAAAATAGGCTACCTCCTTGAGGTCATGTCTAACATTCGAGGAATTCCAAAAGCTCTCAACACTGAGTGAGTGCAACTGTCTGCCCATTGCCAATTAGAACAATATAGTAATATAGCAAAAGAATGGCATTGCATCGTGTTCGTGAGAATTAACTTATCTTTATAAATGGTATGCAAACAGTCGACACATAATTACACGATCTGTTTAAATTTAAAGTTAAAACTTTCACTGTCCGAGTACACTTGCTGAATAAATTGTATAATATACTGACATCCATGCAGAGAATACAGACTAACGTTTATAAAAACATTTAATTTTGACATTAAACTATGGTCGACTACACTGTATATTCTCAATAAAGGAAGTATACTCGTTCAGTGCAAATACGGATAAGTGTGAACAAGTGGTATTGTATATATTTTTTTTTAATTTTCATAAATATGCATAGAGATGAAAACAGTTTTAGAGATTGTATGAAGAATACAAAACATTGACAGAGGGTAAAATCGACTTTTAGCCACCTTTGATTAACACAGACTTCTGTCAGTTTCGGAAGTGCTTATGAATTGCGATCTGACCCAAGTTAAGAAATTTTAAAGTATGACTTAGTAGCAACATTGCTTTCAAAGTCAACAACCGGGTCCGAGATAAAAATAACGACCACATAATAAATACCTATTCGTTCCTAAATTGCTCTCTAGAGGCAGCACTGTACTTTGATCGGATTGGTCCATGTTGGAATTTGACAATAACCATCGCCAATCGCTGTCCAGTAGCAAGATGGCGACTAAGAAAGTAGCAAGTATAACAAGCGATTACAGAAAATGTTTTTTAGGAATCACGGTGCACACAGGACATTAAATTCATATAAAATTTGTTTATAGAAGGCGCCATCGCAGTAACCACATCTACCCGCAACATAAATTATGGATCATACCTGAGGTGGTTTGGTTATTGTTGATAGTTCAAAAGCTAGTACTTTTATTTCAAGGACCGCGTGGCCGACAAAACAAGTCCACACCGTTGAGAGTCATGTGAATTTTCAAATAAAATTTCTATTAGCCGTTATTTTTTCATTGTTTGTCCCATTTTGCTGGACGTTTTAGGTTGGAAATGGTCTCAACTATGGTTCCATTTCGTTTGAGTCATGATTTTTAGGACACTGTGTATTTTAAGATTGAAATTATTCTTCTGCTCGCTTTTTATAGGTCTGATTTAAGAGAGCAGAAAGTATTATTCCTCTTAAAGAGTGAGAGAATCAAGTGTTTCTCTTATAAAACTCACAGGGATATCCCGTAATCGACAAATGGCTTACAAGTCGCGTTCACTCTCCGTCAATTTATAAAACACTACGATTAATACTTTGATCAATTAATAAATATATTCATTATAATTTCACGTACATTAAATCTTGTATTCTACAAATCCAAATATTTAGACACCTTATATAGAAGTCGCTTACTATCTACAGAGAGTCAATCCCTACGGTTTCATTTATAAGTGAGTAGTTTTGTGTACATCGAATTATTTATTTTAAGGGTGATTATTATATATAGTTTAATAAATTTTATAGCCACTCAAATAACGACAGAAATCCTATCAACGATATAATCATAATGGGATTTCCTTTCCTTTAAAGATAACAATCAATCACCCTTCAAAATAAATATACAGTAGATATACAAGCAGTTCACAAGTTGACTAATTAGCAGAAAATGCGCTAACAATACAAGAAAATAAAGCTACACATCGGCTTCCGCTATGTTCAAGACCATGAAACAGAATTATGGCCGAAACAAATTCAATAATTTCATTATTACATACATTCCTTAACTATACGCCATTTTGTGACATATTCACCACTTCTTACCACCTCCCCTTTACACCAGCGCATTCTCTGCTAACTTGTAGACACTACTAAGACATTAAACATCAAAACTTACGCTAAGAGATTGATTACATTATTTAGCAAACAAAATGTTATAACCTCAATTCACATACAAATTCCAAACTATGTTTTAATAAGATACTGCGTTTTATTCGCTAGGCGTACGATATCTAAGATTATGAGAGATTTCGCTTAACGAATAACCATGGTTCAAAGATATGACTCGGGATCACATTGAGACTAATATTTAACAACTATTCTACAACATTAATAACGCCATAGTTATAGGCTCTTCTAAACGACTACATGTTAAGTTTCCTTACTCCATTTGCTTTTATTACATTTATTTAGTTACAGGCCAAAGTCTATTTCAGGACAAATTAGTTTGGCCTAGGTCAAAACTGCGTCACATTTTACAGCGAAGGCTTAGGTTTGAAACCAATTTAGCCCCAAAACTCGTTTGACCGACACGACGGTTAAGCTTCGACACGAATACTAGTGTTTTTAAATCACATTTTTATATATCTTCTTCTTATTACATTGAAGTGTAGGGTTAAGGCGCTCACAAATACCAGCACATCATGAGGTGATCTTATGTAAAACTCCGTATTACAAGTATCACCCAATTTGTGCCCTATGCTAATAAGATTGGCGTACTTTAGTGACATGTCATCTCATCAGAATCGAAACTATTACTTACTTATCGGAACACTATGCTCTAATAAAACTTCCGCCATTCATCAATAGATGTCGCTTAGAAGAATAATCATGCAATTCTGACTAGTAGGTCGCACCCACGCCATCTCGTGACGACATGATTCTGTTCATCTCTATATTCCGTTCCGCGTGTCATACATGCATGTTTTCTGGGCATTTTTCATGTTCTGTTGCTAATATTTGTGTGCGACTTTACATAAAGTATCTCAAAATTTGTTACATTTTGAAACGTGATTTAGACTATCACACTAAATAATAATAACAATCAGCTGTTATTACAAAAGATTCGATCGGTCAAATTGTACATAACAGCTGATTTTTTGGTCCTTGAGGCACCTTTACATATTACATTTTTCTGTGTTTAATGGTTTTTATTACTATCTCACGATGGTTAAAGCAAAACCTACTAAGCTGAGATATTATCTCTATCAATTATTTACATTGTAAAAATGCAAATAAATTCAGACTAATTAAAAATATGGCAATATAAATATGCCAATTTTATTCCTCGGCCAAAGGACTAGATTCCAGACCAAGCAATCACACAATTTGATGCGCTGTGAAATAGTCAAGGGGTTTATCTTAGATTAATGATTGGTCTCCGCGCCGCTACGACTAGATACCGTCAGCGTACTCGAAAAATGCGGCAACAAATACTACGCCGTATTCGGCGTACCCGCGCAGTCACGCCACAAGTTCAAATTTCAAATTTTGGTTTAAGACTGAAGCAAAATGCCGGTTTGCGTAGTCAAACTATGTAATAACAATACTACAAAAAACAAGAAAGATACTGGCATCACATACCATCAGTAAGTACTCTATAAATCTACACACTACAATATTGAGTTGCCGCATTCAGGAACCTGTTTTTTCTTCATAGTGCGGTATCTAGTCGTAGCGGCGCGGAGACCAATCATTAATCTAAGGGGTTTATACTAAACATTGAATAAATATTGTAAGTTATCTTCAGAACAAGCATACATCTATCAAGCACCATATTTATAGACCATACGCGGACAAAATAACCATTTAATAATTAGGTGTTACCTATTTCATGCTACGAAAATTTTTATTTATTTATAAATATGATAATGACAAAATATTTACATCGCTAATTAGTCATCAATAATAAATGTTAATATACTTTTAAGTCACTTTAGAATTTTACAAAATTTTAACACAATTAAAATATTTGATAGTATTCAATATTTCTCGCAAATATACCGGGCGGATAAGGTCGCAGTCGGTGGAGTGAAAATCCCTATATATCGAGGATAAGTAGTAATACTCAAAGTAAACCTTATTTCAGTTAAGTTAAGAAAGTGCGATAGCATTTAAACACGCGGCTTTCCTTTAAATCGAAGCACAATGTATTTAATTAAATTTGATAATTTAATTGTTAAAAATATAAAATAATGTTTCTTCTTTTGCCATCGAGTATGCATATTATAAGGCCCTCGAGTAACTTCGACCGAACTAAATTAGTTGGACAGATCAAAGACGCAGCTGTTCGAAGTAAATAAAGCGATCATGAAAACCTTACCTCTATGTCTTTAATTACGGAACGCATAGACAAAGTTCCCTGTTCGTATCAACAAATTTTACTTTGGTCGAAGTTCCACAGAACTAAATATATTTGTCAAAATAAGGTACAATTGTTACTCACTCGCTATATATCTGCAACTGATAATATAATAGGTATATACAATAAGTTACTTTTCATACTAGTCTAATCTACAAACCTCCTGTATAAAACAGCTGAGGTGTTCCCATTTCATGTGCCAATATCACAGTCAGTGTTCACTCAAAGTAAACTATACGAGCGACGTGACAATACATAGATGATGAGACTAAATTCTATATTAATTAAGTAATACCTACTAATACTTAGAATATTATAATATAGTATTAGATAATCTTACTTTACAATTTAAAATTTTGTATATGTGTAACTTTGTGTGAGAATTTGTAAGAAGCCTAGAAGTAGCTCTATCGCGAATTGCGTGGTTTATTTGAAAATTAGCGATTTTCCAGGGAGTGCTAGTGTAATTAACGGTAGATGGCGCTCATCTAGCATTTCTGTCAATGTTAAAATAAATAAATGCACTCTCATCAACCGGGAGAATAATTTTTTTTTTTCAAGTCCAGGTTTATACCGACAACAGCCCGTGACAATTAGTTAATTTAAAAAATTGCTATAAACAATGTTTTGTTGTAGGGGCCGTACTAAATTTTGACAGTTATGCATTGTCAGTGCCATCTATCGATTTGGAACAATTATTTTAAAAGTTATCTTAACAATCGGTCATTAAGAATTATTTAATTTTAATTTAATGGAATTACAAAATAGGCACACAAAAATAAAGTTCGAAGTTTGTGCTTTGTAGTTAATTCCGTTACAATGTTGTATATTCTCCATCACCTATAATTGATTACTCCCTAAAAATTCAGGCAATGATGACTACCGTATATTCTGGTTGGACTAAGGCGATATTGATAAAAATACACGCAACTGTATGAGAAATATTAATGAAATAATTATATTTATTAATGAAGTATTTGTATACCTGGGTATATTTTAGCATCTACCTTTCTCAAATGAAAATAGACCTTAATTTCATCATGCTAGTTCTCCATAGATTATCAGACTAATTTAGTATAGTTTATTTTCAAAAAGAATGATGTAGTTGGTATACAGCAAATTCTAGTGAAGCTATCTTTAGAAGACATTCGCTTCCCAGTAGCTCTGATCAATTAGAACATTATACAGGGCGTCCCAAAGTTATGGGACATGAAGGGGAAGTACCTTAAATATTGTAGATAGTGAATTTTGCTCAAAGAAGACTTTATGTTATTTTTAAAAGTTAGTAATTCTGCATTCATAGATTTTCTAAAAATTACTTGCTTCGGCTGGGAATCGAACCGACTTAAATGTGAAAAAAAAACACCCTACTTTTATGATGCCAATCGAAAGAATAGCTAAAAAATAATAACTCTGCCTAAGTAACATAGTATTTTAAAAGAAAGGAACAACATAAAATGATTGAGTCAAATTTCAAGAAAGTTATTTATTGCCGACGACGTTCGAAAAGTAGCGATATTATCATTCCAAAGATAGCATTGATTATTCGTAAATAAGTACCCACTTCATAAAATCAACAGGCAGCGGGCTCATTAAAAGATTGGCGATTTGCGTAAAACAAGAGGGATCACATTTTGAGCATTTAATTAATTAATTTACAAAAAAATACCTACTTAATTGACTACGGCAGTTTCATGTATGTTTTTTATTTGATTAAAATGATTAATTTCACGTTGTTCCTTTCTTTTAAAATACTATGTTACTTAGGCAGAGTTATTATTTTTTAGCTATTCTTTCGATTGGCATCATAAAAGTAGGGTGTTTTTTTTTTCACATTTGAGTCGGTTCGATTCCCAGCCGAAGCAAATAATTTTTAGAAAATCTATGAATGCAGAATTACTAACTTTTAAAAATAACATAAAGTCTTCTTTGAGCAAAATTCACTATCTACGATATTTAAGGTACTTCCCCTTCATGTCCCATAACTTTGGGACGCCCTGTATATTTTTCAGGATTTTTGAGTACTATTATGAATATATTTTCAATTTGATAATAAATTCTCTTAAATATACCCGTATTTATAAACACGATTATTACAAAACCATAATCCTTGTAAATAAATATGTATACATATGGAATGATTAAGGCTGTTGATGATGTTGATGGTGGAATGATTTCAGAGTAATCAATACATAATCATCAATACATAAATACAGTGGATTAAAAAGATGTAAATAAATAGAAATAATTGGATAGCTCGTATGTCTAGTCTATGTGTATTTTTAGGACTGTGACAAAGTTTCAAGTTATTCTAAGTATTGTTTGGTTTAGCGCCTTGTCATAGAATACGCATAATTGTAGTCCTCAGCTATCCATTTTAAATATTTCTTTGTAATACCAATTACATTAACGAATTTATTTTACATTCTATATAGATTTCGAAAAAGAAATTCCATTATTTTAGTAAACTCATATAATATCTTTCATTGGGTTAAATATCATAAATGCCTTACGTCTATGTAATATTATGACTAAAATTCTAAATTGGCCATCAACGAACTTGTCATAATATTTGGCCAAATGCTACTTTTTCTAAGCTCAATTTATCGGGATTAACTTAGACTATTACCTATCTTACGACTACATAATGTTGTATTTGACTTACGACTACAATCTATTACACAATGACACTCAATTTACACATTTCTTGTATATCTAATAATAGCTATGTAGGTAGACAATTTCTATGTATTACATATTCAAACAAGTTGTCATTCAACTCATCGTTATAGGTTTTAAACAATGCAAACATAAAGATTGTCACAGACGGCGAAAACCATAGAACAACATAGAGATGACACAAACATATAGGGCCGTATTAATAAATCGATCTTGAGATGGAGATCGCATCTCAGTCTCAATACAATTTTTTTTTGATACTGTTTTAATATGCAACAGATGCTCAAGCGTCAACGTAAGGTTATGTCAACTTTGAGAACGGTTTATTAATACGGGCGTTAGAGACAGGACCTGACTGTCACATATAGAATACTGCTCCATACAAAGCAGTCATTCACGCCGGTTCACAATTATAAAACAGATGGTTACATTAGATATCCAACCAATAAACAAGAGTCCTGTGTTTTGTAGTACGTGCAAGTGAATTATTTCTTGTTTAGACGATATAACTAGATAGTGTTAAATAACAGAAAAATTGAGTGATATAGCCTTTATACTTAGCATGCAAACTTGGTGAAGAAAAGTAAGTACCTTATATGGCGCTAAGGATTCTGTGAGACGGACGCAAAATATACTTATTAGAGAATGCACCCTTGGGCCCAGTCTGGCGCCGCCTTTGTTAAACAGAGTATATTTCAAAATCTGTCTTTGAAAAACAGTACATCCTTAGTGTAAAAAAACAGGCAAAGTTGTAGGACAAAATCTATTTAATAATGAAGTATTAAGAGTTATCTTAGTCCTGTGACAAACCAGTTTGGACCCAATTAAAATAAACTGATTTCGAAAAGTTAGCAGATAGCTCTGTCAGTCGGACTCGTGAAGTGGCAAAGGGATAAGATATAATGCAAACTACATTAAGGGGACATCCCAGGATGACATCGACGGTGCTGAGTAAATAATTATATATCACACAAAGAAAACCCAGGAAAAAAAAAGAATGTCGAGCTAGAGTTGATTTACTGCAAAAGGTTTTGTGCTACTTAGTTAAACCACATGCGGATAATCTAAGCAATACAAGTCTATTTTCAGTACTTTAAAACACTAGAATCAATACATCTACAGCTTGGCATTCTTGTCTTTTCCCTGTTAAGGCTGTTTATGAGATATATATTATTTAATCGGTTAGCAGCACCGTCGATTTTTATTTTTTTATTTCCTTGGGTATCCCCTTAAGAGATGTAAAAAGTATACGGACTTTATTCTTGTAGATGCAGATTCGATGTATATAGTTCTATCAACTATTTGAGTACTTCTTGTGTTGTAGTTTTGTTGTTGGTTCATTCATTCAACAGATCCAAAGAAAGGAAAATCAATATTAACCCATCCACTCATACTAACTTTGATAATGCGAATTATACATAAGCTTTTTCAAACCATTCAATCATGCAATTTACATTAAAAGGACAATCGTGCCAGCAATTTTAATTTAATTTCTAATTTAGCACACATGCTCTCACTATAAATACCGAAAATACAATATACCCTCACTAAATTATATTTAATATCTTTAATGAATATAAATAATTTTGGGTTTATTCCAATAAGGTCTACATCGGCCATACCTACACAGTGGGCGCTTCGATAATTTGCCATCGAACGGAAATTTCATGTATTTTGCGTTCATATTAAAACATTCAAACACGACGACGGCAATTTAAAGAAACGACCAAAATATCACTCTAAAAGATGTAGCACTTAGATTTAATATGAAATAAGTTCACAGTGAACCATTTGAAAACACTGGACCATACGGCGAGTGCATCGCACGCTACTACAGCACCAGCGTATCGTATTGGGAATCCTAATAATTGTCTTGTGTTATATTAGTGTGCGCTTTACTAAAGCCACTTTGTGTCTGTCGCGGCATTTTGGATAATGCCCGCCATATTGCGTCCCAAGAGACGAAAGTGCTGGCTCGTCAGGTTTATCTTAGTCCACAGTTCAGTAATACTTATGGATACTCCAACACTGTCTGTATTGTCGCGTGTGACGTGCAAGCCAGTATTTGTCTATGCGTCTTGTTTTGTCAACTACCGCCCGCGGTTTCAGCTAACGTTTGACATAAATAAAACTGGATTACTAGATAGACCGTACACACGTACCAGTGTTTCTCTAGTCTCTTGAGTAAAATGTAAAAGAACTTCGTCTGCCATCATAATTGTGAAGTAATTAATTGTAAGATCAAAATTATAGACAATGTTATGGATCAAATGCAACCAAATGTTTTATTAGATTCATCCACGTGCTACATCAACGACAAGGCACATTTGGGGTGTCATCCGTCCATAGGCCGATTCAATGTTACACCAAAACAATAAAAATTTACATTAATATGTTCATCATTTACCTATTAAAATACCTTCTGGTTAGAGTTACCAAATTTTTTACAATCTACCTACTTTTAAAAACGAATTAAAAAAATCAGACTGAAAATTTCCCTACAAGTTTTAAAACTAACCCAACCATTCGATTAACCATAAAAATAACAAGTCACTAAATTCCACTTAAATTACATTCGATAAAAAAATAATCTATCTACTATACAAAATAAATAAACTGCACATTCACAATAAAAATTCACACACACGTTGCACAAAATACTGAAAACATAAATTAATAGCGAATAGGAATATCAATTTTACGATAGTTTTCCGAGCAAAAACCACCATGTCCTTTGCACTGGTGATTATCACTGAAGTGGCAGCTATCACTCACAGTGGCGGCGAGGTCAGAGCGACAGTTGTCAATATAAAAATTGTCGCCGTGACAGCCGCCAATTTGACAGCAATCATTTACTGAGCCTTGCGCTCGGTCTCGGGTCATACGAAGTCCATCACGTCTCGTGCCTTCGCGGAGTACTTGGCTGAGCGCCGCTTGAGCGTTCGCTCGACGAGCTTCTTCACTTCGCTCACGACGAACACGCTCGACGTTAGGCATACGAGGAATATGAGATCTGCGAAGGGATGTCGAGTTAAAAATTACACACTATCAGAATATATTAGTGGATTAGCTTTCCACCAATGACGGATGAAAAACTTCGTACTGTATTCCTTCGTATTTCTCTTTGTTTTACCAGGGAAAAAACGAAATGGTTTCTCAAAATTCTTCCTGTGAAACCAAAAACAAACAGAGAAAATCAGTTTTTCATCTGTATTTGGGTCCAAAATTTAAACTTGTTTGTCATTGTTTGCATAGTTTTGAGTTGATCACTACACGGCGCAAATACGCTCCTTAGCTTTTATTGATGAGCCCTGTCGGTCTAAATTCTAAAAAGTAATAATCCCCAGCTGGTGTAATGGTGAACTAGACCTACTTTAAACGCCATATGAACAACCCACATTGGGCGCCATTCTGGGTTTGACCCACATCGGGCGCCAATCTGAACTTAACCCATATTGGGCGCCATATCGACAAACTACAAAATGTAAAACAATCGATCTAATTAAGTAATTACTTCAAAAATCATAGCACCAAGCAAAATGCTGTCAAATATGTGCGTGTGTTTCTGTGATAACAAATAAACGTTTTATCTATCAATAATTCAGGGTTTCTAGTTAACCGATACAATATCGTAATAGCATTTGTAATAGTGTAGCGGGGCTACCAACTTACATCGATACACCGAGCGTCTCAAATCTGCATGTATCGAATCCTTCACAAAATATTCTAACACCTATGCTGATAGTATATAAAAATATTACCATGTCCAGTAAGCGCCTCCGTTTGGAAGACACGCTGCAGCGGCGGAAAATATACCACCAGCATCTGCCCGACAAGGCTGAGGCTCACGGCGATCAGGAACATCCTAGAAAAAGTTATAATTCTTTATCCTAAAACTAGACATACCGATGATATGTATATGTAAGTCAAACAGTAAGTACATAGTGAATAAACTAGTGGCCTGATGACAATGAAATAAAAAATAACAAATATCATTTTTAATGAGTTGATTAAAGGAGGTGGATGTAGCAAAAGGCGGCTAAGGACTACACCAAAAAACATCTATAGACTTGTATATTTTAACGGCGATGGGCTCACCTCCTATCACGTGTACATTTCTGTATATTTCGGAAGATGAACCGTGGATGTTGTTTCAAGAGTTAAACTTTTAAACGCTAATATTTGAGATATCTCTAGTCACCCTTATTTCGTATAAAGATCGTGACATATGTATGACTATACACTCACTTGTTGGAGAAGAAGCCGACTTCGAACACGGACTTGGTTTGCGAACGACAGGACAGCGCGTTAAACATGTCGAAGAGAACGAAGCACGTAAAGGTCATGGTAGTGTCGCGCGGAGTTATCTTGTTGTCCGACATCTGCAAGCGAGAATTAGTATCAAATGTTTGTTTTACGTCTATCCTGGGGCACAAGTCTGTTAATAAACGAATGTTTCAATAATGTATTGATAGATAAGCTTTAATCAGTTACTATTCTGCTAGGTATTTTAGACCATTGTATTTCCAAAAGGGCGTTAAAAGAGACCAAATAGATAAAAAAAATGAGGGGCTACACGGACTCGATGCACCCTCTTAAACCCATTACATAGACAGGAACGAGTAACCTTCTCAGTAACTGAATTGACGACTAAATCGGCAGGATAGTGTACCTCTCTGTTGAACACCCAAAGTGTGCCGGCGATGATGATGGCAGCTGACAGTAGGACGTTGACCAGCAACCCTCGCGATATGATCCGCCGCGAGGTGTCCCTGGGCCGCCGCCTTACTACCTCGTGGTCTACTGGCTCAACTCCAAGAGACTGGGCTGGGGGACCTGCCAAATGTAATATTGTTATGGAATAGATGTTGCCAGCGACTTTGTTCATTACTGAACATGAACAACGTGTGTTCAACACCACATTAAAATGAATAAATAATGATACAGATTCTGCGAAAATTCCACCAAACTACGTAAAGTTATATAAAAATACGTGAATGCGCAATGATGCATATTCCAACAAATTGCCTTGCGATTTTTAAATTAATTCCTTAGACGTGTCTCCAAAATTTGTAGACACAAGTTAGTTCTTTCTCACCCTCTTTCCTGATCGTTTTACACCCAAAACTGAGCCGAGCGGCTACATAATGCGGTCGAAAATGTACGATTTTAGGAAGTCTAAAACTACCCACTTAAAACGTCTTGTCCTTATCGCGCTCAATATAGGATGCTCAGATAATATACTTGCAAAACTTGAGTACATAAGAACCATACACCCAAATAGAAAAGCCCCACTTTCTCCTGTCAACGCCATATCTGCACTAGAAGCATGACAGCGGCGATAAACGTTTTTATGTCGCGCGAGATATTTGTCCTGCTCATTTCTTTGGACGAAATATAAAACTATCCCACTCTCACGCCACGTCGCGTGCAACAAACTATGTCAAGCTACGGGGGCTGCTGACACCCATTCAAATTTGGTACTCAATTGAAGAGAACATTTTCTTTTTCTTAGAAACATTTATCTTTGGTTATTATGTATACTGTACACCGTGGAAGAGCGGAGACCCCTGGCAAAGGTATTCAATTACTTAATAGGGGCTCCATCATCAAATTATTGTATGTAGCATTAAGTATTTTTAACAATAAATTGAATTGAAATTTTTGTCCACTGCTAGAGTTTAGAACAGACACAATTTCCAAGCTTTCGAGCGTTTTTGTCACTCATATTACTGGCACTACTACTCGCGGTAGGCTTCTGCTACCGTCCCGCTCATCAAGGCGCAGTCCATGGTGTATACAAAGCAGGGAGCCGGGCTTCACTCGACTTCCCTATAGGGTTGGCATAACTGCCGTTTGTATTTCATTGGCTACACTCCCATTTGCCCACTTCTTTTCCTACTTACACACCCTATTCCTTTCTTTAATTAGTCTGGGGTCCAAGGTAGCAATAGAATCATGTAGGGCACCGTCTACCTTCAGTAGGGGCCGTGTTGAGTGGTACTCAACACAACGTCGGTGGTTGATCCTGGCTTGCAGGAGTTACAGTGGGAGGAGTGTGGAGGCGGGCTCTGCTAGAGTTTAGCTTAGGATTGGGCTAAAGGTTAACAATTAAAGGTTGCCTGGAAGAGATCGCTTTTAGTGATAAGGCCGCCTAATTGTACTCTTATCAGTATTGTGTTTTGTAAAATGTATGTTCTCCTTTTGTACAATAAAGTGTATTTGTATTGTATTGTACAGTTACTCACCGTCCATAATAATGTTAATCCATAGTATCTGCATAGCGTTGAGGGGGTTCGGGATGCCCATGAGAGTGGCGAGGGCTATCAGCGAGAGGGCAGCTATCGACGTCGACAGTTGGAAGCGGACGAAGTTGCGGATATTGTAGAATATACACTTGCCCTCCTCTATCGCAGCGCTGTGGAAGGAATAGTACATTATTGAAGAAGTCAGGCTAACAATTACAACAACAAAATCAAGAGAATTATAGCTCAGTGTGTTAGTTTACCCAATACCAGGGTAAAACACTTCGGCCTTCAGTAATGTCACGTACGGAACCCTCAGGGCAAGAACCCTAGTCAGACGTGACCGTTTTTTTTTCATTGTTATTACTAACAACTGATTGGCGACTCTCGGATTCTTTTTAAACCGTCGCTTTTTAACCGACTTCAAAAAAAGAAGGTTCTCAATTCGACTGTATTCTTTTGCTATTTGTGACGCGATGTGATCGCGATCATCCATCTAAAATTATAGAAATTGTGGCATTGCCAGAGCGTAGACTTGATGCAATTGCCAAAAAGGCCAAAAAATAAAGGTCACACTAACATGATCGTAGCGAAGTCATCGTCCACCAGGATCATATCGGCGGCCTCCTTGCACACGTCGGTCCCATTGCGGCCCATCGCGATGCCGATGTCTGCCCGCTTCAACGCTACGCCATCGTTCACGCCATCGCCTGTAATATAAAATTGAGGTTGTACACTTGAACGACAATGGTGTCGATTTGGATGTACACCAACTAAACTAAACTATAACCAGTTTTAAAGTAGTACTGTCTCTTTCTCCCTGAAACAGTACGATGCGACGGCACCACTCCAAAACTGGTTTTAGTTTAGTTGGTGTACATCCGAATCGACACTATTGTACACTTTTACCATTTATGTTAAATATTTCTTTGTATTTTATTTTAGTGTGCAATAAACATATGTTCACGCCCGTTTCCCGTTGGGTTAGCCTGAGACTATTGATTTCCATGTGCAACGATCCTGACATACTACTATTGCTTCTTCCACTCTCATCAAATGCTTCATACACGCTCGTCGGCTAATGGTTAATCGCACCTAACCTTTTGTGAGTACGTCAGTCACTTGATTGATGTATGTCATTCTTGATCGACCTATACCGACGCTTCCATTCACGCTTTCGGTATATACTGCTTTCGTTAGGGTGCAAAGGAATTTAATAAGGAAAAATGATATCGCACAAGTATCCCACCTGTGGGTAATATACCGAACATTGGCAATACGCGGTTGAACTTTTCATTCATAATGCGAGCAACCAAGGTATGAGCATTTATATCTTTGAAAAATAAAACGAGTGATATCGAGAACTATAGCAATAATAATTACTGACCTGTCATCCCCACGATGTAACCAAGCCTCTGCAACGATTTCACAATAGCCAGTTTGTGTTTTGGCGTCACTCTGTAGAATACGCTCACCTAAAAACAAATACCCGTTAATTCCATATAACAACACTAAACAAATAAATTTTCTTGTACATACACACACCGCCATCTAGTTCCATACTAAGCAACTACGCTTGAATTATGGATACCAGATGGTTGATGTACTACATTTTTTTTGTAAAAGAAAACACTGTAAACCAGGCACGTGTTTGTATTCTTATATAAACATATGCCCCTAGCGGGAGTCGAACCCCTGATCATTTGGTATAGCAGTCAGTTTTGACGTTGGTCCGCTCTTTAAGTTTCGTATTAATTCATAACTACGTTGAAGGTGCTAATTGCTGTACTTCATTGTCAATACTGACGTGCATTTTGTTTATTCTCCAACAATGTTGGAACGCAAAGGGATCTGAACCCATACAGCCGAGTCTTCTGTAGATTCTTCTGTAGTAGTCTTCAGTAAAGTAATAGAATGCTTTAGGGAAGATTTAGGCGGTTTCTTGTGGGAACCCGAATAATTGTTACGCACTTTAATTTACACTTCCCTTCACTTGTACACCATCACTGACTTTTGCCGTACAATATTCTGCCGTTAAACTTCAAAACTCAGAATATACATTACAAGAAATAAAAACAAAAGTGCTATTTTACGACACAACTCGGCATTTGTTTTTCGAAATTCGAAATTTTAACAAAGGACATCTAATACGATCGTCATTTATGGGTTCGCTAGCCACCACAACTTTTACCTCAGGTTTGGTTAATGGTAGGGCATTTTAAATGACCGCCGGGTTAGCTACCACCATCTTATCTAAATCTGCCACCAAGTAGCATTGTTAATAGCATTGTTGTGTGCCGGTTGTCAGACATGGGATAGCCAGATCCCCAAAAAAGATGGGGTTTCCGCGTCAATACGCTTCCACCTTCGGCATCATCTTACTATCAAGTGTGATTGAGGTCAAGTCCTAACGCGTTTTTTGTAATCTGTCAAAACGGCCATCATAGCGTGCCTTTATCGTTGATGATTCATCACCCAAGTCATCTGATCAACGGGAATCACTTACAGTGTCAATGATCCTATCGAGCTCATCGTCGGCCATCGTCTCGAGCTGCTCGCCGGACAGCGACTGGGAATGTAGCACGTCGAGACCGACCATTTGTGCTGGAATAAACAAAGATTAGGTATTCTTTATTGCACTCGAACATTTATAACAGAGTACAAAAGTCGGGTGACGTACAAAAGTGTTTTATGGCGAGGGCGGTGGGTCTGGCGTCGCCCGTGACCTTCTTCACGTGTAGGCGGGGGGTACATACCAACGGCGAGGGCGGTGGGGCGCGCGTCGCCCGTGACCATCTTCACGTCGACAGCGGCGCGGCGCAGCGTGTCCACTGCCTCGCGCACCGTGTCTCGCGGCGGGTCGCACACGCCACACACGCCAGTGTACGTCAGCGCCTCCAGGCTGCCGCCGCGCGCGAACGCAATGATGCGGAGACCTGTGGTGTACGGAACAGCAAGTAAGCAAACAGGGAAGGAACTGTATCTCCCATCAACGACCCCTCAAGTTGCTTGATCTTCTCAAGGGTAAATTTTTCTCAGATAAATCAATGATATTCTCACGTATAAGGTTATAAAATCATATAAAGTGTCCTATAAATGACGTGTTAGCTTTGCTTAGTCTGAATATAGGGTTTAACATCTGTTTCGAGGTTTAGTTTTCTTTCTTGTGAAATGTGTTGAGGTTTCCGGGTCAGTACCTCATCTTCACTTAACATCAGGTGTGATTGAGGTCAAGTACCGTATGGTACTTTGGTTGTGCATAAAAAAAATATATGTAGACTGTGTAATAACCGTACACTATGTATGAAGATATACATGTTCTTCTCCATGTTTTTTGTTATGAACAAAGAATTGCCGCTGGTTTCTCTCTTAAATAAATAAATACTCTCACATCCACATACACACACACACACATACGCACGCACGACCTGTAAAATATCCATACACATTAGTGTAATTAGTATTAACTAATTATATTATTTTCATGCTCCGCATGCATGTCTAGTTCCCTAAATCTAATTAACGTTACGTATAACTTGTAATTAAAAATAAAATTATTATTCTCTATTATGCAAATTTTGGGCATCAACGATACAAGCCTAGACTCGTCTCTCCGGTGGGTGTCTTAAAAGGCAACTATGGGACTTTGTGATATCTCAACAACCACTTAGGGATAAAAGTAGCGATTTTATTATGTATTATTACTCTCTACACTGACAGAAACATCACAGAAAACCAATAGTAGGAGGAAAGAAGAATAATGAATAAACAAACCCATGCGTCCGATGTTATAGGCTTCGCCGATAAAGTCGTTTTGCTTCTCCTTGGTCATAGGCGCGTAGTTGCCAGAGCTGTCAATGTACTGAGTGCACAGAGGAAGGACCTTCTCTATGGCTCCTTTCACGAATACCTCTTCCTTCAGTTTGCCATCGTTGAATTTTGGAGAGCACTTCACCACCATCATCTTAGTTTCGGAACTAGAAGACAATAGAGAATACATGAATATTTAGGCTTTGTCAAACAAAACAGGCGTCAATAATATGGCGTAATGACGAAGCACTCGTGGCGTGGTCGCATTCGATCAGTCGTGGGTGACCACTAGTGGAATTTTAACGAATGTTTCCGTACTTTTTTTTTTTTTTTTTTTTTTTTATTTATCCATAGAACATTATTTGAACAATCTTCACTATATAAGACGCCTACGAAAACCTGTAAAGGTTTGTGTGTAGTGCGAATGAGGTCACTGACCCGCCACGTTATTAATTATTACAAAAGCAACTTAAAATATCTACATACATAATACATAAGATTGATATACGAAAGCAAGTAGACATGTGTCTCGCTATCGAAATAAAATTTGTTGGAAAGGCACTTCCTACATATTTCCATCTATAAAGTACTTCTTTAATGCATTTTTACATTGTTTTATGTTATATGAATATAGTTCACCAGGAATACTACTTCTTACTACTAATAATACTTCTGAGGGTACGTTAAATAGTGGGTCTCTGTTGTTTTTAATTTAAGGCTTGGGCAACTTCCTAAACACCATTTCTGGGTGTTATGAAATTAAGAAGATAAGGCCGCCTAATTTGTAGTTTCTATAAGATATTTAAATGTACCTTCCTTATTTAAACAATAAAGCGTATTTGATTGATTGATTTGATTGAAAGTGGCACCAATAACAGAAAAGCTGTTAAGAAGTAATATGTTAGCATGGTTTGGGCACATTATGAGGAGGGATGAAAGGCACATAACGACACGAGTGCTAAGTATGAATGTGGAGGGATACAGAGGT
Source organism: Oegoconia quadripuncta (assembly GCA_949316235.1). NCBI lineage: Eukaryota > Metazoa > Arthropoda > Insecta > Lepidoptera > Autostichidae > Oegoconia > Oegoconia quadripuncta. The sequence continues at coordinate 18,304,940 of OX438756.1, read as the reverse complement.
AGAGAAAGACCGAAGAAGGTGTAGTAGTAGACTGCGTGAGGAATAGTATGCATGTGAAAGGGGTCAGTACGGAGATGACGGCTGATAGAGAGTGGAAGAGCAAGACATCTTGTGCCGACCCCACCTAGAGTGAGATAAAGGCAGGAAAATTATAATAATAATTAAAAAAATAATGTCATTCCTAAAACCTTAAGCAACAGCCTCAATACTCCCCCAAACCCAACACAACACATCCCAACTCATTTTATTTTTATTTATTTAGGAGAAGCCAACGGCGATACATTGTTGGTAAGACAAAGCATTGAGTAGATGTATGTACAGACGAATCTCCCTAAAAGTATTATATGGACCGAAGCACTCTAGCACCATCTATTAGAAAGTATTCATACAATATCAACACTCAAACCAAATCCATAATAATATGTCACATATAAATGAGTAAGAAAATTTCGTCAGCTCTGCTAATTGATATCGTGGTCTAATAGTGGCAAGCGACACGAGTGCTTAGGTAACGTCTTTCGAAAAGACACGGTTTTCGAATCCGGCTAAAACAATTTTTATTCGATTTTTTTTCTATTTGGATTTTTTTTTTCTTTTTATAAAGGAAAATAAAACGTAAACACTTCATTAACATAATAAAAAGGTAAGGAAAATAAGAAAAGTAAAAATTTTTGGAGGTAACACTTTAGCCCATGTGATACTTTTAGGATGATTGGTTTGTACAGCTATTACAGGCTTCTACATATTAACAAAAAAAAATAAAAAACTAAGTAACAGATATGCTTGCTCATATTATACAAACATTGCAAAAAGCCACAATTGTAAATACATGCCGCATTGCTAGGAAATTTTTAACGTCAGCAACCATAACTGACAATCGCGTACCATAACTCGGTTATCCCTTATTATGCTATGCTACAACCCGCATGATAAGATAATACCCTCAAAAGAGGAGAAAACAAGAATTAAAAAAAATATCTTTATATCTTTATTGTACACAAAATTGTTACAGAAATATGCATTGTATATAAAATGTACAAAGGCGAGCTTAACTCCGATAGAGTTTTCTACCAGCAAACCTTATAATTATAATAATAAAAATTATTTATTGCCTTAGTTCGGTTTAACTTAATGCTATTGACAGTAAGAAAATGCTATTGACAGGCAAAAGGGAGTGACATCAGCTTTGCTGTACCGGGACAGATGTCACGGTCAACGCTGATTTTCAGTCAGCCCCCCTTCTCCTCGAGGTGATAATGATTATTGTATTAACATTCCGGTCGCTATGGCAGTCTATGGTGGAGGCCAATGTACACCAGTGGACATCCTGTGGCTGATGTGTTGATTGAATTAATTTTAAAGTTAACCAATTTTTATTTTAATCTTTTCTTTGACAAACAAGAAGCCTTCTAGGACCTTATATCTAGCGAATCTTTTGTAGTCTACCTGAATGGTATCTCGTGAAGCCTGTTGTAGTTCTCCCTGACCTCATGCATGCCGTTCTTCATGGCGCAAGCGAGGAGAGCGCCCTCTGTCGGCTGCCCGTACAACGTCTCGTCACGAATCACAGCGTTGTTGCAGACTACCCCCACCTGTAAGATCATAGTTAAATGGCAACACTGACCTACTACAAAATGGGCTTCGGGATTTAAAAGCGTCCGAAGTGAAGGAGCAACAAAATACACAAAGAGAAAGTTGTATTGTGTTGAACTGCCTCCGCCTTCGTGGCTCAATGTGAACAACATTGTACGGCGTACATGTTTAGTACTCGGTTTGGTTGATGATAGGGCATTTCAAATGTCCGCCTGGCTAGCTGCCACCATCTTATCTAAATCTGTCGCCAAACACCAATGTTAATACCATTTTTGTGTTCCGGTTTTCGAGGTATGATAGCCAGTTCCCCAAATAAGATGGGGTTTCCGGGTCAGTACGCATCCACCTTCGACTTCATCTTCATTTAACATCAGGTGTGATTGAGGTCAAGTACCATTCCGTTGTGCATAAAAAAAATTTACTAAATTACATATTTCTATTACTTTTTTTTTAACACTTTATTGCATATAAGTATACAAACATACATTGAACAAACGTAAGACAGAAATTACAATACACAAAAGGCGAGCTTAACTTCGGCCTCATCTTCACTTAACATAAAGTGCTAACCCGTTGTGCATAAAAAAAAACAAACCTCAAGCATGCTATAGACGCCCATCCGCGCCACGTCGAGATCCCGCCCCTTGTAAGCGCGGAGATGCACATCGCCCAGCGCGTTGTAGCCGGTACCGGACACTTCGGCTATATGGCCGCCGGACGTCGATATTGTTGTCACAGTCATCTCGTTCTTCGTTAACGTGCCTGGGAAAAATATTTACTACATAATCACTTTAAGGATTTGACATCATTATTGGGTCATTGATATAGTATGTTGTTTAGGATATTTAACTGATTTACAAAAAAGAGGATCTTTACTTTGGTCAAACTGATTTGTTACTACTGACTGTCAGCATGACATTCATTAATCGTAATGTGGCAGAGCACGAGCTCGCGTCTCAGGCATGTTCTCGGAAATGTAGCGTTCCGAAATACGCACTAAAAAAATTAAAATTTGTACTGTGCATGAATAGTTTCATTATTCTCGTTTCCGGACACTTTGGAATTGGTCACTCTACTCACCAGTCTTATCGCTACAGATGACGTTAACACAGCCCAATGTCTCTACAGTGGGCAGCTTCTTTACTATGGCGTTGCGTTTCGCCATTCGCATCACACCAAGCGCCAGCGTTACCGTCACGACAATTGGTAGGCCTGCAACAAATGATACATTTATTTGACTTTACATACAGAATAGGTACAGATAAATTTGTATAAAGATACAACGTAAGTGGACTCCACTCAGCATAAGCTGCAGTAACGTATGGATACTGCAGTGCGTGGAACTTAAGAGGGTTTATTCTATCCCGTAACGCCTGCATTGAGTAAATTAAGATTTTTTTTTTTATTTCGCTCTGACCTGCATTCGAAAAGTATTTTTTTTTTATAATCGTGAATTCTGGAAATTCAAACCCAACAAAACTATTTACATACATTGAGCCCCGGGGGCGGTTAAAGGCTTTACGGGAATCTGACGAACTTTTATTATTCAGCTTTGTTTGTTCACTCTGTCAGTTAGCTAAGTCTTGTTGAATCAGCTTGGGCGTCGTGGAACTCTGTCGAACTCTGCCGATGATCGAGGAATTGGGAAAAAGACTAATTCACTAAATCGATGGTTTTCAATTGCCAGGCCCTTCCATTTTTGGATATGGGGGTTCATCATTAGGGTTAATAACTTCTTCTTCTTAGCGAGCCGATGACAAAAACATCAAATTCTTGAGGACCAGAATGTGACCAGAACAGGAAGTGATATATCGTACCTTCAGGTATGGCAGCCACAGCTAAGCTGACTCCGATGGTAAACATGTCCTGAATAGCCTTTCCCTGAAGCCAGCCCGCCACCATTATGAGCCCGATTATGCAGAAGGAGTACAGCGACAGCTGAGCGCCTAATGTGTCCATGGACTTCTGGAGTGGGGTCTTGGGAGCTTCTTCCGCTTGCATCATGCGAAATATATCGCCGAATTCTGAGCGCTCGCCTGTGCTCACTACAATGCCCTGAAGAAGAAATTAAACATAATATTATCTTATTTACAGTTTTTTTTTTATATGAGAGGGCAGATGTGAAAGTTCCAGTGATATTTAAATCAAACACGCGATAACGCCTCTTTCTTTATGTTATAACATGGCAAACACCTGGTGCAATGTGATCGCATGACTTCTGTAACAAGAGATAAAGTTAATACTTTCGGCTTCAAATATAGGCGGCGATGCTGGTCTCATACAACAGTTGCGCATTTCGAATAGCGAAGTTAAGCAATGTCTGACACGGTCAGTCTTTGTATAGGTGACCACTAGTGATCATTTCAAACGAGTGTTTCCATGCTTCTAAGTGGGCCTAATGAGAGGATTGAAGCAGTGTCCTCTCCTAATGAGAGGACACTGTACTTCAATAGTTGGGATATAAGACTCTTGATATTGGTGCTTCATCACCCAGAGAACTAGGAACGCCGCTTAAGTCTGTAATTTCTCCAGCTCCCTTCAGTCACAGAAGACGCTATATAAGCATATAGAGAAGCGTCCACTAACACTATTGGTGAAGCCTGTTACGCCCCATTACGCCTACACCATCCGTTTCCGTGACCAAATTCGAAATTATCGAAGCCATCGAATCAGCTTAAAATCTTGAAAAAAAAATTAAAAGTTCATTTTCAAACAGTTTACAACCGCATTAATACGATATAGGTAGCTGCAGTCCTAAACCATTCGTCAGTGGCATAGTTAATTTGAACGAAATCTAGGTCGACCACGAACAGAATTACAGACTGAGAATTCGGATTGTTTATTTAATAACAGCAAGGAAACAACATAGCCTCGTGATCGTAACAGATTTCTTTATTTAGAATCGCGTCGATCGACTCAATTTTATGTACTCGGAAAGTAAGAAGTGTGCACTGTGAATCATACAATAGTCTGGAACATCCAAAAGTAGTAACGAATAATAAGGCTTTAAGTAATTCATTTTAGATCTGAGATTATTTTGGTGAACATACGTCTAAGTGTCTTTACGAAATTCTTTGTTATAAAGCCAATAGGGAAAAGTTATTTCTCTTTCACTACTGTTTCGAAAATCAGGTACTGGCAGCCGAAAGGGTTGGACTGCATACGCGTTTCACCACAATCTCACCTGATGGAAAGTGACGATGTGCGACACTAAGCGATATTTGTCGAGCCACATGTGTCCCCGGAGACATCGGTCGACATCGCCCCACGTCGCTCGATATTTTGTCACCGTTCACATCAGTTTAGTCGAATATATTAGACATGTAGGGCAGTCTGGCAATATCGCCCGAAACCTCCATGTCGCTTAGTGTCTCACATCGTCACTTTCCATCAGGTGAAATTGTGATCAAGTAGGTATCCAGTTAATCATAAAAATATTAGATGTCGCGGATCATTACTCCAACCGTTTCAGCTGCTGGTACCTGAGTTTCGAAACCAGCAGCGAAAGAGAAATAACTTGACGCGGCTTTATGCTCTGGATCCCTCAGTCGCCTTTTACGATACCCACGGGAAAAAGTGAATTGGTTCCATTGTACTTTTTCATAATATTCATAACTCAATTTTCATAATCTCTCTTTAGTTAGGGGCCGTCCATATATTACGTCATTCTAAATTAGGGGGGGGGGGGGGTTGGTCTGCGGATGACGGTAAATGATAGATGGGGGGGGGGGGGGGGTGTTTTGACATCATTCTTATTTATTTATTTATAGTTTATTTTTCACATACAAAACGATTATTTCTAAAAAGAAATTTCTTCCAGCACACCTAGTAAAATACTAGCTGTATTTATATTATATAATATAAGTAGTTATATTATATCAATGATTATTGCCAAAGTAAAAATAATAAAAGGTGATTCTATAACCAAGTGTTTTAATCATATAATACCCTATTTTTCTCAAATCTGCAATGTTTTATTTTGTCAAACTAGTAATGACGTCAATTTTGGGAGAAGGGGGGGGGGGGGGGTCATTAAGAAATGACGATAGGATGATTATAGGGGGGGGGGGGTCTAAAATCTGAAAAAATCGATGACGTAATTTATGGACGGCCGCTTAGTAGTTCAGTGTAGTTAGTAAAGATTTAGTACGGATTCCTAAAAACATCTGCAAGGAAACAAAAATAACTTGCGAGTCACTTCGATGCGCTTTTCGTTCGTGCGTAAAGCACACTAGAACTTTACGCACGAACGCGGCGAGGGGCGCAGGGAAGGCGTGCCGGACTTATTCAAGACCGGTCGCATCTCAAAAATACCTTCACTCGGATTCCTCATCATATGCCAGCTCCTCTTAATGAGAATTGCTAAAATCAAACTCACCTTCGCATTCCCACATCGCACCAAAGTCCCCATGAAGGCGATGTTGTCCTTATTCACCCGTCCAGCCGCCGCTTTGTTGGGCAGCACACTCTTGACGGCCGGCTCAGTTTCCCCAGTGAACGACGACTCATCGATCGCGAGGTCAGTCGAGTCGTACAGCCGCAAGTCGGCGGGTACCCGGTCGCCGACATTTAAGTGGACTATGTCGCCAGGGACTAGGTTTCGAGCCAGGAAATGTTCGAGGCTTCCTTCGCGGAGACTGAAATGGAAAGAAAGCTTTTTTGAGCTGCTGGATATACAGGGTGAATTTGAATTCGTGTAATTTCCATTAACTGGTGACGCCACTCTTGATTAGGAACAACTTTCCCGAAGGAACCATAGTCGAATTCAAAATAAAAAATTTCGATTACCCATACAATGTAACCATTCTGAAAGTGAACCTTTCTGAACCTTTAGTATGGAAGTCCAACAACTTTCGGCTGGTGACTCCACCCTGATTACGAACAACTTTCCACTAAGAACCACAGCCGTAATTCAGCCGAAAATTGTTGAATTTTCATATTAAAGGATATTAATAAGAATGGTTACTTCGTTTGGGTAATCGAAGTTTTTTATACCAAATTCGACTATGGTTCCCAGGGGAAAGTTGTTCGTAATCAAGAGTTGCGTCACCAGTAAACAGGAATTACACGAATTAAATTTCACCCTGTGTAAATTGAAAATTTAGAAAAACCCCTACAACATTGATTGAATAAATAATTATATTATCCAGATTGTCCAGGCATCTTCTTTTGTAACTTCAATACTCTATGTCCACAGAGGTTCCCCACAGTAACTATCCATAGCTAAGTAGTCTACTTACCAGTTACAACTGGGCGGCACCAGTTTATTCAGCTCCTCGAGCGACTTCTCCGAACGGTACTCCTGGACGAACGCAACGGTCACCACTATCATGATGGCGACTGTGATGGATATCGCGTCGTCGAACTGCCGCATGAAGACGCTTACCACCGCCGACCCTGGGGGCAAACAGCCACTTTAGTAAGATGAAGGGCATAGGGTGAGAGCATATATGTACTCGTATCTTGCAACAATTATTAACCACCTCCGTGGCTCAGCATTAATAACAAAAGGTATACAAAATGAAGGTAGAAACGTCTTTAGAACACTGTTTGGTTAGGGGTATAACATTTTTTTGACCAGCCACCATCTTATCTGCCACCAAACAGTAATGTTATATTCCGGCTATCTAAATATATATAACTCAAAGGTGACTGACATAGTGATCTATCAACGCCCAGCCCAAACCACTGGACGGATCGGGCTGAAATTTGGCATGCAGGTAGATGTTATGACGTAGGCATCCGCTAAGAAAGGATTTTGATAAATTCTACCCCCAAGGGGATGGAATAGGGGATGAAATAGGGGATGAAAGTTTGTTGTTTGTATTTTGATAAAATCTTCCACGCGGACGAAGTCGCGGGAGGAAAGCTAGTTTGATATAAGATATCAAGTCTCTCATCGATCCAATAAATTGCATTGCAGATGCAATCTTCGAGCACTAACCTGATCTAGATTAAAAAAAAAGCAGACACTTTTGAATTTTTTGCTTGAAAATCCACTTTCAGGATGATCTGATATTATGATGATTTGATAATTCATCCGGACATAGAGACGGAACACAGACATAGAAGCCATTTGTTTTGCCAAGTTTTGGGCATTCCAAACATATTTACAGAACTTAACTCAAGGTCTATTACAGTAAATATTTACTAGTAATTTCGTACTAGTGAAAACCGGATCAATATTCATTAATCTAATAAGAAACATGAGTAAACAAACTGGCACTTGTTATTAAGTTAGGTAAATTCGGCGACATCTTTTTCCTTATAACAACTATACGAGTCATATTATAAGCCCATTTTCCATACATCGCATCTGGTAATCACAAAGCAGCTGGTCCTAAATTACCAACAGTGTGGAATAACATACGATTACGTTTCTGTGTACAGTCGGCAAGGTAATCTCTTGTTACGATAGAAGTATATATATTTATTCACTAGCATTCATTAGCTTCGTGTTTTTAATTTGTTTATCTCGCGGGGACTACTTTATCGGGTAAAAAAATATGCTATATCTTAATCTAGGGTATTCTATTTATATATCAAATTCCATCGAAATCTGTTCATCCGTTTCCCCGTGATAGAGCAAGAATCAAACAAATAAATAAATACAAAAAGAAACAAACATCCAAACTTTTATAATATCTCTAAAGAGTCCCGCGTCTATCTGTTTGTGCGCATATAGTCGTTCTAAACCACGCAACGGATTTTAATACTGATTTCACAATAATAATTTAGAGAATTTCTTCAGAAAATCAGGATTTATTCTATTTCGAGATTTACGGAAAGCTTGTTTATAACAAAATAATCACTACAAGTAAAAGTGCCGTCATACGTCTACGTCATACGTCTTATTTATGTCTGGGTAAAAAAATAGTAGATGGGGTTTCCGGGTCAGTACGTTTCCACCTTCGGCCTCATCTTCACTTAACATGAGGTCTGATTCATGTTATCAGACCTCATGTTAGGTATGATTCATGTATGCATAAAACAAATCTATTGTAGATAAATTTTGATGTTGACTGAAGACGGACTATATCCGTCTCTTGGACAATGGTTCAACGAATAGCTCTTTAAGGGTCGGTTAGACCTCACTTGACTTGACCAGCCCTACATCCACTTAGTATTAATTACGCAATAATATCCAGGGACATATGCTTGTGGTCATGTATTTCGAAAACACGATTGGTTGAAACTCGATAGAAAAAAATCAAAAGTTACGTCTGCAACTACAATAATAGGTTAGCATTACGTCCTTTGAGTATTTATGGCAACAAATATGATCTAATGTTGGTTTTATATTTTCAAAATATACATTCATTATATCGGCTACAGGACGTCCACTGCTGGACATAGGTCTCAGTGCGGAACTTGAGAAAATATACAGTGCTCTCGGAGTAAAAACCTATACCTATATTTGCGATAGAATAGTAAGATGTATCTGAGGACCTATCGGACTCCTAACCTAACCTAAGCCTACAATGAAATTATGTCTACTTTTTTATATAGATTTTTTATTCGTTTACAATTGACATTCAGAATTAGGGCCTAAACCTGAAGCAACACGTCCGTAAGTACAAATTTGATCGCCTTCATTTTCCTAATAATTAACGAGAACATGGGCGGAACAATGTGAGCTTAGCCTGTAGTATTTACAAAAAAAAAAAAGCAACCAATGTCATATGAATATTTTATTTGAGAGTTTAAGGAAAATCAATTCAAATCTATTCTTACGTGAAATGACTATATTCTGTATTTCATCGAACAAAAAAAAAGACTACACCATCTTTAATAATAGCTCACTATTTTAACGGAGTAAATGAAGCCTATTTTTATACACAACGACAATTATAGGAGGTTTGTGAGGAAAAAAATAAATATTCAGATTTTTATAGTATACCTAGTCCATATCAAAAGTTGACTTTGTAACTTATGACGTGTTTAACGATTTTCGATGTCGACTATTGTACAACAAGTTTTAAGTAAAAAAAAGACCATAGGGCCTTAAAAACCAATGGAATGTTAAGATGTCAAACAGGTTAGGTAAGTGTGATAGACTTCGTTATTTATATTTAAGACACGTGCGTATGCATTTTTGTGTAAATGTTTGCGGATGTGGAGCAAAGCAACTAAGTTGAATACGTAATAAGAAGAAATTTAATGATGGAACAGCTGTTATACCATCATTGGGGCACGGTGTCCTCTCACGCACGCCCGCGCGCACACACACATACATAGGTACATAGCATACTACTAGCTTCTTCTTAGAGAGTGATGGTAAAAACATCAAACTCTTGAGGACTTGAATGTGGCCACGCGTACAGCATTGTCTGTGGCATCACAGCCTATAGCGTACATTAGTCCTTATCTATGAAATTGGCGTTTTGTATGAAGAATTTCATTAAGACTGTTTTCTCCATACAAACATTTTTGATTTTTTTTTGGGAACGGCCAATCCAAATTTAGCTAAACTTTGTGTGTATTATCGGATAACATTAAGTTAAGCATAGGCAGCGTTAATTTTTAAAAGTAACCGCTTTATAAAAGTTTCAGCGAATCTAAGAAATGATTATGGGAAGCACATGAAAACAGCTCTGTTCAAATTTTTTTTATTATGTGATTTAGCCCAGAAATTAAAAAATATTTCATGTGAAACCTTGAAATAATATTCCATTTTCCAAATAAAAAACAAATTTGGATATAGCATTGAAAATCGCAGGAATTGGTACATATGATTAACGAAGAAAAAAAACTGCTATTTCATAGGTAAAGACCCAATATTATAATATACCGGATGAGTTTTGGGTATAGGAAATTTGGACAACTACGATTTTCTTAATTTAGCACAATTTACGAGCGATATAAAAACAGCAAATTATTAGCAATCGAACGCAAAACATTTTACCTGGTATGACGGCAGGTCGTCCTGTAGCTGATATGATAATGCACAACGGGTTGGTACTTGACTTCAATCACACCTGATGTTAAGTGAAGACGAGGTCGAAGGTGGAAGCGTAGTACTGACCCGGAAATCTCAACAATTTTTTTTTATTGTTCAATTTTATTGTTCAAAATACTTAATACTACATACAATAATTTGATGATGGAGCCCCTATTAAGTAATTGAATACCTGTGCCAGGGGTCCCCGCTCTTCCACGGTGTACAGTATACATAGTAAAATAACCAAAATAGAAAAGCAACTAAATTACAAATACTCTTACAAATAGTAAGTAATTTATATACTATTAAACAGTGTGGTGTGTGCGTGCGTGTGCGTGTGTGTGCGTGTGTGTGTGTATATGCACATTTAGGGGGCTGGCTATCTTATCTCTGACAACCGGAACACAACAATGCTATTAACATTGCTGCTTGGCGGCAGATTTAGATAAGATGGTGGTAGCTAGCCAGGCGGGCATTTAAAATGCCCTACCACCAGCCAAACCGAGTACTTAAACATGTACCCCGCTGGGGATCGAACCCGCGATCTCCGAATCTTACACCCAATGTTGTTTACATTGAGCCACGAAGGCGGTTATAAAGTATAATGCTATTTCGGATGTAAACTAAACTAAAACCAGTTTGGAGTGGTGCCGTCGCATCGTACTGTTCCAGGGAGAAAGAGACACTACTACTCTAAAACTAGTTTTAGTTTAGTCGGTGTACATCTGAATCGACACCAATATTCTAATTTTGGTTTTGTAACTTAAGGATAATTGAAAATTTGAAATTTAAATATTCGGTATTTTAAAATCAGACATAATAATTATTAGCATTTCAAATTTCGGAATTGTATAGTAAGGTGTACTGGGTCAAAGTATTACGAATAATAAGGTATATGCCTTATCAGTTATCTAGTATCCATTGTTACAGACTTTTCAGTTGTGTGTAACTAATTCGTGTATCCAAAAAATATATTTTTTTTATGCTCTTTTTTTATACTTAACACTTGACCTCAATCACACCTGATGTTAAGTGAAGATGAGGCCGAAGGTGGAAGCGAGAGAAGAAAGTGGAAGTGGAAGAAAAGAACACTTTTATTAATAGAGATAGACACTTGATTTTCTGACTGTACTTGTACACAAAATGAGAATAAACTGTCACAGCTTGTTAGCGTATATGATTATAACATGAATAACGTACCAAGGTTTCATATAGCATACACTATACTTAGCCATTAGAGGACAGAGTAAATCAATTTTTTACCCGACTGCGCCAGGAAGGAGGTAATGTTATTCGGGTGAAGTGTGACCTTGTAGCTTAAGCAGCTTGACCGATTTTGACGCCCCAACTTGTTTGCAACAGGAATGGGATGCTTGATAATGGAGTGCATAACAGCAAGTGGGATGAAGTATGCCAGGATTAGTACACCAACTAATCTAAACTAAAACCAGTTCCGTTCGATCCCCAGCGGGGTACATGTTTAAGTACTCGGTTTGGTTGGTGGCAGGGCATTTTAAATGTCCGCCTGGCTAGCTACCACCATCTTATCTAAATCTGCCGCCATGCAGCAATGTCAATAGCATTGTTGTTTTCCGGATATCAGAGATCAAATAGCCAGTCCCCCAAATGTGTTGGGGTTTCCGGGTCAGCACGCTTCGACCTCATCTTCACTTAACACTTAAAAATGATTTTAAAAATAGGGCATATTATATCTATAAAATAGAATATTTTTTTTGATGCACGACGGGTTCGTACTTGACCTCAATCACACCTGATGTTAAGTGAAGATGAGGTCGAAGGTGGAGGCGTACTAACCCGGTAACCCCAACACATTTGGGGGACTGGCTATCTTATCTCTGACAACCGGAACACAACAATGTTATTAATATTTGGCGGCAGATTTAGATGAGATGGTGGTAGCTAGCCAGACGGTCATTGAAAATGCCCTACCACCAACCAAACCGAGTACTAAATATGTACCCCGCTGGGGATCGAACCCGCGACCTCCGAATCGTAAACCCAATGTTGTTTACATTAAGCTACGGAGGCGGTTACCTTATGAACCTGTCCACTCACGTTTTATTATCCGTCATGTACTTCGAAATTACTCTATAATAAACTACTCTATTAAATGTCTGCTCTTGCGTTTCGTTTCCCAACTACTTCTCTCACAGCCGCATGTTTTGGCAACAGAAACGAGTGGCTTTTGTCATCGATCACCCATCATTTATCGAACGATTGAAAGTTTACAAAACCATCTCGACATTAAATTATAATTAAAACGTTTGCACAACAATCGAGACACGCAATGACGTGACATTGTTTTAAAAATTGCATTTATCAATCAAACAAGACAGGTTATCCGTGTGAAGAATCTTCAGAGAGAGGATGGTACCTACAATTAAGGGCTTCGTAAACTCAATTCACCTGAGATAATTCGCCTAGGTGAATTAAATAAACTTTTAGTAAACTTTAAACACCTGTACTGTTGATCATAAAACCTTTACTCATCCCAGTTTAACGGACCATTTCTAGAAAATGGCCCACCAGTAATATGTTGGATCTAATATGCTTAGGTATTTCAAGTCGAAAGGGTCATAAAACTTATCTTTGGATGACTTAGTATCTTGTCATACCTTTAGACATGAAAGACTTGAAGCCCAATACGAGGCATCACCCGTTCCACCACCCGCTTTGCAGCCACCATTTTCGGGCCGTCTGGATCCGCTTGGGAGAGTGACGTCACGCTCTACTCTATGTGCTATATGCGCTCCACGTGACTCTATTACTCATAAAACCTAGGAGTCGTGGCGCATGATATTTTTATCAGACATTTAGTTTTAAGATTTTTACCCGATTGCCCAAGGAAGAAGGGTAATGTTTTTCACCTATAGTATTTTGAAAAAGGTGATATTAAATTTACATTTCCGTTCTCTTTATATAATTTTCTTTTTAACACGCTTTCATTAGCTTCACTTGTAACTAACAAATATTGTAAGTAAATTTTAACCTACTTCTAATTGTATCGAAGCGAAACTTAATATAAATAAATAAATAAATAAAAGGCATTTCTTCACCACAAAGTTAATTGAAGTGAAGATGAGGTCGAAGGTGGAAGCGTACTAACCCGGTAACCCCAACACAACAATTTGGGGGACTGGCTATCTTATCTCTGACAACCGGAACACAACAATGCTATTAATATTCCTGTTTGGCGGCAGATTTAGATGAGATGGTGGTAGCTAGCCAGACGGAAATTTAAAATGCCCTACCACCAACCAAACCGAGTACTAAATATGTACCCCGCTGGGGATCGAACCCGCGACCTCCAAATCGTAAACCCAATGTTGTTTACATTGAGCCACGGAGGCGGTTACCTTATGTATATGTATATTTAGTTCGGATAACAATACAATAATTTGGTATTCTAGAGTTGATGGAGCCACGAAGTGGATGGTGGATCTCTTCAGGAGCTACCAGTAAACCCCCCCGAGTTTGGGTTCGATGATACGTTTTGACGAGTCCAATATATTGCACTAGGTGTAGAGGCTCTGACGATGGAGCCAGAAGGTGGATGGTGGAACTCTAGCGTGTTTTTTTAGTATTTTTAAACAACATATTTATTTTAATACTGTTTATTGGCTGCCTATTATATTAATGTAATTCTGGTTCTTCCTTTTCAGGCACCAGTCTTCCCACAATTGTGTTCTATGTATTACCTAGTCCTAAAATCACTTTGTAAAGCGTCATTTGTGATTAGAAAATAAACAATTTTTATTATTTTATTATTCCTTGGTGGCAGCAACTACTCCGTACCCCCCGTACTAATGCATATGTATACCTATATATATATACCCGTAATGCATTCAAACCCATCTCGTGACACAAACAATCAGTATTACCATAGAGGAATAACACTACACGTAATACACAGTCGAGACATACAAAAGGTAAACATTGTGTTTACTATCTAATTGACAGTCTCGGTTTCTGCTTTTAAATAACTGTTACTGCCATTTTTGTGAACTTATGTGGTGGTGGGGCTTTTCATTATATGTTCGTAAAGTTTATGATTATACTCCCTCATATACAAGGGAAGGCCTATATCCCTGCAGTGGGATGTTTATGGGCTGATGATGATGAAAGGTTATATAAGATAGAAGTTATATCAGGATCATAAGTGTGTATTTAGTTACCGCTTAAACGATTTCTATTTTCTGGAACACGTTTGTTTTAAGGCAACGCTGGGTATGGTATCGATTACTAATCTTACGTAGTACAGACGACGTCACAGTTATTCATACAGGACGCCTATTCCAGTTACGTCGGGTGCTACGAAAATTAGAGACAAAAATTCTACAAAATTTTTAACTAAAAAACATAATTAAATTTCTCGAAAATATCTCCATTAGACCCTGTACAACGATTCATTCGTCTAAAATAGTCTAAATCATTCGCATTTACATCACCTCAGCGCGCTCACAGGGTTGAGCTGCTTAGCACAAGTCTGAAAAAGGCCTCATGACCTTTTAGGGCAGTGCTGGTGACTTTGAAATGCACAATTAGTTGCAGATATTTTTAATATTTACCTATTTTCTTGTTGTCTTTGTATATGTATGAAATAGATACTAAAGAAAAATTGTGTTCAGCCATAATTTAAGTGCACATACGAATGTGGCCGCACAAAACGATTACTTTATGTGCTGTACAAAAGCAGAACCAACCCGTCTCTTCATGTGTGTGTCGTAAAAAAAGCGACTAAGCAACTTTCCACCAAAAAAACATCCATAGATTTGTAGTGGTAGAGCCACGCTGTAAGCTATTAGCTTGCAGCATGAATGGGCCGGCTCGCCCGGGGAAGTACCACCCTCTCGCAGAAGACCTACGTCTGAGTAGTGGCATTTTGCCACTGCGCTTCGTCCGGTGAGCGAGGGCGCCGGAGGCCCACCTTCCATTCTCTCTCCAGAATGGTAGCGGTATTTAAAGAGTTAGTACCATGAGGGTACCAGCACTATTAGTACTGGAGAATCCCTCATCGCTCAGGCTGCCCTACTTATTCTGGGGTGGACACCTTCCTCAAAGGCCGGCAACGCATCTGTGACCCTTTTGGTGTTGCGGGTGTCCATGGGCGGCGGTGATTGCTTTCCATCAGGTGACCCGCATGCTCGTTTGCCGCCCTCTCATATAAAAAAAAAAAAAAAGTTTTAACGGTGATAGACTCACCGCCTGTCGCGTGAGCAATTCTATGTACAGGGTGAATTTCAATTCGTCTAATTCCCATGAACTTGTGACGCCAATCTTGATTACGAACAACTTTCCCCAAAGAAACCATAGTCGAATTCGATCAAAAAAAATTCGATTACCTACCCGTACCCAAGAGCGTCGGTGTCTGAGCTGTTAAGACGCGGCCTCCCAATTTAGGAAGCCCGGGTTCGATTCCCACATAGGCCATGTACCAATGAGTACACATAAGTAATTAAATATAATTTAATTAGGTACTTATGTGCATTTATCCGACTATTCTTAAACGGTGAAGGAATACTCGTGAGGAAACCTGCATGCATGAGAATCAAAAATTCAAAGGCATGCGAAGTCCCCAACCCGCAATGGGCCAATGTGGTGGACTATGGCCCATAGGAGTATACGAGGGAAGACCAATATCCCTGCAGTGGGATGTTTACGGGCTGTTATATATATATATAATGATGACCTAATTAAATATAACCATAGAAAATAAACTATTCTGAAACGACCTTTAGTATGGAAATCCAATAATTTTCGGCTGATTTGGGCCATGGGTCCTTAGGGAAAGCTGTTTGTAATGAAGGGTGGCGACACCTGTTATTGGAATTATACGCATTCAAATTCACCCTATATTTCGTAAGGTGATATTGTTTCCAGCAATAAACTCTTAATATTTGGAACACTCAAACACTAAGTGGTATTTTTAATGTACAATGTAATAAGTAGGCATTACATTTTTGTCATTAAAAAACGCGTGTCGACTTTATGGCTTATTGTAGACCCGACAACTATTGAACGAGTTGAGTGGAGACCACGAAATAAAGTGGGCGGTTGGTGTTTATTTTATTTTTAATGTTCGCAAACTTTGACAGATCGTAATTATTTATGTGTAAATGTTGCGTTCCATCGCTAAATTAGCCACCACGTAAGCGCCATAGACGTTGAATTATGGTAACTCGATACGTCTATCCATTAGACGTTTATCCCCTTATCCTTACTTCTAGGACGCTTACGTGGTACCAAAGAACCCCGTACCAAAAGTATGGAAAATGCGGTTTTAATTAAATATTCTGAGATTTTGATATAATATAGATTTTAACGTCCTGAACAAAAGCACAGATTACTAATAAGTTACTAAAGTAAACAAAAGTCTCTATGGGGGGCTACCACTGTTGCCCAGTCCCTTTCAGAGTTACCCAATTCGTAGACCCAATGTTGTTTACATTGAGCCACGAAGGCGGTCAAGATATTTTGGAGATTTTTTGGATAATGCAAATAAAGTCCTTTCATATTTCTAACTCTTTTCTATATTTTTAGCTTAAAAGCCTTTTTAGTAACCTAATTGGCTTTCCCTTCAGTCGAAGTACTTATCCTTAGATCCCACCCTGTACATTCCATTGCTATTAAGAGCTATTGCTCGCTGGTAAATGCGTTATACATAACCGCCTCGCCTGGGTCGACGAGACAGTTATGTAGGACGACCCTTCCTTAACCTAACAGGAGGATAAAACTCCGCGGCGACGGGGAGGACCGGGGTTCACATAAGTCGCTTCCAGGTCGCCCCCGTTCCGCCTCCCGGAGGGCGACCAGGCTTCACCTATCCACCTATCCACCAGGCTATGTCTATCGGTATAGACACCCTCGTACCGGGAGGTGTCATCCTCTACCGGGTCGCGTCCGACGACTACATCGAGCGTAACACATATAAAATTAGATCTCGGATGTTTGCACAAGAAATTTTAGGCAAGTTAAAGGGCACATTCGTCCGACTACGAACAATTTTACGTTAGATTCTGGTCTATAACAAAATGTTTAAAAATACCAGAGTCGAAGCGTGACTATCGACAAAAAAATATGCGGAAAACTGGTTGTAAATGACAACGACCTGCGTCGAACGACAAATGAATGTACTCTAGTATTTAGACGAGTGACATAGATAATGCGAGCACAATTAAGGATGGGTGATAATATTCAAGTTTTAACCCCCGACGAAAAATTAAATATAGATAAACTAGACTGGTTTTAAACCATCTTATATTGAGTCTTTACCTATGAAATTGGAGTTTTTTTTCTTCGTTAATCATATATACCAATTCTTGCGATTTTCAAAGCTATAATTTGCTTTTTATTTGGAAAATGGAATATTATTTCAAGGTTTCACATGAAATATTTTTTAATTTCTGGGCTAAATCATATAATAAAAAAAAATTGAACAGAGCTCTTTTCGTGTGCTTCCGATAATCATTTCTTAGATTCGCTGAAACTTTTATAAAGCGGTTACTTTTAAAAATTAACGCTGCCTATACTTAACTTAATGTTATCCGATAATACACACAATGTTTAGCTAAATTTGGATTTGCCGTTCCCAAAAAAAAAAACAAAAATGTTTGTATGGAGAAAACAGTCTTAAAGAAATGCTTCATACAAAACGCCAATTTCATAGGTAAAGACCTAATATTTACCTTGTATTAAAAATATTAGTAATGTTTTCAAAATCAATATGTAATTCTGCGTCTATGTTCTATAGAGATATTTTATTCGAAGGTTATTTGAATAGACCTGTCATTCTCATACCAACGATAATAAATTACCTAATGATTACCACAATAATATACGACGTGACGCAAACTTCTATAGAAATGAGGAAAATATGGACAAGTTTAATGCGGCAGAACGTTGGAAGAGCTGCTGACGCTATTAGAATATCAAAATACATAGTAAAAGCGACTATGTATGTTGAATACAGATAATTGTCCTGAATACTACATAGGCAACTCGCTTTCCACCCGCGGCTTCGCTTGGAATTACTTTAAATTCATTCTCCTTTTTGGAAGTCGGTTAAAAAGTAGACTAAGTCCTTCTCCAGGTCCCAGGCCATCTCTCAGCCAAATTATACGGAAACTACATACATAATGTCACGACCTTTATCTCAAATGAAGTGGTCAGAGATATCCCAAACATTAGCATTGGGGTGTACCAGATAATTAAAAGTTTAATACTCGAATCAGATCCACGGTTCACCTTACGAAATTTATAGAAATGCACACGCGACAGGGGGGTGAACCCATCGCCGTTAAAATGTGCAAATCTATACATGTTTTTTAGTGGAAAATCCCATATAGTCGCCTACCACACCCACGGGAAGTGACGGGTTGGTTCCATTCTAACCACAGCACAAACTACATACTTTAGTTTATAGATTTAAAAATAATAGGTAAGTACAGAAACCCTCACTGCACCTACTCGTCATACTCGCACTTGACTGTATTTTTACCCGACAGCCCCAAAAAGGAGGGTAATGTTTCTCGAGTGTATGTAGATTTCTCCTGTGGCCTAAACGGCTCGACGTATTTTGGGCAAGGTGTCGTTTGATTAGTCTTTATCTCTAGAGTGTCAAAGGAGACATAATTTTGGTATAAAATCCAACATGGGGGCCTGCAAAATACAAAACATGCTGTCGGGTTTTTTTGGTTTTATAAACACAAAGTAACATACATTAAATCAAAATAGTGCACAAAGACGGACTTATCCCATGAGGGATCTCTTCCAGTCGTACCAAAGTTGCAATAGACAAAGTTAATCGTAGAGCATCGGTGGCTCAGCGGTCGGGGTGTCGATTCCAAGGCAGGCCAATGACTTTTTAATTTAATTACTCATGTGCATTTATCTGACTGCTGTTAAACGGTGAAGGAAAACATCGTGAGGAAACCTGCATGTCTGAGAAATAAAAATTTAAAGTGAAGTCCCCAACCCACATTGGGCCAGCGTGGTGGACTACGGCTCATACTCCCTCATATACGAGGGAAGCCCTATATCACTGTAGTGGGATGTTTACGGGCTGATGATGTAATGTTGATTGAGCGTACAGAAAAATATCCTCAATCATTTACTCTTATATATATATATATAATACAATTATATACTTATAATAGCGTTTGTTACGATAGGTATAAAGATATGACCTGGACGCCTTTCAAGACGCGGCCGGCAAGTGCATTGAGCCGGAATGTCGGGGCGAATGAAGGGGAAACTAATGGGTAGCGGAGACAAAGGTTTCGTTGATCAGTAGTCTGGTACAAAGGAGGTGATGCAAAGAAAAGCCGATTTCAAAATAAACCCCTAGACTGCGTCAAAGTTTCATTTTACGTTGTAAATTTTTATGACCAAGTAATCCTAGCGTCGTCACAAGAGGAGTTGCAAGAGATGGTAACACTTATGAATACAGCTTTGAAAGAAAAAGGAATGAAAGTCAATGTAAGTAAATCGAATTGACCGCATCCGTGGCTCAATGTAAACAACATTGGGTTTACGATTCGGAGGTCGCGGGTTCGATCCCCAGCAGGGTACATGTTTAAGTACCTACTCGGTTTGGTTGGTGAAAGGGCATTTTAAATGTCCGCCTCGCTGGCTATCACCATCTTATCTAAATCTGCCGCCAAGCACCAATGTTAATAGCATTATTGTGTTCCGGTTGTCAGAGATAAGATAGCCAGCCCCCCAAATGTGTTGGGGTTTCCGGGTCAATACGCTTCCCCCTTCGACCTCATCTTCACTTAACATCAAGTGTGATTGAAGTCAAGTACCAACCCGTTGTGCATAAAAAAAGGTGTACTTTGATATATAGAGGTAAAGTGGAGCAAGTGCGTGAGTTTGTGTATTTGGGTTCACTGTTTACAAGAGATGGAAAGTGTGAGAAGGACATCGAAAGAAGAATGAATGCCGGAAATCAGGTGAATGGAGCATGCCTTTATGGGGAGCAAGAATGTGTAGAAAAAACCACGTCAGGCTGTTCATGGCGGGGTGCTGGTTCCAACTGATCTACGGAAGTGAACTGAAAGTAGATTTAATGCAGTGGAAATGAGCTCTTTAGAAGTATAAATGGGGTGACTTTGAAAGGTAGAATCAGGAACGGTGTAATTAGAGAGTTAAGCAGCAGGAAAATAGAGAAGATAAATTAAAGAAGACTTACGAAAGAGAAGCGAATGTGGATGGTAGTGTTGGTAGGGGAAAACCACGGCGAAGGTACCATGATCAAAACGGGGACGCATTAAAGAAAGGCCAAGTCAAGAGTACCCTAAACCGTCGAGCATGAATGAACAGCCGTATGAGAGAGAGAATGAAGCAAAAGAGGTGTGTCAGGATCGTAGCAAGTGGAAGTCTGTGGTCTCTGCCTACCCCTACGGGAAACCGACATGACATTATAATAGGTCTTTACCTATGAAATTTGAGTTTTTTTCTTCTTTAATCATATGTACCAATTCCTGTGATTTTCAAAGCTATATCCAAACTTGTTTTTTATTTGGAAAATGGAATATTATTTCAAGGTTTCAAAAGCTGTTACTTTTAAAAATTAACGCTGCCTATACTTAACTTAATGTTATCCGATAATACACACAAAGTTTAGCTAAATTTGGATTTGCCGTTCCCAAAAAAAAATCCAAAATGTTTGTATGGAGAAAACAGTCTTAATGAAATTCTTCATACAAAACGCCAATTTCATAGGTAAGGACCTAATATATGTATGATTTTATTTAAGTTGTCTTCGTGAAAAGTTTATAAATTCTGCACGGCTAACACAACTACCGTGACTCGAGTAAAAAAGGATTATATTATTTATTTCTATTTATTATACTATATATATAATAATAAAAAAAAAAATAATAATAAATATTTCGGACACTTACACCAATCATCTAACCAAAGCTTGTGCTATGGATACTAGATAACGGATAAACATACATAAATATTTATATAAACATCCAAGACTCAGGAATAAATGTTCGTATTCATCACACAAACATTTACCCCTCGCGGGATTCGAACCCGCAACCGTTGGTTTCGCTGATAAGGTCACTATCCACTGCACCAATCGGTCGTCGATATACTTATGGGTTTATAGTTATAATGACGACCTGTTGCTGTTTTGTAGTGGGTAGAAACATTGACTGCTATACCAGAAGGTCGCGGGTTAGAATCCCGCTAGGAGCATAATGTTTGTTTGATGAATAAATAAATTTGACATTGGTACCCGAGTCATGGATGTTTTGCATTAATATAATGTATTTATTTACAAAAAAAGAATGTGTTTGTGTAGTTCATCAACCATCTGGTATCCATAATACAAGCCCAGTTGCTTAATGCGAAACTAAATGGCGCTGTGTGTATATTTATTTATTATTTTTATTATTTATAGATGACATGTTTATTTTTAAATATTTATAACCTTTAAGGTAGTTTATAACTTCGTTCATTAGTCATAACATTAATACTGTGAAATATTATTACAGGTAGATACACTTTGTCTACTTGTAAATTTCTCCTCAATTTGTATCCTTATTGGGGCCTGCCTGCTGGAAGAAATCTCTTATACAGAAAATCTTTTGTATATTTTTAGAATTGTCATGGTATGTATATGTATGCTTATGTGCAATAAAGTGTTAAGAGGGTTTATCCCGCACGCCCCCCACGAGGAGGACCGACGATTTGGTAAAGATCGCGGGAAACTGTTGGATGCGGGCAGTGCAGGACCGATCGTTGTGGAGATCTTTCGGGGAGGCCTTTGTCCAGCAGTGGACATCTTTCGGTTGATGACGATGTTATAGGGCTAAATGCTCTTATGAAAGATTACTAAAAAGAGGAGAACGCTCTGAATGCATATTTTACAATTTACTTAAGCGATGGTATACCCAGAAAGCATACCCGCTGAAGTCATTTTACCCCTAGGTAGAAAGAAAGAAATTGTTTATTCGCCACTTCGACACATATACAACAATTGTTAGGCAAATAAAATAACAGAACACTCAGATAAGTGTCGCAGCAGCGAAAGGGAAACGACTCAGCTATATGCTGAGCTTATAAGAGCTCAGCGCTGGCTTACTGTCGCACCCAGGTCGTAGGTAGGTACACTAACACTGGTCTCGGGCACCATCATGTATTCTGTGTCATTACTCAGAATTATGTCACCATATAATGGCTATCTGTACGATATTGATCCGTTTTCATTCCCGATTGGATTGTTCAACAGACAATCGCATAGGGTACTCTCTCTAATTAAGGTTTGATGAGTGTACATTTTAAGACCGATTGAAGCAATGCCTGCTGCCTGCCAAGGATATTTATTTTATTAATTATTACTTAAAACAAAGGTCAAGTAGGTACGTGTGGTCACGAGCAGTGTAGGGTTCCGTGCTCTCCCTCACAATATGCGGACTTCGAAGGGGGCTTTTTGAGTTTGACAAATAATTTTCAACGGAAAGTACATTTTATAAGTATTTCGAATATTATTCATTAACTTGTAAAACCTACTTAAATCGAAAAAGTGTTTAAGATTTTATTTTACCACTTTGTCGGCGTGATTAATATGCATGTATCTTCTTCAATTTAAGAGCTATGCTTTTGTCGGTGGAGTAATGTCTACGTGTCTATGTATGTATACCTATGCCAAAATGCAACTTTCTAGTACTAAGAGCCTCTGAGCTAAGCCTCGGACAGACAGACGCACATGGCGAAACGATAAGGGTTCGTTGTTGACTACCGAACCCTAAAAAAGAAATAATGTTTTATTGATTTACATTATGGCTACTTACAACAAAAAGCCTTGTAAAACCACATCCCAATCCATCTATCCATCTATCCATCCATCCATCCATCCATCCATCCATCCATCCATCCATCCATCCATCCATCCATCCATCCATCCATCCATCTATCCATCTATCCATCTATCCATCTATCCATCTATCCATCTATCATCTATCCATCTATCCATCTATCCATCTATCCATCTAGCCATCTATCCATCTATCCATCTATCCATCTATCCATCTATCCATCTATCCATCTATCCATCTATCCATCTATCCATCTATCCATCTATCCATCTATCCATCTATCCATCTATCCATCTATCCATCTATCCATCTATCCATCTATCCATCTATCCATCTATCCATCTATCCATCTATCCATCTATCCATCTATCCATCTATCATCTATCCATCTATCCATCTATCCATCTATCCATCTAGCCATCTATCCATCTATCCATCTATCCATCTATCCATCTATCCATCTATCCATCTATCCATTTATCAATCTAGCCATCTATCCATCTACCTATATATGTATATGTAATAATATAAATGTTTGTTTGTTTGTTGCTCAATTACGGCGAAACTGATGAACGGATTTAGACGAATATTGGTATATAGGTAGAAAATACCCTGGTTAAGACATAGGATATTTTTTATCCCAATAAAGTGAGTAGTTCCCACGGGATAAACAAATTTCCGCGGTAAAGTTATTCCACGCTAGCGAAACCGCGCATGAAAAGCTAGTCCTTAATAAAATTGACAGACGTCACTGCAAAATTTGTGCGCCAAGCAACTATAGCCACGTGCAGCGAGCATTCATTTGCACAACAATACCAATATTTAATGAAGCACAAGTGAATTTATTGAACCAACAGCGACAGTAGCCCATTAGCCACGGTGGAACCAATTATAAGGTGACGACCGAAACTACACAAATAAACCTGTACGCATGATGAAACAATGTAATTTTTTGTTATTAATTCTGCAGCCAGTCTGTCTATAA
Source organism: Oegoconia quadripuncta (assembly GCA_949316235.1). Taxonomy (NCBI): domain Eukaryota; kingdom Metazoa; phylum Arthropoda; class Insecta; order Lepidoptera; family Autostichidae; genus Oegoconia; species Oegoconia quadripuncta. Next base: position 18,280,567 of record OX438756.1, on the reverse strand, counting down.
ACTTGACGTCAATAACGACGACCGATTTGTATAGTGGACCCTGTCAGCGAAACCAACGGTTGCGGGTTCGAATGCCGCGAAGGATAAATTGTGTTTATGTGATGAATACGAACGTTTATTCCAGAGTCATGATGTTTATATAAATATTTATGTATGTTTATCCGTTATCTAGCATCCATAGTACAAGCTTTGCTTAGTTTAGGACTAGATGATTCGTGTAAAAGTCCGAAATATTTATTATATTATTAATAACAGTGTTTAAAAAAACTTAAAATTCGTCGTAAGTGATTGTAATAGGTAGGATTTCATCTAACACTCAAGTGAACACGTCATTAAAATCGGTACAGTACTTTGCGAGTTATTAATTACCTTAACTACTAAGTAGTTAACTACTTTGTAAAACCATAAATATAGGCATTTTATGAAGATTTATGAGGTGGAGCTTTCTTAACTGTTGACTTTGATTTGTTGCTTTGTTTCTTAACTTGAGGTTACGTATTAGAGTTCTAACAAAGTGTTCTAAGTCATGTTCCAAATAGAAAGAAGCTAGTATAATTGATTTGTGGAGGGGAAGAGGAAAAGAGGAAGCCGTAGAAGAACATACATGGTAACAAGTAAAGGAAAAAGTAAATGCCATGTCGCATCAGGAAGTCAAAGAAAAGGCGGAAGTAGAGAAGTGTAGAAAGGACCCACAAGAGCTCGCTCTTCAATTGACGAGAGAGATAATGGTGTCGATTCGCAAGTACACCAACTAAACTAAAACCAGTTTTAAAGTAGTACTGGCTCTTTCTCCCTGGAACAGTACGATGCGACGGCACCACTCCAAAACTGGTTTTAGTTTTTTTTTTTATGCACAACGGGTTGATACTTGACCTCAATCATACGTGATGTTAAGTGAAGATGGGGTCGAAGGTGGAAGCGTACTGACCCGGAAACCCCAACACATTTGGGGGACTGGCTATCTTATCTCTGACAACCGGAACACAACAATGCTATTAACATTGCTGCTTGGCGGCAGTTTAGTTTAGTTGGTGTAGGTATACATCCGAATCGACACCATTTACTTTATTGGAATGTAACAGGTTATCTATAGGTACAAATCGTCAAGGATCACGTAAAACTATTGAACGGATTTTGCTGAACTATTCACAGACGCATTTAACTAATTCCGCATTAACATTTGGTTAAAATTTTGGAAAAAAAAAACTATAATATAATAAAAATTATTTTTAGAACTTTAAAATTTACCATAAACAACGTACCTACTCTGCGGATTACGGCCGTATTAGAGAATAAAAATATTGTATTTTATAAAGCTTCTCCATTTGGACAGACAAAGGTTACTAAGCCCAAACAGCCAAGTCTTTTTATCCGCGAGGATGGACCGCGGACGAATACCAAACCACCTAATATAAGTGACTTTGAAAACTGATTACTCTTAAACAAGGATAGCCGAAGACCCAATTGTTTCAATTTTACTCAAAATCAAACGAGCAAATTGAAACTGCGCCTACAAAGTAATCATGAATCCCACAAAAGATCCCGGGATTACAGTAAATGGAAAGCAAAGAGACCCTGCATTTTGTATCAGACGTTCGAATACAAGTAAATAGGTACGTTATTCTTACACTCGGTTTGAGAATAAATTGCTTCAGAAAAAGTTAAGGTTTGTTTGTTAACGGTTTATTATAAAATATCTTAAAATTGAAAATTTAGGAAACCCCCGAAGAAACAACGATTATATCATCCAGATAAACCAACCCAGCTGCGTAGCATGACATCGTTTGTCGCGCTGTTCCAGGGAGAAAGAGACAGTACTACACTAAAACTGGTGTACATTCGAATTGACACCATTATATATATGTATGTATTACCTTACGGTGTTCTTCTAATTTTCAATGGTGTCGATTCGGATGTACACAAACTAAACTAAAACCAGTTTTAAGGTAGTACTGTCTCTTTCTCCCTGGAACAGTACGATGCGACGGCACCACTCTAAAACTGGTTTTAGTTGGTGTACATCCGAATCGACACCAATGTATAGTTATAAAATGTTGCTGTTGGTTCAAAACATAGACGTAGAAAGATTTTTTTTCCAATTGACAGCCAGCTATGAAAAATTCTGGCTATAAATTTATTTTTAACGCACCAGGAGCAGCGGAGTGGTATTCTGTCATATGTGTTTACATCTATCCTAACAGAGGCCTGGTAATTCGTGTTTACAATACACCGTGAGATGTTTATGTAAAAAGACTTGAAGGTGAGAAAGGTGTTGCAATTGTTTGGCACATCGTCAGTTTGATAATTACTAACAGACATGAGCAACAATTTACTTCAGTTTCGAAACTAAAATCATTTGCGTAAAGAATCACTGCATTGCGTGTAAAGAGGAAATTGTAGTTTTAAACAGTTCTTTTGCTATTTTTAGCTAACTATTGAATAATGCACATGGAAAATGAATTTTGACATTGATGTCCCTTATTGTGGTAAATTTTATTTTTAATTTATCATTTTCTGAATAATACTGGATCAATAGCTGTCGGTATATGTCCAAGGATATTTATTTATTTATAATTTGTAAAAAAATTGGCATCATTATAGAAACTATTACACAAAATCTATAAGCCAAAGTTATTTCAATTTCAGATTCTCATTTTTTATTACAAATTCTTCAAAAATAATTCGGTGGAAAGTCACTATTAAATAATGACCATTAAACAAAAAAAAAAAAAGATTTATGTAGTATATCATCTGGTATCTACGACACAAGCCTATAGTTGCTTAAATTGGAACTAGATGGCATTAAGGATATTTATTTATTTATATTTAAACAATCTAATAGGTAAAAATAAAGACGATGCCAAACTAAATAATTTACTACAATAAATAATATTACAAAACATAAAATATCCGTTTCTGAAGATACATGAATCCATTTTACTCCTTAATTATTACGAAAGGGGAAAATAGTGTCATCTTTTTCAGTCCTACCTATTTGTGTATCATAATATACTGCAATCCTTGTTACTCCGGCCCTAGAAGTATATTTGAAAAATATGGTGACATCTTCATTCAATATTTGGGTACCCAATTTTTTTTTATGATCGACTGGATTCGCCTTTGGCCACAATCTCACCTGATGGAAAGCGACGATGTGGTCGAAGATGAAGCACGCGATCCCAGTAAATGCCTATTCACTCTGCTTTATTCATTTTTCACCTTATATGGGTATAAGGTGAAAAACTGTCAATTTACATCAATAGTAGGGCTTCTAAACATTAAATTCGACAAATGGGTAAAGAGATCGTTCCATTTGTGCACAATGCAATACGTGACAGTATTGTGCGCATTTTATTTATAATTTGTATTTCTTTTTTTAAATATAATTTACTACATCTTTGTTTTGTATTGTGTTCATAATAAACTGTTCTTAGTGATAAAGCCGCAGGTTCACAACACAGACTACGAATAATGACGACAGCAGTGCACTCTTTATTATCTATTAAAGTAGACATGTCTGAAGGTTAGCACTATGCAGTGGCAATGGACTGGTTATATCTGTGGTAGAACCGATAATCAATAGAACCGATGAGACAAGGGGCCATCTTAAACAGATTTTTTTTTGCTATTCAAAAGTAGTCAGGTTTTTTTATAATGTCTATGGTTATAAGTAGAAATTCTGTCTGCGTTCTTTTTTGTAACGCATTGTTAGGAATGGTCCCCCCCGTCCCCCGTCCCCCCCCATTCCTCAGGCATAGAAGACGTATGTAGGCATCAGAAGACCCTTTGTTATCACATAAAAATGGCCAACACAACAGGCGTCAATAAGGTTTCACTCTCGGAGATTTGCAATTAATCCTTCATGAATTTAAAAATAAAAACTCACCAAGCAGCAGTAGTATGAGGGGATTCTGAAACTGCTCGATGTACTTCTTCCATAGTGGCTCCTCCTCTTTCACCTGGAACTCGTTCGGCCCCACAAAGTTCATGCGATCGTTCGCCTCGCGCCATGATAGCCCCCGACGGACGTCGACGCGTAGCCTTTCCGACACCTGAGTGATAAAACAAATTATGAACAACTGGAAAATACATGAGTAGATACAGGCCTCCACAGTCCTCAAGCTACAACTACTGTTAGGTGTGTATCTGAGGTCCGTAGCGAAACAATCCAAGGTTGGTATTCCACTTATTAAATATCTTTGTCCAATTTCTATGTTCAATATTTAATCAAATTTCTTTGAGTGTGCCCATTCCCCTTGTCCAATATCTTTGACTAAGATTTTGCATAGTCTGTGAAAATGGAGGGACGTGGAACGACTTTATGTGCTGCTATTATCATAAGATTATTATTTAAAAAAAAAAGGAAACAAAAAAAATTTGGGTGAAGCCATGGATCCAAAGGCGAACAGAAAAAAGCATATAATTACATTTCATCATTGCAATTGTCGACGAAATCTTACTTGCAGCCATTTTGTTTTTAATGTCAAAATCGATGTTGCTAGTATATTTGATGAAATCGTCCAATTTCTTTGATCAAATTTACATTGGATAAAGATATTTGACAAGTGGAATCCCGCTAGGGGCTATGCCTTTGTATGATGAATATGCCTATGCCCCTAGCGGGATTCGAACCCGCGACCTTTTGGTATAGTGGTCAGAGTTTCTAACCACTACACCAAACAGGTCGTCTAAAAATGGAAGGTAGACACCCGAAATTATGTGCAAAGGACAAGTTTAATAAAAAATTTGACCTTGCGGTAGGTACAACGTACTCCATTAACGAAAGGAATGGTATGAGGATAAATAACTGATAATAAAACCGGCTTTTAATAAGTAACGTAAACACATATAAAGGTAGGATAGTACCTGTTTAAATATAGTTTAGTTCGATGTCAACTGTCATAAACATTTGCTAGATATTTAATCCACTTTGTAGAATTAGAATTATTTTATTGCTCAAAATATGGTATACAATGATGACAAGGGGAAAAGGTGAACATTCATTGTACATGGTGACCTGGCGTTTGTACGACAAAGTCAACTGTCAAAAATATTTGCTACATTTTATAATCTGACGTTCTGGTGATCTGACGTTTGTATGTTTTGCCATCAGGGACATCCAGTCTCTATATCCCGGCTCCATCATCAAATCAGGTCGATGGTAAGCAGCATAATGTTGCATTGTGACCGAACCTATATACTCGTAAATATGCCAAATTTCAACTCAATCAGATACAGTGGTTGTAAAATGGTTTACATATTTTGAAACGGACAACTTACTTACATACTTTTACATACGACCATTGCACACTAAATAAAAGCTTGTAAAAATTTGGTTTAATTTGAGTAAAATTTGCTAATGTCAATAATATTTTTTATTGTTATGATTAAATGAATAAGCATCATCAGCCCGTAAACATCCCACTGCAGGGATATAGGGCCTGCCCTCGTATATATGGGAGTATGGGCCATAGTCCACCACGCAGGCCTAATGCCAGTTGGGGACTTCACATGCCTTTGATTTTTTATTTCTCAGGCATGCAAATCGAACCCGGACCTCCTAAATTTGGAGACCGCGTCCCATAGACACTCCCTCACGCTCCGACGCAACGAAATTTAAGAAACGAATTACGCGTTTGACCGCAATCTCATCTGATGGAAAGAACGATGTGGTAGACGACGAAGGTTGTAGGATTCAGGAATGACGCCGGAGGAGAGTTCCATGGCCTGGCTGTTCGCATTATGTGCCATTGATTTATGAGCAATCTACCTACCCATAAATCGTTTAAAAAACAACTAGCTCTCATATCGCAAATTAGCAGTCACGGCTCGAAACTGGGTCAATATGAAGCTTCAGTGGCTCGCAAATAGAAAGCACTACTCGAGCACTATCGACACACTATACTTGTCTGCCAAGTGCTCGACACTCGGCACCTAGGCAGTGAGCAAATATGCGGTGAAAGCAAGTATTACCGAATAGACTAGTAGCGAATCAATGGGGAACGGTAGGAGTGGGTTAGAGTCTGGGGTTCTCATCCCAGGAAATGATTACTCTTTAAGGGCACCATTTCCGACGGCACGGGTCAATCACAACTGTCAAATGAATTCGTTATTATTGCATATCGTGAAACGCTGCAACTATATGTAATCTTCCTGAAGGCACATAAGGCATACGATAGTTTCCATCAAAGATGTTGCGGAAACTACTTTACCCACCCGACTACTAGAAGGGAGGGTAATGATTTTCGACTGTATGTATGTAAGTAATGTCCGTTCCTTTGGCGCCTGCTCTCCTGTGGCCTAAACGGCTTCACGGATGTTAATAAATGGAATGTCGTTGGTTCGTCAGTTTTCGTCATATTTAAGAGAAATAAGGCAGACATGGCCGCCGTCAGCTGCATACGATTTTTTATTATTATCACGTGGGTTTATTGTTTTTTAATATATTTTTCAGAAAAACTGTTACAAAATATACAAACCTATTCAAAAAATGCATGAGACTATCTAACTTTGACGTAAAAACTAAGAATTCGACAGGGAAGTTCCAACAAAATACGGGTATAAACCTAAACTAAGAATACTACGTGTAAACTTGATTTTGGAACAAAAAATATATACAAGCACAGATTATCATAAGATAAATTTGAATATACTAATAAATAATAAAAGGTATATTTATTCATCACAAAAAAGAAAACACAAGCATACATAGAATCGAGAACCACAGTATTGCGTGATGAATGGTAGGGACTCAGCAGTGTTGCTGATTTTCAGCCCCCCCCCTGCAGAGTAGTTGCTGCCACCAAAGAAAGTATAGGCGACTTTCCAATGGCTAACAATTTAGAAAAAAAAAACAATAAATTCAGATGCTAACTAATTTAAATAGCGCCTGCTCTAGTCCTTCCCTTGGTTGACCCCCGTGAAAAAGTAGATTTGCTGAACTGCCTCGCCTTAAAATTATAGTGTCTACTCTGAAACGGCAGCTACTACCTTCTCCAAATTTACGACTCGACTACGATAATAAGTTTTCATGGAACCCATTAAAATATTTTGGTATAAGAGAGAGTGTCACCACCTTTCGTGCTCCTAAGAATGGTTTTGGATATTTTTTCTATGTTATGCCACAATAATGTCAAAGGCATGATGAATCAAGTGAATCCATTCAGCCAAGTATCCAATACATCTCGTATTCCTTTAAAATTCCGTCTTGCACTTAACATCAGATGTGATTGTGGTTAGGAATCAACCCATCGTGTATAAGGAAGGGCTCCAAAGGTTTTGTTAGTAACAAAGTTGTCTCCTTACTGAGGTTTATTGATCTCTTAGAGATCTCGCCTTTTGCATATTTTTAAAACTGCCGTGTTTTTTTTGTTTTGTTCAATGCGTATGCTTTTATGCAATACAGTGTTTAAAAAAATAAAGTTGATATCTAACTAAATATTTTATTTGTATCATGTCATAACCACGTGGACGGGAATTTCGGCATCACTTCAATTATCGTGAAGGCTCTAAGCAATGTAAATTAACACATATCGATGTCGACTACAAATTGACAGGCGAGTATTATTTACGTACAACTATATATATATACACGTGTGCAGGGTGTTTCTTTCAGCGTACTGCCCATGAAGGATTCGAGGTAAGTGGATTTGTTACATTAATAGTGAAGAATGTAATTCATGTGAAATATTCCATTACTATGTTACCTATCTAATGTTTTAATGTAATTTCATTTCAACTTGACATTTTTATTTACCTAGTTATTTCAATCATATTTTACAATTTTAACATTGCCCTTAATAATTGACTTTGAATTGTAATCTTAATTTTAGAATCCATGCCTATGGGTAGGTACCTATGTAATATTAAAAAAAAAAATTGCTTTCTACCTTAGAAGCCTACTACTAACGCATTTTTCTTTTAAGATAAGATAATTTATTTGCTTGAAATGTAGTTCCAAAGATGTTCCTTTAATAATTAGTTTCATACATTTAGACTTCACAATCATGCAAATTTTAAACGTGGCCAAATATTTGTGCAAATGATGGAACACAAGCCTTTGTATGTCAAAACGGTAGATCACAGTGTTACTTATACCATATTAATCACTAATATCTGTATTTCACATTAATAAATTGAATTGTTACAGCGCATGTAGCCTAATCGACTTGACGGATTGTCAAATTTGCGGCTCTTAAAAAGTGGAGGCAATTGGGAAAAACAAACACCCTATATTTATGAAACTAGTATATTCTATTGTGTGTTGTCGAACAGGGAATCGACCCGTCTTACTGAACACCAAACTTCAATGCCAACTTCGACTGCCTGAATAATACATGAAAAGAGATAGGCCCGTATTAATAAACCATTCTCAAGATTGAGAACAGTCTTGTGACCGGTCTCAAGTAAACGTGTAACTTGAGACCTGAAAGTCACGTGCATACTCAAGCAGTACTCAAGATTGGTTTATAAATTAGCACGGAGCTTGAGATAGCGTCAACTGCTTAAGACGCATCTCGATTGATACAGACTCAAGACTTGTATTGAGATTGGTTTATAAATACGGGCCATATACCCATTGGGGCACTTTTTGAAATTTCTGTACCAGAAGTGTACAAAATAGGAACAATATGGTCTCACTTACGTGTTGGTGTTTTCATCTAACTAATATTATAAATGCGAAAGTTTGGATGTTTGTCTGTTTGTTTGTTGCTCAATCACAGCGACACGGATGAACGAATTAGGATGAAATTTGGTATATAGGTAAAACATACCCTGGATTAAATCATAGGATAATTTTTATCCCGATAAAGTGAGTAGTTCCCGCGGGATAAACAAATTTCCGCGATAAAGTTATTTAGCGCTGGCGAAGCCGCGGGCGGAAAGCTAGTCTGTCATAAATGATTATCTCAGGAAAAACTATCGACTTGAACACAGTTCATACTTCGCTATATTCACATCCGCTACAGTTCAAACAGTTACAAAATATTTTTAATTTTATTGAAAATGACGTCATTAGTGGAGTTGAACTTTGAAACCATATAATATATGAAATGGCTTTCACATATGCGAGTATATGGTACCAGCGACCAATCAGAAAACATGTAAAATAATCAAGATACAGCAAAAACAAATAACGCATCCTGTGGAAAATGCCTACCATCATAACCTTTTGTCCTCAAAAATAGGGGTCACAAATGCCACAGGGGTTTCCACCTGGAGGACTATAGGACGGAATTTTTTTCAAGGTTAATCCCTTCCTCCCGCAACCCACACCCCCGCTTTGACCCGCCCAAGCTAGCTTATGCCGTAATCTCGTATCGCGTTTAATAAAAACTGCAATGAATCAAATTGTCACATTGAAGTGTGTTTTCAGATTAACCTATATAGAAAAGGTGGAGACTCAAATACGTCCCGCTTGTCTGTAAAATGAATATATAAAAGAGATTTAAGAGTGGACTTTTTGACTCTTCCTCTGTTACAAAAGTTAACCAATCATTTGAAGCAATGGGCATCTATAACGAAAATAGCTTCGGACGGACGTAACTTCGGACCTTTTCTTTTGCTTTTGTTGTATATAGTTGGACATCACAAGTTAGTACGGGACGCAATGAACGTCTGAAGTTATGCAAATAAAGGATTTTTAGCAGAAGAAGTCCGAAGTTAGACCCGTCCGAAGTTGTTTTCGTTAGAGAGTACACCCCCTGTACACGAACGAAAGTCCCGACATAGTGCAGCGGAATAGTAAGTTGAAGTGGGCAGGGCACATAGCTCGAGCAACTCATTGCCGATGAGGCATTAAAATTCTTGATTGGAGACTATGCACTGGCTAGCGTAGCGGGGAACATTCCCACAAATTATGGATGACGACCTAATGAAGATTGCTGGAAGTCGATGGATGCAGACGGCTTCCAACCGGTCGTTCTGAAAATCGCACGCATATGATGACGAAGTTCTAATTTTGCGAGTCGTAAGCGCTTCGTAAATATAATACCCTCCAAAATACAATCAACGTTTTATGTGACATTTGCTTCAACGGGAACAGTGTATAAGCACCTATACAGGGGAGTCATTATCGACTTGCGAGTATCAAAACGTACACCTAGCGATACGCGGATGATATCTAAGGCCCGTATTTCAGAACGTTGCTCAAGTTGAGCTCAATTCTATGCTCAATCTTGAGCATAGTTAGAAAGAGATGCCCGCCCATATAAAAGCACCAACCCTTCGTGTATAAAAAAACCATAAAGCTGCCCCTTTTTAACTATAACATTCTGTAATAAGGGCCTTATACTTTTCATTCGACCCCAGCACCAATAGCATGACAGGCGCGCTAAAGGCTTATGTCGCGTGAATTCACTTGGACGAAACATACAAGTATCCCACTCTCACTGGTACGCCGCGCGCTTCAAACGATGTCATGCTGCGGAGGCTGGAATCATTCGAGTTGAGTCCATTAAATCGGTATACAGTCGAATACATCCGATTACACTCGGTCAGAGTCGGGTCGAATTAAGCGAATGATGAATTATATCTTACCTGCTCATGGAGATTAAGTTCTATTACATTTATATTCGTGTTAAGTAATTAGTAGTTACTAATTAGTTGTCGTTAATCGAACATGGACATTAGTATGTACATACATACATACATAACATTACGACCTTTATTCCAAATGGGTTGATGAGACAAGGACGGATCCAGCCATCATGTCGTGGTCGTGGGGCGGGGTCACATGTCTATGTGTGGCCCCAGCGATCAAACAAAGTACAATGTTTTTGTAAATATGTACGTAAATTATTTCTGTAAATAAACATTTAATCAAACATAATTTTAAAAATCGAACTGAGAATATTTTTTGTTAAATTAAGCAAAATTAGAGGTTGACCAAGTTATGACTCCCTCCTAGATCCGCCTGTGTGGTCGGATATATCCCAACCATAACCTTCCACGGTTCATCTTTCGAAATATAGAAATGCACACGTGACAGGGGGTGAGCCCATCGCCGTTAATACGTGCAAATCTATGGTGTATTTGGTGTAAGGTCCCTTAGTCGCCTTTTATGATACCCACGTGATGATACGGGTTGATTCAATCATTTATACCTGCCGCAACCACATCAACATTAGTGGATTATTTGACATTCGAATTAATATTTACTAACAAGTCGATTATTAATATCATTCGAAGTCGCTCATCACTATGTACAACTGTTATCACGTAAGTTGGAGAATCAATACGTTGAATTATGGTATATAAATAGGTAACGGATGCATAAATCAATACTATGACGTCAATCATGTTTGATATGTATGTACACTCGCATTTACGTCTTGTCTAAAAGAGTTCATAATTATAGCTCGTGTACATAAGACTTATAGTATATTATTGTGTACCTATGGACCGGGTCGTTAAAACAATCAAAATGGAATTACTTCATTGGTGTTGAAAACGGGAATTGGAACCAATGGGAACTCAGTTATACACCGACTTCGTTCGCGAACTGTCGTATCAAATGCTGATTTATATATCCCTAGAAACGTGACCAAAAAACATGCGAGTAGGTACCTACTACAAACATAATGTATTACTCATTTTTCTTGCACTTTTAAAGGTTGTGAGCACAGAATTCTTGTGTGCGCATTTAGGCCCGTATTAATAAATCGTTCTTGAGATTGAGATCGCGTCTCAGTCTCAAGACCATTTTTTCTGATGCTGTTTTAACATGCAGCAGATTCTCAAGCGTCAACTTGAGGCCATGTCAATCTTGAGAACGGTTTATTAATACGGGCCTTAGTCTCAGCAGTCCTATTATTTCTCGTGGATTCTAAGAGATGGCGCTGTTTTATTTACAGAGAAAAGCGCGAAAAAGATTTGTTCGCGCAATCATATCTATAGCAGATAAATCAATGCTCGTATAATACATTATTCTTCTAGCTTATTTTGTTCCTCTGTGTTTGTGAGACATACTTACGTTTGTGTGTAAGGAAATAACAACAAGAATTGTTTGACTAATTCAATCAATCAAATACGCTTTATTGTTTTGTTTATATAAGGAATTAGCTAATGAAATCACTAAACTAAGTGTTCGTATGAACCTGTATAGGTTTTGTGAGTTATAGCTTTATTGTTTTGTTTGTACAAGGAATTAGCTAATGAAACCACTAAACTAAGTGTTCGTATGAACCTGTATAGGTTTTGTGAGTTATAGCTTTATTGTGTTGTTTGTACAAGGAATTAGCTAATGAAACCACTAAACTAAGTGTTCGTATGAACCTGTATGGGTTTTGTGAGTTATAGCTTTATTGTTTTGTTTGTACAAGGAATTAGCTAATGAAACCACTAAACTAAGTGTTCGTATGAACCTGTATAGGTTTTGTGAGTTATAGCTTTATGTTTTGTTTGTACAAGGAATTAGCTAATGAAACCACTAAACTAAGTGTTCGTATGAACCTGTATAGGTTTTGTGAGTTATAGCTTTATGTTTTGTTTGTACAAGGAATTAGCTAATGAAACCACTAAACTAAGTGTTCGTATGAACCTGTATAGGTTTTGTGAGTTATAGCTTTATGTTTTGTTTGTACAAGGAATTAGCTAATGAAACCACTAAACTAAGTGTTCGTATGAACCTGTATAGGCTTTGTGAGTTATAGCTTTATTGTTTTGTTTGTACAAGAGCTAAGGAAACCACTAAACTAAGTGTTCGTATGAACCTGTATAGGTTTTGTGAGTTATAGCTTTATTGTGTTGTTTGTACAAGGAATTAGCTAATGAAACCACTAAACTAAGTGTTCGTATGAACCTGTATAGGTTTTGTGAGTTATAAAATGTCGCGACTTTTAAAAATAAATAGAATACAAATATAGGAGAGTACCAATAATGTTTTATTTAACTTGACGTTACTAAGTACAGCATAGTGTTAGCATGTTGTGTAGTAGCAGCATATAATAACTAGCATGTTTATGTGAACAAGAAATGGCAGAGATCAGAAAAACTCATATAGGACCTAGTTGCAAATCAGCGTCGGTATGTCACAACAGCCACAAAACGAAACTTGCATCGTTTCAACTTTTGATGTTAAAGTTTAACATATTCTAGGCAACCGTGTACTTCTTTATTTATAGATCGTTACTCTTAAACAGATTGTACATTCATTATGAAAGAGAATTGAAATATAAGAAAATACAAATGTATGTATAGCCTCATAACTTTACACAGAACAAGGGTATTTGCTTTTATTCATGGAATCAATAGATAGCTCAATGATCAACCCTTTGGCAATTCGTCCCTTTACTCCGCCATTATAAGTTTTAGATAGTGCACCTCTCCTAAATAATTACATAATAAATACTAAATATATTTCAACAATTAGATAGATAAAACATTTATTCACTATCCAGTACACACAACCAAATTAGAAGACAAACAATAAACACTATATTATGTAAATATACACACAAAATAAATAAATAAATAAAAATATTAAATACCCTGATAGTACACCAAGCAAGATTTACTTAGCGATGCCCACTATGCACTGAAAGGGCTCTGATTCAGCTTTAATCAGCTTACGCTAAAAAGCACGCACATTTAAAGTTTATTAATTGAAACAGCTTGAACGGGTCACCATTCAGAATAAACAGAAATGCACACGTGACTGGGGTGAGTCCAACGCCGTTTCAGTATATATTAGGTCCTTACCTATGAAATTGGCGTTTTGTATGAAGAATTTCATTAAGACTGTTTTCTCCATACAAACATTTTTGTTTTTTTTTGGGAACGGCAAATCCAAATTTAGCTAAACTTTGTGTGTATTATCGGATAACATTAAGTTAAGTATAGAGCGTTAATTTTTAAAAGTAATCTCTTTATAAAAGTTTCAGCGAATCTAAGAAATGATTATGGAAAGCACATGAAAAGAGCTCTGTTCAAATTTTTTTTATTATGTATTTTAGCCCAGAAATAAAAAAATATTTCATGTGAAACCTTGAAATAATATTCCTTTTTCTAAATAAAAAATATATTTGGATGTAGCTTTGAAAATCGCAGGAATTAGTACATATGATTAACGAAGAAAAAAAACTCAAATTTCATAGGTAAAGACCCAATAGATGTTATTTTGGTTGGTTCTATTCATATTAGGTGCCGAAAGTTATGGAGATATCGCGTGTACAACTAGCACGGCCATAAGTAAATGCATTCTCGTTTAGTATATAAATTTGGTAGACAGATGGTTTTGCCAATGTAAATATAAGAAATAAAAATAAACTTGCTGTTCATATCAGTCGCTTACACAAAGTCACTGACATTCAAGGACAAAGTATATGCTTTTATAATAAAGGTTCCGGTAGATATTCAAATGTTGCTTTTAAATTAATTTAATACCACCATTTAACGGAAACTATGTACCAAAGGCTATTTAACATTTTTGATTATCTAGATCACATAATGGGCAACGCCCGCCCTCTACGTGAAGATCATTACCCTTAACAACGTTTACCTCTATATGAATAAAAGTACAGTACACTGACAACGCTGATCTCTACATGAATAAAAGATAAATTAATAATATTAAAACAAGTGAATCAAACACGGATGGGCAGCGTTCGGCAAATTGCGCTACGTCTTCTTGTCCAGAATACCTCAGTTATTGATGACAAACGTCTCTAATCAATGTGTGCACTGAAATGTGGTCTCTCACTATGGGCCTCATAAGAAAGCTCAAAGTCACGCAACGAGCAACGAGGGCGATGCTCGGCGTATCACTACCTGATCGAATCAGGAGTGAGGAAATCCGCAGGCGAACAAAGGTCGCTGACATAGCCTAGCGGATTAGCAGGTTGAAGTGGCAGTGGGCACGGCGTATAGCTCGAAGAACAGATGGCCGATGGGGTACTAAAGTTCTCGAGTGGAGACCACGCATCGACAAGCGCAGCGGAGGACGTTCACTCACAAGATGGGACAGACGACCTGACACAGGTTGCGGGTAATCGCTGGATGCAGGCCGCATCCAACCGGTCACTCTGGAATTCTATGAGTGAGGCCTATGTTCAGCAGTGGACGTCCTGTAGCTGATATGATGATGATGATCCTTAACAATGCTGACCTGTACCCACACATGAATAAAAGATCAGTATTCACCTTCACCTCCGACCTCCACCTTCGACCTCATCTTCACTTAACATCAGGTGTGATTGAGGTCAAGTACCAAACCGTTGTGCATAAAAAAAAAATCTGACAATGCTGATTTATCTAAATCAGTAGCTTTGACAATGTGGACCTCCATATGAATAAAAGATCAGTAGCTTTGACAATGCTGACCTCTACTTGAATAAAAGATAAGTAGCTTGGACAATGCTGACCCCCATATGAATAAAAGATCAGTAGCTTTGACAATGCTGACCTTTATCTGAACAAAAGATCAGTAACCTGAAATGCTGACCTAAACATAAAAATCAGTAGCATTCATTGACAACCGCCGCCGCTGTCATGGTGACTGGACTACAGTATACACATCATCTGTCGTACATTATGTAAGCCAGTCTGTGTATATGGGGCATTACGCTTGACTGAGTCTTGCCTATGATATGCCACCATCGGCGGCCGTGTAGAAAGTATAAGTATGTACTATGCGATCTGCAAATAGGCATACACTTTTTCTACATACTAATAACTATTATACAAGAAATATTAATATTAATCTTGCCAAGCACCTTTGCTTACTACTTGTATAAAAATAAAAAAATAAAAATAATTTATTTCAGGATTAGACCCATATTTTGGTTAGTAACTTAAATTACAAACTGTGAACAGAAGGGACCATACGACTGCTGCGGCACAATCAGCACTATTTGGATGTGTGCAAACGTATCCAGTGCCGCAGCATCACGGAATCCCACCTGTCCGCCAGTGTGCTCAGGATGGTGTTGGAGCTGCCGCACACGCGCTTCGAAATCGACGTATTCCTTTCCTTTCTTTTATAAATTAATAACCAAATTAAAAAAAAAAGTAAAAATCGTCCTATTAGAATAATCTTTACTTTACATGTTATCTATAGTTATTATTGTAACTGCCTTAAATAAATTATTTAGTAGCAGCAACTACTCTGCTGGAGGAGACTGAAGTTCAGCAGCTTTGCTAAGTGCTACCCTTTCATATCAATTTTGTCCTAGTTCTAATATACTCTTACTTTGTGAATTAATTTTGGGATGAATATCTTTTTATTTAAAAAAGGAAATCTTATTAAACCAGACACAATAGAGGTTTTATTGTTATTACGACTATAGGTGTCCGCGAAAGTGTTAAAGTCACATTATGTGCGGGCGGATTTTATAGGCTGTTGATGTGTGTGTAGCAGTAAGTTAGATTAATGACATAAATAACCTACAGCCACAGGTATAATTCATTCAACGATAGTGTTCTTAACCGAAACTATCACAAAACCGTTAACCGTTGCCAATTAGCATGGTTGCTTTATCGCTGTCGCAATTGTATTTCTTGACATTCAGTTGTTACAGCTACGGCGTATGGGGAGCTATGTGCACAGGTTACACGTTCTCAATAACCTTGGTCTTCGGCTACTTCTAACTGAAAATAGTAGATTGTATAACAAGGGAGCGGAACAAAGGATTCTTAAATAGAATCCTGAGTGAAGCGAGTGATTCAATGTACATCGCCCGAGGTAAAAATAATTTTGCGCTCGAGTGATACACGCTGATTTTCACCTCTATGAGAAAAAAAAACAAGAAATATAATAATAATGTTAAAATGTGAACGAATTCCGTGCATAGCGTTTTTTTTAGTATTTCTTTTTATGGACGGCGGCAGGCAGCCATTACTCTTTTCATACGATATTTTAGTTCGATCTCTTTGGTCGATACTATGGAGTATTTAAGTCTGTGCAAGAAATATTTCTGCATTCCCAAAAAATAGTGATAAGCATAACTGAAATTTGACATATAAGGACAAATTAGCCACCCCTATGTTCAGACTGAGCAAAGTTAATACATAATTTATGGGACACTGTATACGCTTTAATAACCTTATACCTGAGAATATCATTAATCTAAATGAAAAACAATTTAAAAACCATGTCAAAACAACATTAACAAAAAAAGGTTATTACAAAATTAGTGACTACCTGAATGACAAAAACGCTTGGTATACTTCGCCCAGCTCCCAGAAATTATAAAATTGTATTAGTTGTATACTTTTATATATATCAAAAAAAAGAAAAGAAAACGATCCTGTGGGTTTCTTGCGCCGCTTCTTTTCCCACAGATGATTTCCCTTTCCGAAGCGGTGGTAGCTTGGACATACTGACTGACCGAAAAATGCTTAGCCCTATTTTTATTTCCAATAGATTTAAATTGACATTCAACAAGTGATATATCATGTATCTTCGAAATAAATGCTTGAAGTTTGAAGTTTGCGCTTTTTTCATACAATATTTTAGTTCGATCTTTTTGGTTAAGTCTATGCAAGAAACATTAATCATGTTCCATGTTCTAAATTCAAAACTCTTTTATTCCCTGTTCTAAAGTCCCTTGAAGAAAATACCTACTTCGGGCGCACTAATTGAAGAAACCATCAATGTTTTTCGAATAGATGACATGAAAAGTAAGAGAACAATGGTCCTATGGGTTTCTTTCATCTGATGATTTCCCTTTCCGAAGCGGTAGTAGCTTGGGTATACTGACAGACGTATGTAATAAATAATCCATATTATTATTTACAGTATTTAAATTGATATTCAACCAACGATATCAGATTGTCGGTCCACCTTGTAAGTGGACGCCCTACACAGTGCCTACCGGTGCGTGATCTCTTAACTTTATGCCCTACCGGCTATCAGTTCTTCGGGCTATGTGCCCTGCCCACAACCACTTCAACCTGCTAATCCGCTGGGCTATGTCAGTCGCGGGAAATCGCTGGATGCAGGCCGGTTCTAACCGATCACTCTGAAATTCTATGGGGGAGGCCTACGTGCATCAGTGGACCGGCTGATACGATGATGATGAAACACTATCACGTGTCTTCGTTTATATTGTGGTCTTTACCCATGAAATTGGAGATTTTTTTCTTCGTTAATCATTATGTACCAATTCCTGCGATTTTCAAAGCTATATCCAAATTTGTTTTTTATTTGGAAAATGGAATATTATTTCATGTGAATGAAATATTTTTTAATTTCTGGGCTAAATCACATAATAAAAAAAAAATTTAACAGAGCTCTTTTCATGTGCTTCCCATAATCATTTCTTAGATTCGCTGAAACTTTTATAAAGCGGTTACTTTTAAAAATTAACGCTGCCTATACTTAACTTAATGTTATCCGATAACACACATAAAATTTAGCTAAATTTGGATTTGCCGTTCCCAAAAAAAAATCAAAAATGTTTGTATGGAGATAACAATCTTAATGAAATTCTTCATACAAAACGCCAATTTCATAGGTAAGGATCTAATATTACATAAATGCCTGAATATGAACAACATAAGATCATAACAAAATGACACATACCTCCTCCCAGGTTAGTATGGAGCTCTCGACGGCGCTGATCCACATTTCGCCGGCGCCTGCGTTTGCGTCGATCACCCCCCGTCTCCCCCCGCCGCCACCCTCCTCCGAATGCTGCAACAAATTATCATTGTTACACACCTCTATATGTGATAGAACCTTCTTGATTCTCGCACACTTGACATTTCACTATCTATATAGACATTGGCAAGGCAAGTCTATCTCCTTCACACTTATACCGTAACAGTGTGTTCAACCACCTCAGTGGCTCAATGTAAACAACATTGGGTCGCGGGTTCGATCCCCAACGGGGTACATATTTAGTACTCGGTTTGGTTGGTGGTAGGGCATTTTAAATGTCCGCCTGGCTAGCTACCACCATCTTATCTAAATCGATGATTAGATAAGACAAAACAGCAATGTTAATAGCATGTTAATAGCATTGTTGTGTTCCGGTTGTCAGAGATAAGATAGCCAGTCCCCCAAATAAAATGGGGTTTCCGGGTCAGTACGCTACCACCTTCGGCTTCATCTTCACTTAACATCAGGTGTGACTGAGGTCAAGTGCTAACCCGTTGTGCATAAAAAAAGTGCGCGAAAACCAGATTATTCGTCGATTGACATTTGTTACTTTAGCACACGCATAAAGTCAAAGTCAAAGTCAAAAATGCTTTATTTTGTAGGTACACAGAGTACACTTAAAATAGTCAATTTTACATTTTTTAAGCTACTGCTTGCATATAAATATGAAAGAGATAGACATGCCAAGTGAGCGAGTATCGGGTTCCAGATGTCATACTCATCATAAGTCGCTATTTACTGAAGCAGGATTCTATATCATCGACCAAATCATCACTTGCATCGGAAGCTTTTTAGTAAGCACAACGGGTTAACGCTGGACCTCAATCACACCTGATGTTCGTCAAAGAAATTTATTTAGAACCCATTTTTTCCAGTTTTTTTATTTAATTTAATGATGTAATTATGAGGAAGAGGCTACAAATGCGACCGACTTATTCGATTATGGTTTTGAAAAAATATAATTAAACTACCTATGCCAATAAAAAATAAAAAAATTAAAGAAACTCATCCGGTATAGTTTAAAACTACAAAACCGCAAAGAAATTAATGATTTTCGGATGGTTTTTCCTTTAGTTGCGCTATGAGACTTTCCTCACGTCGTCTTTCAAGATTCCAGGTCAACGGGAAGTTCCCTATGTTTCGAATATTAGTCAGTCAGTGTTCCACTTATTACGGGAATAGGTATTAAATGACTTAGTAAATGGGGGCTACACAAATCGATTTTTTTTAAGCAATCGATCCTTTCATTTTGTTAAATAGTCGTTCTCTTATAATAAGTAAATGAGCACACGTATCCTTTTCATCCTGTATACATGGTGTTTAAATACGTACGGAATCCTTTTGTGGCTTGATACAATATCGATAAGAGCTCTCAAAAAAATGTTTATATAAACATTATTATAATTGTAAACAATAATATAAACATAATTATAAGTGTTATTATAATTGTATAATAACTAACACTATAAATAAATACGAAAGTTTGGGTGTTTGTTGCTCGTAATCACGGCGAAACGGATGAACGGATTTGGATAATTTGGTATACAGGGTGAACTCTGTTTACTGGGGTCTCCACTCCTGATTACGTACAACTTTCCACTAAGAACCATAGCCGAATTTGATTAAAAAAAAATCGAATTCCCGCATACAATTAACCATTCTGAAACCACCTTTAGTATAGAAATACAACAATTTTCGGCTGAATTCGGCTATGGTTCTTAATGGAAAGTTGTTCGTAATCAGGAGTGGAGACACCAGTTAATGGGAATTACACGAATTCAAATTCACCCTGTATAGGTAGAACATACCTTGACATAGGATATTTTTTATTCCCGCGGGATAAACAAGTTTCTACGATAAAGCTATTCCACGTCAAGGAAAGCTAGTTCTAAATAAAAATTTGGCCGTTTTACCCCACACAACAGAGCTTTGGAATTTCTAAACGTTCATGACGTGAATGCATTGTCTATCCATATCATATACTTACACAATAATAAGCATGGGCAGTGAATTGGTATCGGTTAGCTTTGAGTTAGGCGGTAAAGCCCCAGGCTGTGAAGTACGACGCTACCGGTACTGTGAACGCAGACCCACTTAGATATACTGAAAGTGTTATAGTCGTCGTGCGGCTGCGTGGTCACAACATGAACTAGTAACTTGTTATTTAAACACATATAGTTCATTACAATTTAACGTACATTAGTCATAGTCACGGCGGGCGGCTTGGTTATAGTCACGTACAGTAAATAACATATACATAAAATGTATGACTAGACGAGCAGCAAAATCACATTATAGGCATTATTGCAGTAACATATTGCCTCCTTCGTAATTCTCACCCGGACATAAAGTGAAGGTTCAGTGGGACGTCCTGCGAGACGTCTGTTAACATGACAATGGTGATAAATATATAGCTCAATCAATTACATGATGGACCAAAAATGGGAGAAGACGATATGGATAAAAAATGGGAGTGTACGTTTTAAAATCATTTAGCACACGCACAGTAACAACAAATCAAACTTGCATAGTTGACGACTGTAAGTCGAAATTTCGAATCCCGCAAGCGGTAAACGTTTGTGTTAAATACATTTATAACCGATTCATGAATGTTTATAATTGGTATGTAGGCTTTAGTTTGAGATAATTGGCGAAGTTGTGCAACATTTAATATAATTTGTTTTTATAGGTATGCCAAATTACCCCGGGTGGCAGAAAAACAATAACATTAAACGTGTCTACAATATCTGACATAATATGATGAATTATCATCATTTTGTATTTCGGCAACATTACGCCGCAATTTGAGGAAACACCAAAATTGATCGTCTGCCGTTATCGCAACATGTTTCGACGCATCTTTAGTCACGACATTCAAAGATAAGAAAATAGAATGGAGTGTTGTTGGAAGTAGAGGATTAAAAGAAAATCCTTCATAACGAGGTGTAGGCGGAAACTTGGCTGCTCGCCAAAACAACACAATGTGGTCGCGGAAATCTTTTAATTACCTTATGTTACCTATCTAGCATTTCTAGGTCTAGGATTTGCAATAGCAACGAGGCTATTTCCTCTGCGGTAATAGATGGTATTGCTATCAACATTATATTACCACAGGATGCAGGATCAACATCATTTGAACGTCTCGCGGGGCTCAACGTAAACAACATAGCGTTTACGAATCCGAGGTCGCGGATTCGATTTCCAGCTTCCATTCCTGTGGCTGACATGATGATGACAACTGTAAACTATTATTTAAACGATGTGAATTATTACTGTATGAATGAATACGAATAATAAAAAGTTTTAAAAAAATATTAACTAATTCTACTGGCAGAAAATCACCAATTATGTAAAGTGTTCGCATACGTGTTTAATGGGGTAAAGCAACCTTTGTGCGGTTTTTAACGTGTGAAGGCAGCGCGGAGTGTCTCTCCAAAGACTGTGGTACCTATGTAAAATCTAGTATTGCAAAACGAGACCGCGCCCTTAACTGTATATCAATCTATTGAAATTAATCAGTGAGCTATAATTGGCTATCTTTGATAAAGATCATTATTTATCTGTCGCAGTTTTATATCAATGAAAGCAATGTCCGATATTCCATAAGAACAATTGTTTCCTATACAATTGAACGAATTAGGAGATCTATCTTTTTTATTATCTATCATCAACCCAGCGGGCACGGCACGGAAAGGAAAATTAATACGGACTGGACATTCGAATAACGAATAAATTTTCATTAGAAAATTAAAGAATAATATAATAACATAAATTGAAAATAAAACTGCTGCTGAGAATCTACGAACATAATAATACCTAGATAAACAACTGGATGAAGCAATAAATTGGTATTTTTTAAATAATAATTATATTGATAATTTATCATGTTACTTTTAATTCTATAGAAAATTTCTATTGTCATTCATTCTTGAGACTGATATTTACTAAAAAAAAATAACCAAAATGAATTTTACATACTTAACTTATTATTATTTGTTATAAAACACAGATTATATCCAGCATGCAGCTATTAGATAAAGAAAAGAATATTTAAAAGTAAAATGTTTCGCAAAATTAATCTAAATAATGCCACATAGTAAAGCTTCCTAAGATCATTTAATTTAATTAATTATCAAATAAAATAACAAAACAGAAAAGAAGTAAGGCATATGAATAATTACGCAAGCATTTAATAACTCTGTGGTGAGTGATGAATATATTTTCTTTGTTACGATGTATCAGACTCAGTCGTAGCTCACATGTAGAGAAGGAAGCCGACGAAGGATGAATTATTATTTAGATAGTATAATTTAAATTGAAGGTGGATCGAGGAGGGTTTCACTCAAAAGGGTTTTTAAAATTTAATTATTTATCTGTAGATAACTGACGCAACCAACCCGAGCATTGAAATAGATAACAGTAAATTTGGGATTAGGCAGCAAATTCTTTTGCATTTCAAAAGAAAAAAAAATAAAAATTACAACGAATTTTATAAAAAAAAACCAAACAGGTAAATAATAAACTTACATAAAATAAAATATTAATATTTAATTGGCATAAGTTTGGTCTTAATTCTCTGTATAAGAATTTGTAAGCATCATCATCAATCTCAGAATTTGCAATACTACTACTGTTGAATCAATGTAAGGATAATAACATAGCTAGTACGAAGGCTACACCGTTACCGAAATATCTTGTCTTACTCATAACAAGAGAAGCCTCTAAATGGATTAATTTTAAAATAATAAACATGAATTGTAGATGTAGTAGGTAATGGTTTTATATCTTAATCGAAAATCACATTGCTTGGGTGAGTGATCCCAAAGACATTGCATGCACAGTAATTGAAACATTGAATTATTATTCCGCAAACCTTGATAGTATCAGGTATCATTATGTGATTTTTTGCACTGAGATAACAGTGGAAGAAATAGCTGAACTCCCAAGAACTTGCAAAACAACCAATTTTGTTAAGGTTCTGTTCTCTATATCTGGAGTACTTCATCCGTTCACCAAATTTATTATGAACCACATTGACGGTATTCCGTTTTAAACAAAAAAAAAATATTGAAATTGGTTCGCAAATGTCAAAGATTGCGGAAGATATAAAAATTACATAAAATAAAAAAAGTCTATGGAATTCATAACCTCCCCTTTTTTGGAAATCGCTTAGAAAATATAGACAACTTAGCACTATTTTTGCAACCCATTCTGCTTTAAAATTTCATATTTATCACTGATTAGATTAATGTAATTGAATATTCACTGTTTTTTCGGACATATTTTTTCTTGTTCCCGTTACAGACAAGTGTTTAACCAAATTGCTGGCATTTAAACTACACCTCACCAACACACTCCCGAAATAACAAGCAGTTAACATCTAGTTCTCCCCAATAACACAACTTTGTGTACACAAAACATAACTATAAATGTCTGTGAGAAACAGTGCAGATGTTAGCACACGTCTGTGAATAAACCAAAGGCCTCCTTTTGCTTTCAATACCACTAGGCCGTTAAGTATTTCATGCATAATAAACTAGGCATTTAATGTTTTTCCACTTTCTGAAGCCAAGTAATGGAATTTATTATTTCTCTGTAGGCCGTTTTTTGTAACATTTCAAACTTTATTCTTGTCATTCTTATTATTATTATGAATATATAATAAAATAGGAAAAGGAAAAAAGACCTATACCCAGCAGTGGGTGGATATGGGCTGGGATTGATAATGGTGGTGATATAAAATAGGTAGTCCAGTGCTTGCACTCAATTTTGGACAGACTGGTTATCTTGGCCCAAGGAAAAAAATTGCATTTCTTTAAGTCAGTAAGAATGCCAAATAAGGGTTTTGTAAGGATTTAATATGTTTCTTTTATCTCAGACAGATATTAAAATCTATTGCTTGAAGGTAGACTTAGGTAAGGTATGTAGTATATTTGTCCTTCCATAACTGCACTTTTTGTTCACCGTCCCGCACAATGCTCTAACCACCACTGAGGTTGACTGGAAGAGATCTCTATTAGAGATAAGCTCACCTTTGTACAATATTTCCGACTGATTGTCAACATGCTTTTTTTATGTGCAATAAAGAATATATAATAATAATAATGTATCAAGAACTAACAGAAGATCAAACAAATTGAGTAGTGGCTGTTCTGTTAAGGTAGTAGGTATTTATCAAATTAATTGCAGGGTAATAAAAATAATTGCACTCCAAAGGCATTGGCAAAGCAACCGACTTCAGTAAGGTTAAATTCTCTAACTCCATCCAACATTAGATATACACCAAATTTTAATGGGACATTTCAAATCCAATTCCCGTGCAAAAAAAAATCAAAAATATTTTATTCAATGTAGGATACAAAAATATCACTTATTGAAAGTCAACATGTTATTTTTTAAAACTACATTGTTTCACATGGTGCTATGGTTAGGGAGAAGAAGCAACAAGAAACTCCGTAACAGCACATCTTTAAAATTGGTTTCCATCTTTACAATAATATTACATATTACAAAACAATAGTAATTAACATAAGCGTAGTTAACGACCAGCTAACACCAGACCTCCTTATCGCCTAAATAATCATCTATCCTGTAATAACCACTTTTACACAAGGTTTCTTTAATGTGACGTTTAAATTTCAGCTCTGTTACATGTTTTGGTATTTTATTGTAAAAGCGTATGCTGTGTTCCACAAAAGACGTGCCTTGCTAAGTCTAAATTGTGGAATTTCAATTTTATTTTTGTTTCTAGTATTTAAATTATGATTAACTATAACAACTATAACAGAAAAAATATAACAGATTGTTTACGAAACAGGCATATATTTTTGCGTACATACATTATACTGTCACATATATATTGGGATGCAACAGTTAAAATACTTATTTCTTTAATTAGATTTTAATTATATATTGCTCTGATTGCTCTTTTTTGTAGAATAAATATTGTTTGAATATCTGCGGCCCTACCCCACAGTAGTATACCATAAGACATAATGCTGTGAAAGTAGCTGAAATAAATGAGCCTCGCTGTTTTAATGTCCGTAAGTTGTCTAATCTTACGTACAGCATAAGCAGATGAACTGAGCCTGCTCGCAAGTGTCTCAATGTGTGACCCCCACTGTAGTGTGGAGTCCAAAGTGATGCCAAGGAAAACAGTGTTGTCAACGAAGTCCAATGGTTCACTATTTAACTTTAGGTTGTTTTCCCCCTGCCTTACATTAGGTAAGGAAAACTTAATACATTTGGTTTTCTTGGCATTTAGGGCTAAATTATTCACAGTAAACCAGTTTGAAACCTGTAAAAGAGTATCGTTTACATCGTCAATATCATTCGACCCTCTGTTTATTTTGAATATAAATGAAGAGTATCGTTTACATCGTCAATATCATTCGACCCTCTGTTTATTTTGAATATAAATGAAGAAATTTATATTGAAGTTATGTTTTAATAATAACAAGTAGGGCATTACAACAGGGAAATTAGGAAAAAATCTTTGTTGATTCAATCTGATAGATCTAGTATAAAAGTTGACTAATACAAAGAGCCATGGAACCCAGATTTTCAGTGTAAATCATTTTTATTTTAAAATTTTTAATATATTAAGTTACTATTTATAGATTGATTCCAAAACCTAGACGGAATGTTACCCAACCTTTTTGAAACTCGGAAAAATCTGGGACAACCTGAATGGGTGGCAACTCTAATTCTGATCAAAGACTATGCAGGAGTAGAACAAAGCAGAGCTGCAAGACCCTTACAAGCAGAACCACCTCAGTCCAAACAGCGACATTTTAAAGCTTTTTTGTGCACCCTTCTCAATGTTAATCTTACTATGGATAAAATTTAAAAGACAAAAACAGGTAGGCATTAAAACAGTAAGTGTGAAAACGTGTCAGCTTTATGAAATAAGAAGAAGCTAGATAATACTTTCTTTCTGACGCGGTAAAAGTGCATCACATGTTGCACAGTGAAAGTGAGACCGCTTTTGGAACGTAACTTACTGGCGGCGCGTGGACATTAGAGCTCTTAATAGGGATTAGGTATATTTTTCATCCTTCAATTACGTTTAGGACAATCCGCCCAATTAAAGAACTAGGTCGTCGGCAAGTGACAACGTAAGTGTTTAAGATAAATAAGGTGAATCGTCATCGGCAGACCAAAAACAAATTAAAATTGTATCAATAATCATACGCGTCATAGAAGAGTGTACAACGGCCATGACTACACTTAAAACATTAATAGACGAGTAAATCAATAACATCTCGCAAGGTACACAAACAAAAATCAATAATTTCAACATGCAACTAACCACACTGGCGGTATCTTGACTGTCTAGCGAATACTTGTCGGTATCCTTTCCTTGATGGTCGCTGGGGAAATTGTCATATTTGTGCGTGGGGCTACTTTTCATTGTTAACGCGACGCGACCGGGCTTAAGCCTGGATAGACATTTTTTACGCCGAAAAGACGACACGAACCATCAACGTAAAAGTAGTTACTGACTACTCTTTGTTACTGACAGAAAAAAGAATGAAATTCAGATAGGTTGCAGTTGAATGGCTGGGTCTTCTTCTTATTTTTGAGGATGGCAACCAGTCAACCTCACTGTCGAGGGACATTACTGCCAGTTTCGAGTGAAAAATTGCCCCGATACAAATTAATAATATAATGGCTGGGTCGATGTGACAGGTTGTTGTTGTTATTGTTTTATTCACTCTTGTCGGAGAAGGCAAAGGGATCTAAGCCTATACAGCCATATCTTATTTCTCTTATTTCTTCAGTTTTCAAGTCAGCCTCAGTCAAAACAAGAAATTCGTCGTATACTTCACGGTTCAAGGTCACGGTCCAGTCATTCTTCAGTAAAGTGGGAGTGGCGGTTACAAAAGATTTTGACGGCTTCTTGTGGGAACCCGAAAGCTTGTTACGCACTTTAATTTACACTTCCCTTCACTTGTACACCATCACTAACTTTTGCTGCACAATATTCTACCCTTTTCAAACTCCGAATGCACTTTCAAGAAATAAAAGCAAAAATACAAACCACTCTCTCGAGTTCCCAAAAACAGACAAACATAAAATTCGGATGTAGCGACGGGTATGAACAGAAAATGGCATTCACTTTTCTGTTCATACTCTGCAATTTATCGGCTCGTTTGTCCGAGTAAATTCTGAAATCGTTTTGTAAGGATATGCAGTGGAAAAGTACGCCTGTATCATTTTTGCTTTTTGCAGTGTTTTTTTATTTCTTTTGGGTTATATTTTCTCTGTGCTACTTTGAACAATACGTAGATTGTTCGGTTCAATGTATCCGAATATCCAGCAGATACAAAATCAGTGACTGATCGAAGTGAGTGAATGATATGCCCAATATTCATAAAACAAATGGCGCGAGTTTCGAAATTAAAATCACATCAAGGTAAATCATTAAAAATGCTTAAACTAAATTTCATAACAAACGGATTATAATATAACAGGAAAATACACTTACGATTTTATGATTTTCTTCTGTATCCCATAACTGTATCTTTGTATATTCGTTGGATACTCCATCATTTCGCAAACTCCGACGAAACATCTGGGAAGTATTTTTTTTTAAATTAAGAAAACCTTGAAATCGGACATTAGGAAAAAAAGAGATTGTATTTATTCCACAGCTTGTCACAGAAAAATATTTTATACACGCACTCCACGTTTTGTTTTGACTGATCCAACCACTCAACTTGATAATTATTCTTATCGACACTGAAAATAATCGCCAGCGTGTAACTAAATTATATACTACAGTATCAAAGACCTAAACAAATTCTTGCTTACGTATGATTTTTTTACAAACGATTAATACTAACAGGACAACTACAGACAGACTCATGCGAGTTGACTGACGAGTGACGTTTCCTTATCAAAGCAATAATGAATACCTACTTGCCTAGCTACGATGAAAGATAAAAGTTATTATCAGCATTTTTAACTAAGGTGCAAGGAATGTACTTTAAGTTGCGTAATTCTAGCCTAGTTTTATTAGATAAATCAGTGATTTTTATTATAAAATTTATTCTACTTGTGGATTTTTCCCTTATCCCAGTTTTACTGAAATAACATGGCGAAAAGAAAAAAAAATGACAGTTTGCGTCCCGAATACATTGCCAGAGCAACCGGTTAATAACGCCCTGCATCGTTCGACTTCCCGCGATCTTTATCACCTAGCGGGTGGAAGTTTCATACTTCACTTGCCGTAGAAGAAGGCCTCCATCTCACTCCCCTCAGGGAGTAAGGAAAATTGTTCAGGGTGTCCCCATGCAATGGTCGCCTTCGATGCCCGTTGCTGCGGGCAGGGCGTTGGGTTATCGGTGGTTACCTAGTTGCCAGATCCTCTTCGGACCCGAGACTCCGTCTACATATTGGGCTGCACTAGCTCTCTTGGAAGAGCTCGGATTCTGGTATCTGGAGGGCTTGTGTGCAGTGGCCCAATGTTCTGCAGCAGGGGGTGCGAGGAGTTGTCAGCTCCGTCATACATCTTCCTGGCGAGGCGGCTGATGAATGAGTCCAGGCTCTCGAGCTGGAGGTCCCTCGTGATGGTGTCGTTTCGCACGAAGCGGGGGGCGCCGGTGAGGGAGCGCAGGGTGGCAGTCACTTGCCGTACAACGAGATACTCTTCTTAAATACTAATTATTAGTCTAGTCATTCTCAGGCATGCAGGTTTTCTCACGATATCTTCCTTCACCACTTAAGAGCAGTCCGATAAATGCACATAAGTTAAATTTAAACTAATTAGCACATGGCCTGCCTGGGAATCGATCCCGGACCTCCCAAATTAGGTGACCGCGTCTTAACCGCTGAGCCACCGACGCTCAAAAATTCAAAGGCATGTGAAGTCCTCAACCCGCATTGGGCCAGCGTGGTGGACTATGGCTCATACTCCCTCATATACGAGGGAAGGCCTATATCCCTGCATGGGATGTTTACGGGCTGAGATGATGATGATGAGTCTAATCATAGATACCTACACTAACTTAATGTTGCATTGTGGTGGTGAAAATCATATGGTAACAACTGTGTAACAATATTAAGTAGAATTTAAGGTCATGAATCTCTTTCCAAGATAGTAGGCTCACATATCCCAATGAACCCTTTATCGGATTAAACAGTTGCTAGGTATCTCCAAACTATAAAAGGAAGTTATCTGGAGCGTTTGCTACTCTATTCCTTACCTATGAAATTGGCGTTTTGTATGAAGAATTTCATTAAGACTTTTTTCTCCATAGAAACATTTTTGATTTTTTTTTGGGAAGGGCAAATTCAAATTCAGCTAAACTTTGTGTGTATTATCGGATAACATTAAGTTAAGTATAGGCAGCGTTAATTTTTAAAAGGAACCGCTTTATAAAAGTTTCAGCGAATCTAAGAAATGATTATGGGAATTATAATCATTTGATTTAGTTTGGCCATCTGTCTCAGACACAATTATGGAACTCCCTTAGTCAGTCTTCGCATAAGCCTACAAAGTTGAGATCTTCAAGAGCAGGGTGAATACTTTAGATTGCATGCTTCAACTGCAACCACATTTTCCACAAGGTGAGATTGTGGTCACACGAGTATCCGAATTTATCATAAAATTTCCTTTCCAGTCACGCACCTCACGAATATAGCAATTTATTTGTCTTCGCTTTATTTAAACACAGCAAATCTAATTGTGTTCTATTATTATCATTAAAAATTATTGTAAATTATTTTGCGCAATAAAGAGTATTTGCATTGTATTGTATTGTTTGTAAATCAGAAACATAATAAAAACTGATCTAACATGATTTGTTTATTTATCACCTATTAAATAATATTAACAAAAATATATTGGATGAGCTAGACGGTCTATGATTTGAAAGCGTCCTGTAGTCCGTAACCTGGGCCCGTTGGTTCCTCGGTGAGGGATGTCAAGCCACCTAGAGGTTCCGCTGCGAATCTGCCACTCCTGAAAAAAAGCCAAAGCCAAGAATGCTTCATTTTGTAGGTATACTTAAAACAGTTTACAATATTTTAAGCTATTGCTTGTTCAAAAGGCAATTTTCCCCTGTTCCCCGGTAGCTCTTTTAAAAACAAGTTTTTATGTCACTATCAATAGTGAAATAGCCTGGCATGCGAATAAGCTGATTATGTCTAGGGATGATTATCATATATAGCCTGATATTTTATAATATATTTTATAATATGCTTTCTTAATAAGTTTCTGTTTTATAGAATCTTTAAATTTATTGAAAGCAAGATTTTGTATATCATCAGGAACTTTATTGAAAAATGTATTGCTATTATACCGGATGAGTTTTTTTACCATGAAGAAAAAAAATAGGGCATATTAGGTAAGTGAAATAGAAGGTATTGCCATAGGTAGTTTAATTATTTTTTTTCAAAACCATCATCACCCCACGCGCCTGCCGGAGATTGATATGTAACTGGCGGGATTCCTAGGGTTCCTATCATGCGAATTTCAATTGGAACTCATATTTAGTTATCAACTCATGTTAGCAACTCTGACCACTATACCAAAAGGTTGCGGGTTGGAATCCCGCTAGGGGCATAATGTTTGTGTGTTGAATACGGGCATGTGTACCCGAGTTATGGATGTTTTCATTTATAATAAATATTTATTTACAAAAAAAATTGGTATGTAGAATGTAGTATGTCAATCATCTGGTATCCACAACACAAGCCTATAGTTGCTTACTGTGGAACTAGATGGCGCGGTGTGTATGTCTGAGGATATTTATTTATTTATATTTTCTCCAAGTTTTTTTCATTTATTTAATATTATGAATTATGTGCTACATAAGCATCCGTCAAATGCCACAACGTTGTATTATATTATATGGTTTTGATGAAAAAAAAAAAATTACCCAAGCCAATACCTTCTATTTCACTTACCAAATATGCTCTATTTTTTTTCTGTAAAAAAACTCATCCGGTATAAATGTATTTGGGTAGTATATCAACCACCATGATTGGTGTACGAGTAAGTGTCCGAAATATTTATATAATTATTATTATTTATCTGGTATCCATAATTGTTTGGTTTGGACGACCTGTTTGGTGTAGTGGTTAGAAACTCTGCAGCTATACCAAAAAGGTCGCGGGTTCGAATCCCGCTAGGGGCTTATGCTTGTATGATGAATATGGACAAGTGTACCCAAGGTTATGGATGTTTTTCATTTATATATATGTATTTATTGATGAATTTGATGATGACCTGAAATACAGGCTACTGCCTAGTTTAGGCATCAGTCGCCCACAATTTTTATTTATAATTGTCTCTATAATACTGTAATGTATAAATTGTGGAGGGAAAAATAAACGAAATTTTGGTTTGATTTGATATTTACAAAAAAAAAATGTATTTGTAGTGTATCAACCATCTGGTATCCACAACACAAGCCTAGGTGGCTGTCTGTAATGTCCAAGGATATTATATTATTATTATAATATAAACCTAGAAACACGGACACTAAACCAGATTAGATGTTGCGTTCAGTGTCCGCCAACGTGTTAATGTGGAACTAGATGACGCTGTGTGTTTGTCCAAATTCCAAAATTAACTTTTTTATAATTGGTGGGGTATTATTGTTTTTTTATTTTAAGAACACAAACAGTCAAAGCATAATACAAGAAACATATTGGTAAAATAATAATTCTTTGACAAACAGTGTTCACAGATAAAATTTTTCAGAAACCATATTCATTTAACAACAGACAAATACATCGACATGCCCAAAAAAAATATTTTGGATCCCAAAAGCGCACGAACAACCACAGCCGCGGCTTCTCTGTTTTTTTTTTTTTATATTTTGTATGTCAATTATAATTTATTCTTGTGCAGTATTGTAAAAGAATTCCATATCTCGTAGTGTCTATCCCTCGCACAAGATTTTTCCAAACAATATAATTAATTTACAAACCTTGGACCAGGTTTTGGTTTCTCGTCCTTCTTTAGTTTCTCAATAATTTCTTTTGTGTCATCTATGGTAAGGTCTTCCTGAAACGGGAAACATGAAGATTAAACTAATCGTTTGCATAACAAAATCCAATTCAAGTTCCTATGTATCGTAAGTGGGTCAAACATTTAATTTTCAAAACAAAAGTGAACAATCGTAGTTTTTCATAAAAATATTTTAATCATGAAAATGTATTCCGTTCGCGATATCGTTTCACTGGCTCCGTAGCTCAATGTAAACAACATAAGTAAACCTTATGTTGTTTAGATCAGGGTCGATCAGGGTACATGTTTAGTACTCGGTTTGTAGTAGGTCATTTTAAAATGTCCGCCTGGCTATTATCTCAGTCTGCCGCCAAGCAGCAATGTTAATAGCATTGTTGTGTTCCGGTTGCCAGAGATAAAATAGCCAGTTCCCCAAATAGGTTGAGGTTTCCGGGTCAGTACGCTTCGGCCTTATCTTCACTTAACAAAAACTGAGAATAAAAAAAAACCCGGTGATAATAAAAAAAAAGTTCGAGATTCTATTATTACCCCCTTTCTAATTAACGTTGTATAATTTAACCACAAAAATAGTTTTAAAACATGTAAACATAATCCTTTTACAAGTACATGATATCCCACTTAATATAGCTCCAGTATTAAATTTTAACCCCTCTGTTTAGGACCCATTTTCAATAACAAGAATAATTCACAATAATTCTTCAAACTGCGATGTTATAACTGTGCCCAAGTTCTAGTCAGTAGATCATATAGATCCCGAGATAAACAGGATGTGATAAGACATCAAAGCGAGACGATAATGGTGACGATTCGGATGTACACCAACTAAACTAAAACCAGTTTGGGAGTGGTGCCGTCGCATCGTCTGTTCCAGGGAGAAAGAGACAGTACTACTCTAAAACTGGTTTTAGTTTAGTAGGTGTACATCCGAATCGACACCAGTCGCTCCTTTTTTGTACCTGTTTCGTACTAAACACTAAAAGTAATGAAAGAAATACTCACATAATAATCATCATTGACTTGCACCATCGGTGCATTCACACAGGCTCCGAGGCATTCAACCTGAATAAGTAAAAGGAAATTATTATTTGACATGGCAAATATGCCATGTAGTAGATGTAGACGCGCCACTAATGGCGCAATTCTCCTCTAGGAGAAGGCAAAGGGATCTAGCCCATAACAGCCATGTCTTATTTATCTTATTTCTTCAATTTGTAAGTCAGTCTCAGCACAGAATAGGTAATAGTGTCTCAGTCAAAACAAGTAATTCGTCGTATACTTGGCGTATACAGAGTCTAGTCACGGTCAAGTCATTCTTCAGTAAAGTGGCAGAATGCTTTACAAAAGATTTTGGCGGCTTCTTGTGGGAACCCGAAAGCTCCGTTACGCACTTTAATTTACACTTCCCTTCACTTGTACACCATCACTAACGTTTGCTGCATAATGGCGCAATTATTGTGAATGCTTTATAGTTTTTACGTGTTAATTCACTCTTCTCGAAGAAGGCAAAGGGATCTAAGCCCATACAGCCATGTATTATTTCTCTTATTTATTGAATTTAGTGAAGTCAGTCTCAGTCAAAACAAGTCATTCGTCGTATACTTGGCGTATACAAAGTCTAGTCACAGTCAAGTCATTCTTCAGTAAAGTGGCAGATTGCTTTCCGAAAGATTTTGGCTGCACTTTAATTTACACTACCTTTCACTTGTATACCCATCACTGACTTATGCTTCACAATATTCTGCCATTATCAAGCTTCAAAACTCAGAACGCACTAATTATAAGAAATAAAAACAAAAATGCAACATCAGTCGCTGAGTTCCCGCCAAAAAGCCTGTAAATGCTTTATAATGAGAAAAGAATATCCATTTCTTTCCTTGGCCTTTTTTTTTACTTTGATTTTTAATTCGCATATTCCACTAATTGGCAGGAATTCGTAATTTTATCTTCAAATTATCGTTATTATTTGCTGTGTAAATTTATTTCACACATTAATTCAAGTAAGTATTAGAACATTTTATGTGAATTGATCATTGAAGCCCATTTGGTAAGTGTAATTTTTCCTTTATTATATTCTCCGCCTAAATCGACAATAACGGTCATGGAGTGAGTTCCATGCCCCGCTCGGTGAAGTAACAATAGCCTACCTATTAGTAGAGTATCGCCATGTCAGAGTCAGAGCATTATTTGGGCTATCACAGTCATCAAATTGGATGGATGAGATTATACAGAGGGCACCATATACTACTACTACATGGCATATTTGATAATCCAGAGCTTGGAAGGTACTGACCCAAAGATATGAGACCTTCCTTGATGAATTTGTTGAATTTACAATTCTATGGCCATATATGGTTCCAACAATTTGCTATCATCCTGCCTAGCTTGCCTGCCTGATTAGGGTAAATCTTCCTATAGCAATGTAAATCGCGTATGGTATATAAACCACAGGATGTCGACTATTGAACTTAGGCATCCTTCATACATTTCTAGAGCGACGAACCTGCATCCAGCGACCCTTAGTAGGTCATCCAAGTGAGGATGATCTTTGTACTTCCATATAATTCTAAAATAAAACAACTAACCTCAGACAGTGAGAACTTGCCACAGGGGCTGTTCCCGCCGACGGGGCAACCGGTTGCCTCCTTGATTGCGTTGAGCACGGCGTCCGACCCTCGTAGCCAGCACGGGGTAGTGGTGCACACCATCACGTGATATTTTCCTACTGGTCGCCTGAAATGTTTAGAGAATTTATTATTATCATTTTCATTAAAGATGAGCAGCATTAATACTGGTATTGTAGCTTCTATTGCTCTTCACAATAGGGAAGAGATTGAAGTTGGATCAGATTAAGAATGTAAATTGACTGAGCATTTTCCAAGTATTCTTGAAATGTAATCATAACATACAATTAAAGTTTGAGAAATGGTTGTAAATTACAAAATACAAAAAACATCACCGTGCAAGATGTTGTAGAATACCTTGTGAGGGTACTTCGTACAAGGTTTCGTGGAAAAATTTACAATTTGTGAGTTTGGTGAAAGACCATGCAAAAATGGCGTAATAAAGGAGTTGTGTTGTGTGTGTGTTGGGTGGGGTTGTGGTTTCCGGGTCAGTGCGCTTCCACCTTCGACCTCATCTTCACTTAACATCAGGTGTGATTGAGGTCAAGTACGAATCCGTCGGGCATAAACAAAAAAAAAGTTGAGGAAAACTAACCTGCGAAAACATATAACCGTTAGAATTAACTTTGTTTGGAATTAAGCCTTTGAGCGCCACGCCGGTCACCGGTGACCGGAAAACAATTGATTTTCAATTGTGTCTGCGTCGCGGCAGTTAACGTGTTAAGTTCATCTGGTCCACACTAAGCAGAAATGCTCTTTTACTTGTGTATATTGGACCTAATGATACATCAAGTAACTAGAGCTGGCACTGCTTTATTTTGTGGAAAACTTCTACCATTGATTGATGGTATGATGACTGTAACAGATGTAAATGTGAAAGCCACGAGATCCGCTTTATATTGGAAGTGTTATGGGGGTCGTACAGCCATGTGTAGTGATACTTACCAGAAGTGGAACATTTAAAGCGTTTATTTAGAAACTCACCTAATGAACATAGTGTAGAATGTAGCAACCTCATATACCCTCATGCGGGGCAAATTAAGGATTTCTGCCACCTTGTGCATGGCAGAGATGGGCAGCCAGCCCCCACTCTGTCTCTGGGCAAGATCCAATAGTGGGATCATCGCTGACCTCTTGTGGCCCTCTGGATATATTGCTAGAAGGGCATCACATCTCTGAAATGTGACATGATTTTTGTTAAACACACATTTACCAAATGCTGAGTTTGTAATCACCAACAATTACATTCTGTATTATTATTAGTTGGTTATTTATTATTATTACTCATGTTTATTCAGAGTTGTTAAGGCAGGCTTTCTTAGTAAACTTAAAATTACTCCTAATCAGAATAGAGCAACCCTACAGCAAAGTCCCTGAGATCCGTCTGAGACCATTACATTACTTCAAACATATATTTATTATTCACTATAAATAAATAAATATTTCGGACACTTACACCAATCATCTAGTCCCAAACTAAGCAAAGCTTGTGCTATGGATACTAGATAACGGATAAACATACATAAATATTTATATAAACATCCATGACTCCGGGAATAAATGTTCGTATTCATCATACAAACATTTACCCCTCGCAGCATTCGAACCCGCAACCGTTGGTTTCGCTGACAGGGTCACTATCCACTACACGAACCGGTCATCATCCAGCTATCCAGCCTTACTTAATAATATTCCTGTGTAGCGCCAACAAGGTGGTTATATGCCATGTGATTTACCTTAACATCAAGGTAATAGTAATGTCAATTTACAAGGCCTTGATGTCGACAGCCTCATGTCCTCGCTGCTGGGGCACAGCCTCCTCTCACTAGAGAACTTGGAAGATATCGGAAGAATTGATACAAATAGTATCCTCTCAAGTGTTAATTAAATTATATAGCTGTGCCGAAAAACTTGTATTTTCTAAGTTTTTTTTTTTATTATTGTAGCCCCACTGATCGTTAACTCGTTGATATCACTAATCAAACCAGTATCGCAAACAAACGTAATATCAATAGAATTTATAAAAGAAGAATACGAAAACAAATGAAGGTTACCTTTTGGTTCGCGGGCGTAAATTCAAATGGTATGCTGGGATTGTCTTCGGGGGTGTCTCTGTGTACGAATAAACTATCATGATGCAAGGTACAGGTCGTCTGCAAAGCCCTGGAGGAGGCACGCCACTGAAAATCAACATTATTCACGATTTTGATTACGATAGTCTAAACATACAAATGTCAAAGCAATGTTATATAACGCGATTGTTTACACAAATAATGGTTTTAGGGGCCACATTTTTGTTGGTAAACGTACCAAGCCTTGAACTCCAGTCCTAAGGCTGGATAACATGTTTACTTGATGAATTACTACTATTTTTTGAAAAAGTTATTGCGAAACACTGTCCGCGAACAATTCGTTTTGCCGATAACTTCACTCGAGTCACTCTTTGTACGGGACTTTTTTTTTTCATGGCTTTGACTGCGTTGAGTATGATCGGTACTTCGGTTGCTCGTTCAGTTCTTATTTTTCTACACGTATTTAGCGGAACACAAAAAAAAGTCCATAATTTAAAAAAATATGGTTTTATTTTAAAATCTACTTACTGTACTTCTTTTGTTATTTAAAGTTTCATTTGTTTTAATTAAAATGAGATCACATTAAGAACACATTTTGCGAGTAAAGGCTATTTGTGAAAAATGGTACATTTTTGAACTTTTTATGTAACCGGGAAAAGTGAAAATTAATATTGAAATATTAATTAATGAAATAAGAAAAATGGTGATTAATATCGCGTATTTCCTCCACGTGCTCTTATTAAAGTTTCTACCCATCTAGGCATACTGAGAATGATGTTATCGATGGTCTCCTGGGATAGTCTCCGCCATTCCTCAACTACGGCAGTTCACCCACGTTGGCAGGAGCTGGAATTCTGGACTTAACTTTTCTTTTTAGCAAGTCCCAAACGTGCTCTATAGGGTTCATATCCGGTGATCTTGCCGGCCACTCCATAACAGTGATATTCATATCATTAAGATATGCTTGAGTTACCCGAGCGGTATGCGGCCGACCATAATCATTATCCTGCATAAAAACCCCCGTTTGACGGCCGTCCAAGCCCGACATGAGTTAGAAGCAGTGCGGGGTGTGACCGTAAGTGAGCGTACGGTACGAAGAAGGTTCGAAGAAGCTGGTTTGGGTTCATTTGTGCCCGCCAAGGCTCCAAGGCTCGAGGTAAATCATCGTAGAAACAGGTTAACTTTTGCTCAGGAACATCGACTTTGGAACACGGACCAATGGAGTAAGGTATTGTTTAGTGATGAGTATTGACGGCAGGCAAAGAATATACAGACGCAAAGGAGAACGATACATTCAGACAAATTTTGAAACTACAGTTGCATACGGTGGTGGATCAATAATGGTTTGGGCGGGCATTTCTTTGGGAGCTCGCTCAGACTTGGTAGTGATTGACAGAGGGAGTCTGACTGCAGACCGCTATATCAGAGAAGTTTTAGATGAAAATGTCGTACCGTTTGCCCCATATATCGGTGACGATTTTGTTTTTATGCTCGGCCGCATACCGCTCGGGTAACTCAAGCATATCTTATCCTCGTGTTTATCTATATATTCCTTCTAATGAGGTAAATCAAAGCTTCGGATCACTGTAGTTTGGCTTTACATTACGCAGTAGTCGTATAATTGTTACCGTGGTTATCTGAAAGAGGTCACCAAGTGATAAAACACCTTTGTACACCAGTAATTTTTCCTTGCAGGTTTTAATAATGCTGTGTTACGATAAAGAATAAAACTTTAATACAATATGATGTATAAATCTTAATAGATTTAGTTACAGTTATTCTCGTGAATTTCAAATTATCGATAAAAGCAGCCACTTTTTTTATTATCGTGAATTCTAGAAAATAACCGTTATGAAGGCTATTAAAATTAGCTGTATTTGAAAAGAAATCTTAATTTATACAATGACGGCGCCATATATGGCGGAAAATCAGAGCGATTTCTTAAATTTATTCTGTAAATAAAATCTTTATTGGTCCACTGAGGGCGCCACTGGACATAATAAATCCTCTTAAATGTCTCATTTATTGTCATTAATTATTCTCTTTCAAAAGAGTTACGACAATGTTATATTACTCTATGAGTTACGATCATAGAGTCTTTCCTGTTAAATTTCGTAAATGTCTCCCCATACTGTGCCAGTTAATTAAAACACTGTGTACACCTGTAGGCACTGGTGAGTCCTCTATTCATACACCGACATTTTAGATGTTCGCTTGCTCACACTATGAATTTTCGTGTGAAAAAGTACAAATAAAAAAAGAGCGGTAGACGGCGCAATCGGCTAAACAACGGCCGGTTACTATGGTGACCGCTATTTTGGCAGCATTGTCTGCCTGCATGGATTTTTGGATATATAAAAATTTATACAATATGAGTGTCTGTATTTTCTGGGATGAAGTACTTTTTCGATTGCCCCAGGAAGCCTCCGTTTTATATGTATATGTATATTGATATGCTACCTCCTGAGCCTACACGGCTTGACAGATGTTGAAGTGCAAGGTGCATTAGAAACGTCTTTATAAATTTTATCTTAAAAATAAATACCTACAAAATGCTGTGAAGGTGTAAAAGAGGCAGATCCAGCGGGCAAATGAAAGTCGGATGTGGTACGGTGTGACGTAGTGTGGAACGTCCCCCGCTAGATGGAGCTGGGATCTGCGTCGAGCAACTGCATGTGCCGGGTTTTGTAGAGTCGAATATTGGGCGCGTCTTGCAAAAAGCCTTGGGCTTTGAACTAGTGTGGGCTGATGAGGATGATAGTTTTTTTAATTAGCTCTCTGAAAACGAGTAATTACATGTAATGTAAATAAATGTAAACAATGCATGAAATTTCAAGTAAGTAGTTATCTAATCTACCTAAGCAGTTATTGAAATGTAAGAATAGTTATTTATTATTATTATTATTATATAAATAAAAAGAAAACCATCCTCCGGGAGATTTCTTTCAGCTAGGCTCTGGATGTGAAGGAGAAATAGGTACATACAATCTTTGTTTTACATTTAACATGATAATCCACAGATTCAGACACTGCTCAGCGCAGGTTAAAGTTACTTTATTTAAAGCTTATTGCACATCTTTATACACCTGTAATCTGTGGACTGATTATTGGAAAAAATCGCTGAGCGCCCTCAGGGTACAATATAATAATGCATTCAGGGCGCTGCTGGGGCTGCCGCGCTGGTGTAGCGCCTCGGGCATGTTCGCGGAAGCGCGAGTAGACGGCTTTCACGCCGTGCTCCGCGCACGTGCTGCCGCGGCGCTGCACAGGCTGCGCGGCAGCACCAACAGCCTCCTGGCAGTCATTGCTGATAGGCTGGACAGTCGCTACACAAAGCACTGGATGTCACAGCATCGAAGTTTTCGCATTTTTGTAAAATGAAAAATAAAAACTAACATAGGTTAAGGGTAAATTGTTACTAACAAAATATGTACCCAAAGTCTGAAATAAAGAAGTTTTATTTTATTTTATTTATTTTATTTTACAGAAACGAGCCATTCGTGCAATTTATCAATTGAGACATGCAGTGTCACTTAGAGAAAAGTTTAACTTTTTGAAAATGTAATAAGTATATTAAAAAATATAGCATCATTTAGGAATAGTGATCATGATGTATACAAGAAATGAAAGATATACTTGCAGGGCATGTAAGCAGACTCCGCCAAATCAGTAGGTAATTCATTCAGAGAGCTATGCATACGTTTTTTCAATAAGGTTCCCATTAATGTACAAAATCTTTCAAAGACTCTGTAAAAAAGAAACTTAAGAAACCATATTATAAAATATGAGCTATTTGGATTTTAATTTTAATCAACCATGAATGTAACCAGCTCGTTCGTATGGCAGGCTATTTCACCGTTAATAATGAAATATTATTGTACCTTATTGTAATATTAGTTGGGATAAAAACCTGTTTTAAAAGCAGCTTTCATTTCTTGCTTGTTCTCTTCAGGAGAAAATTGTCTTTTGATGAAGCACTAGTTTAAGAGTACTTTATTTTTTCCCCTTATAGGTACATTAGAATGTACATTTTTTGTAGGTCATATAGAATTATGAAAGATCAATTTTTTAAAATTACAAAAAGAAAAATACAAGCAAAATAATAATACTTACGTAAAATATAAAGATAAATGTAAAAGGTACATCTAACTAATAGTTTTAATAATTTACGATATAATTTACGTTTTTAATAAAAAATTAGACATTTTCTTGAAAATGCTGATCAAAGCGGAGACCTCCACAGCTTTGCTGTTTACGCAGTGAGTCAACATGGGATTGGACATGGGCATAGGCAGCTCCGCTCAGGTGAGAATTGTACAGGTGCTACTGCTTGCTGGAGAAGGAGAAACGCACAAAAAGGTGTAAATGAGAATAAATAAACGACACATACCTACTCAATTCCCTCAATCATAAGAGTAATAAAAATCAATTACCCACCTCAGTTGGAGTCCGGTAATTGTGGCTACTTACACTAACCACCGGCTGTCTGTCCGTCCATCTGTACAAATGTGCTGATCGCGTGTGAACCCGCCTTTCTGAGTACTTTCGAAATCAATGTGTAAAGTGGACTATATTTTTTATAATAATTATTTTATTGAACCGATAAAAATTTAGGAAACTACCGACTTCGATAGGGACCAGTCTGTATTTCCAGAGTACATCATCGGATACTTCTTTGATGCCATCTTCGTGAGGTTAGCTTAGAACACCACGGCTTAGGGCCTTTAGGGGTATCTTCCGCATCGCAACATCGAAGTGTTGGAATGACCTACCCATACCCCCACCAATAAAAAAGTGTAAAACACTTCAGTCTTTTAAAAATGCAAAGTCCTAGTTTTAATTTAGTTTGTAAATTATGTTAATTTTGGGATGAATGAATAATAATAATAAGAATAAATTACAAAATAACTTTTAAATTAGAAATACTTTTAAAAATACTCCATCAATTCACGAGTATCACCTATTATTCTGCTCTAACCGTGTTTGCAAAATTTCGTATTTGTGCTAACTAATAAGGAGTATCCCCGTGAAGATACGATCTTGGTTGCAGCATCAGTTCATGTCTGTCATATAAATATATTGTCATTTGAACTGAACGAGTATGCAAAATTGCATCTCAGTGGGTACACTACATAGAATTGGTTCTCAAAGTTTGAAACGGACAACATTGCAAGTTAAATAAGCTTGTAAAACAAAGAACGTGTGACAACTATTATCACTATCTGAACATTTTGTAAATTGATCCTAAAAGAATTAATCGTCCAATGGTGTTGACGACACACATCGTATTATTCAAGTCCATCTATTTTGTACCCGACTGTATATGCTATAAACACATTACAGATAGCTGATTCTCGGAACGTCTGTAGGTCGAATATTTAGCATAATTGTAAAAAGAACCTCGTAAAATGTTAAAGGTCACGACGACCCTAAAATCTGAGTTATAGCGTCTGATGTCTGGCGGCTCGACGATCAGTATACATTCAAATACCTAAACCTAAGTTGCTAGGTTTACTTCCCGATGTAGAGGTTCAGGAAATTCATAGGCAAACCAACAGTGTTAAAAGCCAAATATCTTCGATGTCTCGAAGATATTCGGATTCGGATTTCGGATAAGCTTTTATCCGATTTTCATCAAACAGATAATATCACGGAGTTTAAACTTACATATTGAAAAAAAAAATCTAGAAAACCCTCGCAACGGTGTGATATCATCTAAATGCAACAAAAAACTATATTTAGTTCGAAGTGTGTTCAAATACGACTAAGAACATGTCCTGAATAAAAGTTTTTCTCCTCTCTTCCTTTTCCCTAAGTTTAGTCT
Organism: Oegoconia quadripuncta; assembly: GCA_949316235.1. Lineage (NCBI taxonomy): Eukaryota > Metazoa > Arthropoda > Insecta > Lepidoptera > Autostichidae > Oegoconia > Oegoconia quadripuncta. Next base: position 18,237,465 of record OX438756.1, on the reverse strand, counting down.
TTGATATAAAAAAGCAGCATTTAAATCGGACTACGCGTTATAGTCTAATTTAATTCAAATAATCTTAAAATTCCTAATTATTTTGCACATAGATAGGGTACCTGTCAGTGATAGAATTTTATTTTTCTATCAAATCGGTAGCTTTAAGAAGTTACACCACAAAAATTGCGTATTTTTACTGGACTATTACTGCGATACGTCCGGATGAAGACTGGACACACACACACACACACACACACACACCCCCGTCGTTTTTAGTCAGTCAAAAAGAATAGAACCGAAATCGTAAAATCCAACTAAATCGCTGTTAGTGATAAGATCGCTATTAGTGATAAGACGCCTAATTTTGTGTTCTAATGTAATCATCAAAAAATATTGTAAATTATTTTGTGCTAGAGTATTTGTATTGTAAATCTTATAGTAAAAATAAGGCGTCTAACTCGCTTCCGTGAGGCATAGCACCTAGTACGCTAGCGCCATTGCCCCGCTGAATGTATAAGCTCACCTGCCGAGCAAAGTAGGCGCCAGCTCTCACATCTCCAGAGGCGTGGACCAGTCTAATAGATAAATCATAATTTTGCTATTTAAGCATTACAAAGTTTCATGAATTCAGTTTAGTTAGTAAAAATATTCTGTACTTAGTACTCGTATCTACCTTCTAAGTTTTATACTTAGAAGGTAAACTTTGTGCAGGTATGTGTATTATGTATCTATGTGTATGTAAATATATGAAATCTATTCACGTAGTTTGTATCTGCATCCCTATTTAATACCGCACAACCTACCTATTTCAAATGTACTGTCCTTATGTTGGGAGAAGATAAACGGCAGCTGTGGTCTGATCGAGGGTTTATTGTTGGAATGCTGAACCGATTGGAAGAGAGGGAAAAACTGGCCGCGCGCCAGTATATATATACATTTAGATTTGCGCCATCTATCGGATTGTCCTGGAACCCGTGAGAAAGGTACACTTGTACCTATTGAAGTGAATAAATTGATTAGTGGTGGGTTCACGGGTTCGCCGATAGATGGCGCCAGTCTTTGCATAATCGTGCCGACAGCGTCGGGCGAGGTTCTATACTGAACACCTTATACCCAAAGGTGCCTGGAAGAGATCGTTTTTAGTGGTAAGGTCGCCAAATTGTACATTCTATTCTTACCACTTTTCTGAAACTGTATTTTCTTTTCTGTTGTGCAATAAAGTGTATTTGTATTGTATTGTATTGTATTGTATTGTATGTATATGACTGAAGTATGACTGAAGTAACATACAAACGTTTTGTTTATCTAATGTGATGATGAAATGGAAACAATTTCACCCACAATTCTTATCGACTTACCGTACCACAGACAAACGAGAAACACATTAGCTCTTGGCGGCAGACTTATTTAAGATGGTAGATAGCCAGACAGACATTTATAAATGCTCTACCATCATGAAATAGCAGGAAGGAACGCTTTCTCGCGAGGCCTGCGTGTGGGTGTTGACTCCCCCGAGTCACCACCCGACCTCACTAGGTAGGGGGGAGAAGGTGGGCATACGCCTTTCTCCGGGTCCCAGTTCTCCTGCCGCGGATGGGCTGAGAGGAAGGATCAGCCTCCCTCTCTCTCTCCGCCGCCTCCTTCTGCGAGATCACGCTCTCGCAGAAGGAGAGGACTGCTTTCCACGACCTCTTGTCGGCGACCATAGCCTTGACTACGGCCGGCAAGGAGAGGTCGCCCCTACCGCTGCGACGAGGTCGCGGCGAAGCATAGTACACCCTAGTGTAAATGTCCAAAATATTATTATTATTACATACCCCGCTGGAAATCGCAGCCGCAGCTCTTAATCTTATATTAACATTGTTTAAAATAGAAATATTAAATTATTTATGTTTTATGAATCATCTTCGCCCATTATCACGCACACGATATCGCGTGAACCGCCGGCTGGCAAGATGGCTGGTCACGCGACATCGCGTGAGCGTCGACAGTATCGCCTCCATCGACCGACAGTACACTCAGTGGCGTTGTTCGAATCACACTGTTATAAAGGTTATAATTGGGTTCTTTGTGTATTCTATTATAATGAGTGAATCTGGATTACTTAAAGGACTCAAACGAAGCAAAGAACGGTCAGTTCGTCCGAGAAAACTGCTGAAAACTGCTGATAATGCTAAGTTGTTGAAGAACGCACCAGAAAGGACACAACCGGCTGTAGGAGGGAATCATGAACCAACAAAGGTTGTTAAGAATATGGATGATTTAACGAAACCAGTACCAGGAGGCATGGAGCAGGACTTAGAAGAGCAGCATAAATTAACGAAGATTGAGAAGACAACAGAGCGTATTTTCAGCAGCGGTAATAAAGTCATTGCGACAGCTAGAAAAGATTGCAGGAACTGTTACAGGAATAAAAGGAGGGTGAATACAACTATGGAGTGTAAGAAGTGTCCTGATAGCCCGCCGTTGTGTTTGGATTGTTTTTTCAGTTTACATTATTGTACTCTCAAATCTATGGACTAATGACAAAGTAATTTTCTAATTTAAATATTAAATAGGTACTACTGTCTATAGAATATTTTTATATTGAACCTTCTTGTATCTTTAGTACTGGCCGCGAAATCAACGAATTCCTTTTATGAATTGTTTGGTAGTAGGGCATTTTAAATGTCCGCCTGCTAATTACCATCTAAGTCTGCCGCCAAACATGTTAATAGCATTGTTGAGTTCCGGTTGTCAGAGATAAGATACCCAGTCCCCCAAATAAGATGGAGTTTTCGGGTCAGTACGCTTCGGCCTCATCTTCACTAAACATCAGATGTAAAAACAAAAAATTAAAAAATTATTAGTCTGAACAATTGGAACTGAAAATTGAAAATTTAGATAAACCCCGAAAGAGGATATCATCCAAATACACCAACAAACTTTTCATCAAACGTTGATAATAATGTGTCGTTTAGATTTTAAATCCAAGAAAAAACTCAAATCCAGATAAATACTGGCCACCACACACACACACGCACACACAACGCCGTCAAACACATAACACCAGTGGTTTTTCATCGGAGTTAAAAAATAACATGTATATGTAACTAAGTAGTGCTTCGGGGCAAGAAAAGAAATAATAATATTAAACACACATGTGTTCCCATTTTGCCACTCGTCGAAAGGCATTCAAATTAAAAACAATATAATGTATAATGTCGAGTGAAGAAATATCTTGTTCTAAATTTGAAAAAAAAAATAGAAAAAATATATGTGCAAGATTATGGCACGCTTCCTTCGAAGCGGGTTTCAATTAAATTTACTATGTGTATAAATTTGATTTTGTAAGTATGCTTCTTCATTATAGTTGGAAGAAAAGCACTCTTCGCATTGCGTGTTTTTAGAGCCCTATTGTAAACGAACCTTCTTCGCCAACAATAAAGGTTCACATAGACTTATATCAATGGTTAATAGTCTTTTTTATGCACGACGGGCTAGCGTTTTACCTCAATCACAGCGCTCTCAATGACACCTTAACTTGTTTGAACGCTATGGTATCTCAATTAGCCGGAAAGTAACAGTGCTGCTAGTGGCAGATTTAGATGGTGGCTGGTCAGGCAGACATTAAAATGCCATAGGTATCACTAAGCAAACCGTATTCTAAACATGTAATCCGCTTTTTATTTTTTTTTCTACAGGCTATCACTCACTAGGAAAACCTCGTAGCCTATCTTTATACAAAACCGCGGGTTAACAAAAAGTGTACAGCGGATTTCAGAAGCACCGCTTTAAAAAATTGGAAGCACCTCGTTAATTGGCGCTCATCGTGCTCGACAGGCCATGTTATCGATTAATAACCGTCGCAGGCACAAATCGATATAGTTAATCGATTTTTCGCTTAGTGGTCGATTATCGTCTTTTATAACGGGAATAGAGGTCGTGCTATATGCTTCTGTTGGAAAATTTTGTGATATTCACTCTTAAAAGGTGGGTGGATAAGAAAAAAAAAACATACAAAAGGTACAATTGAGAACTTTCTCCTTTTGGAAGTCAGTTAAAAATAAAAATTCCTCGCAAACTTTTAAATACAATCTGTAAGAAGTGTGCCCCAACCCAAAAATTGCATAGAAATGATCGCTTTTAGTGATAAGGTTGCCAAATTGTACTTTTCCCTTTTTTGTATATCCTTGTATTTGTTTGTTATTGTTGTGCAATAAAGAATATTTTGTTTATGTGATAAAATGTCTCGTCTTCATCATATACGCCATTGGACCTAACCGCCTCCGTGGCTCAATGTAAACAACATTGGGTTTACGATTCTGAGGTCGCGGGTTCGATCCCCAGCGGGATACATGTTTAAGTACTCTGTTTGACAGAGGTCAATTACGAACCCGTGGTGCATAAAAAAAATAGGCCTCCCCCAAAAATTTTTCGTTTCAAGCAGCATCCAGTCCCGTGACCTTCATCAGGTCTCCCGTCCACCTTGTGAGTGGACATCCCACACTGCTCTTACCGATGCGTGATCTCCACTCTAGAACGTTAATGTTCCATCGGCCATCAGTTCTTCGAGCGATGTGCCCTACCCACTGCTACGTCAACTTACTAAAACGTTGGGTTATGTCGGCGACCTTCGTTCATCAAAACATTTCCCATTCCTGATTCAATCTCGTAGCTCATTCTAGGCGTGGGGAGACTACTAGGCGTGGGGAGGGATTCCATCCGTACGTAGTCAATATACCGAGCATTATAAAAAGCGGTTTGACGCTTCATTCATAATGCGAACAGCCAGGGCATGCAACTCCCTTCCAACGTCAGTGTTTCCTCAATCCAAGCTTGGGATCTTCAAGAGCAGGGTGAATCATCTACTGAGATCGCGTGCTTCATCTTCGGCCATATCGTTACTTTGCATCAGGTGAGATTGTGGTCAAATGCGAATCCAGTTAATCATAAAAAAGCCAGAGAACATCCACTGCTGAACTTCCTTCGCCATAGTTTTTCAGAGCGACGGTTAGAAACGAGCTGTATCCAGCGACTTCCCGTGACCTTTTTTAGGTCATTCATCGACCTTGTGGGTGGATTTGCCAAGCTGCGTGCCAGTGCGTGATCTCCGCTCCAGAGGGCGGAGTGTGAGTTTTGTTTCGACATAACTTTACTACCGCGTTCACGTTTACGTGACGATTTGTATGAAGAAATGTGCAGCGCCTCTAGCGTATAGTTTGCAAAACGATTTTTTTTCATAGATACTTTTTGCGTAAACGCGAACGCCATGGTAAAGTTAAAAACGAGACAAAACTCGCACTTGGCACACTGAACAATTCAACAACAAAGTCTAAAAAGGTAAAATTGGAAATAAACGTACTTGTCAAGCTTTGCTATATAGTTGACACCTCCGCATTTTTGTCGCCATTTTGTCTGTTACATAACCTCAGATCAATCAATTAGGTAAACAAAATCCATAAAGCATAAAGTATACAAAAAAGAAACAAGTTGAAACAAAACAAAATCAATTTCCTCTATATATTATATGTAACTTTCGGTGAAGTGTAATAATAGCGCACGTATCGCGATCTTTTTGTCAGCGCCGGGAATCGAACTGGGGCCGGACAATAGCCGCCGCGGTCTGTGCACTAACGGTCGCGTAAATCAGATTGTCATTACACGCCTTTTTTATATGGCGCAAAAAACGTAGGCCACTGCCAGTGAGTGCTGACAGAGAGCATTGGCTCGATAGGTTTTTTTTATTGAAATGAGAGCAAAGTCTTGACGACCCTATCTGGGGCCCATTTCACAAATTATACAAGTTACAAATACAATTATTTGTTACAATATGTATCGAATTAGTCATTACGTCACTAAGAAGGTTAATATTGCTAATCGGCTACGTATTGTACATAGATTTGTACTTGTAAATTGTAGTTTTGTGAAGAGGGCCCCAGGGTAACTGACATCTATTTTTTTTTTATGCACGACGGGTTCGTACTTGACCTCAATCAGACCTGATGTTAAGTGAAGACGAGGTCGAAGGTGGAAACGTACTGACCCGGAAACCCCAACACATTTGAGGGACGGGCTATCTTATCTTTGACAACCGGAACACAACAATGCTATTAACATTGCTGCTAGGCGGCCGATTTAGATAAGATGGTGGTAGCTAGCCAGGCGGACATTTTAAAATGCCCTACCACCAACCAAACCGAGTACTGAAACATGTATCCCGCTGGGGATCGAATCGTAAACCCAATGTTGTTAACATTGAGCCACGGAGGCGGTTAAAAAAGATATTTCTAAAAAAAGACAGATCACAAAGAAAGATCACATAAAAAAAAAATTAAATATTGCAATGCTACCCGATCTAAGACGGTTTATACCGCACGGTATTCTATACTAACTTTCAAGTCCAAATTTTCGAAATGAATAAACCGATTGTAATGTAACTTTATAGGTACACTAGTTTTCCTCCCGCGGCTTCGCCTGCGTGGGAATAGCTTTATCGAGGATATGTTTAATTTGTTCATCCCGCGGGAACTACTCATTTTAACTTTACTCATAAAAAGTATCATATGTCTTAATCCAGGGTATATATATATAACAAACAAACAAACATCCAAACTATCGCATTTATAATATTACTTCGATATATCTGCGGCAATCTGCAATCTGGGGATGAACATGTAGTCACTAACCGTTTTATTCGAAGTTGAAGGTTTATAAACCAAATAATATATTTTTTTAAACTCTTTCTAAGCCATTGTAAAATACCTTGACTGCAAAAGGCGCCACGCGAGCGCGACAAGTGTTAAATTGGAACTAGGAGAGAGAAATAAAAAGAAAAAAAAAAACAAAAAGACAGTGAAAGAGGACAAAAAAACGGTATTGTTGTGCTGCAGTTATTGCCTGGCAGTCTGACACTTTCTATTGGTGCTTGTGGTCAATTCACAGCGTTCGAAGGCTAGATGAGAGTAAACCAAGCTATCAACACGCTAAAAAATCAGAGTTTTGTTCCATATTTGACAGAATATAATAATATAATAATAAATAAATAAATATCCTTAGACATGGCCATCTAGTTCCACAGTAAGCAACTATAGGCTTGTGTTGTGAATACGAGATGGTTGATATACTACATAAATACATATTTTTTTTCTAAATAAATACTTATTATAAATGAAGACATCCATAACTCGGGTACACATGTCCGTGTTCATCATACAAACATATGCCCCTAGCGGGATTCGAACCCGCAACCTTTTGGTATAGTGGTCAGAGTTGCTAACCACTACACCAAACAGGTCGTCGAATACTCTCCTCTATATCTCCAATACTTTAAAATGCAAGCTCCGCCGTGTTAATATAATTAGGTAGGTACCTGTGTTACGCACATACTGCACTTGACTTGCAGCCGGCTGCCAACTAGCATTACTTGTAAGTAAATTCACCGTAGAGCAGTGTGCTCTACTTTCCAAGTGTTATTGTCACAGTAGGACTTCTAATGTGTAGCGGTGAATTTCTTAAATGGTAATAATTAAATTAAAGCGAAATGAACAAGGCCTAACTTTATTGTATTATGTTTCTAGTTAGTTAACGGTTCGAAAAATGTGTCCTTGCTATTTCTATTTGTATGTGAATAATTTATCTTAATATCTTTATTGTACACAAAATTGTTACAGAAATATGCATTGTATATAAAATGTGCAAAGGCGAGCTTAACTCCGATAGAGTTTTCTACCAGCAAACCTTAGAGATACATAGTGTTTATTAGATGAGGCAGAAAATAGTACACTATTTTACAATTGAAAATTATTTTATAAAAAAATAAAATAATAATATATATAAATAAATATACCACATAACCTATTCAATATACATATATATAGTACGAAGTATAAACAAGTATAATACATTATCAATACTCATAATATGATAAGTAATTAAATAATTACTGTAATACTGAGTTTTATGTTAGGGAAATTTATTTTTATGAAATTTTAAATGAAAAAGGAAAATTTATGTTAGGGAAGAGCAGGGTTATCTTCTATAGGCATGAAAATGCTTCTAATGTGTGTTCAATTCACTTTGTCAAAGTGTATTGTATGATGTAATTCGACATGTAATAACAATATGAGTTTAAAAATCAAAAACCCTACAGCGTATTTTGTAATTCTTGGGCCCCATGTCGGACTTTTTACGATAAAATGTGTCCTACACACCATGCAGTTCGAAATCGGTCAAGCCATTTGGGTTTCATGAGGTAACATAAATCTACATACATTACGTACATACCTGCATTTTTTTATGATTAACTGGATGCTTGTTTGAACATATCTCACCTGATGGAAAGTGACGATGTGGCCGAAGGAAAAGCAGCCAATTTCAGTAGATTGACGCCGGAAGGGAGTTCCATGCCTTGATCGCATTATGAATACATACATATACATACTTACATAATACTTTTTTTTATGCACAACGGATTTATACTTGACTTCAATCACACCTGATGTTAAGTGAAGATGAAGTCAAAGGTGGAAACGTACTGACCCGGAAACCCCAACACATTTGGGGGACTGGCTATCTTATCTGTGACAACCGGAACACAACAATGCTATTAACATTGCTGCTTGGCGGCAGATTTAGATAAGATGGTGGTAGCTAGCCAGGCGGGCATTTAAAATGCCCTACCACCAACCAAACCGAGTACTTAAATATGTACCCTGCTGGGGATCGAACCCGCGGCCTCCGAATCGTAAACCCAATGTTGTTTACATTGAGCCACGGAGGCGGTTGAACGGACGGGACTTGGACGGGTGTTTCTCTGCCAGTATGATTCGGATATAAAATAATAAATAAATAAATAAATAAATATTTCGGACACTTACACCAATCATCTAGTCCCAAACTAAGCAAAGCTTGTGCTATGGATACTAGATAACGGATAAACATACATAAATATTTATATAAACATCCAAGACTCGGGAGTAAATGTTCATATTCATCACACAAACATTTACCCGTCGCGGGATTCGAACCCGCAACCGTTGGTTTCGCTGATAGGGTCACTATCCACTACACCAATCGGTCGTCGAATATATATGATTTAAATTTGTTAAATTAGTAATAATAATTTGATAACAAATACTCGCACATTCACACATAAGTATTGAAATTTTACCAAATACCTACCGATATGATACCTTCTCGTATTTAGCTTTTTATGGTTTATCACTTGCAGTTGTTGAGTTGCTTTTAGATATAGATTTTTGTTTTTGTTTACTTTTAGTTAATGTTTAAATTTATTCATAGAGTAATAGTAATTAATTCCTTGGTGGCAGCAACTACTCTACTTGGCGGGACTGAAAATCAGCAACTCTGCTGAGTCCCTACCTTTGACCTAATTTATTATCAATTAATTACTTGTTAAATTAACTTTGTGTTGAATAAATACCTTTTATTTATTTATTTATTAATAGATAAATACACTCGAAAAACATTACCGTCCTTCCTTGGCAGTTCGGTAAAACGATTAGAACCAACTCATCTCTTCCCGTGGGTGACGAAAAAGGCGACTAAGTGACTTTCCACCAATAAACATTTATAAATTTGCACGTTTTAACGGCGATGGGCTCACCTCCTGTCACGAGTACATTCTATATATTTAGAATTTCCGTGGATGTTGTTTGAGTAAAAGAGGAGAGTTAAACACCAACGGATCTTTTAATGTTTGGAAAACTTAACGCTTTAGTACGGATAAAGATCGTGACTATATGTATGTATGAATATGACATAAATAAACATTTCTGAATTTTGACCAACGGACATGGTTAGCTTGCAAACGTTGTAAGCATATAAAGTTAACAGTACCTAATTCCTAATCCCTACCCATTTTTATAAGTTAGTACTACATTAATTCTGTGACTCGACTAAAAGAACACTATCATAAGTTGTCTCAGTAACTTGCAGTTTATTTAATAATAATAATAATTATTTATTGCCTTAGTTCCGATTTAACTAATGCTATTGACATAGTAAGAATTTTGAATAGTCAAGGCAAAAGTTATATCTGTTTACTTATCTAAGTATATATAGATTTATAATATCTATTTCTTTATATACGTAAGTATTTATTAATATGTATGTTAGTGTGTATGCTTTTATATTGTGTGTAATATGTTATAAAATTATTTCATTATTTATTAAGCTCGTCTCATAATCAAACCATTGCTTTATATCTTGAACTTTTGTGAATGGGTTCCTATAATAGTGATGTTTTGTTAATGTATTGTTCTGTATTTGTAAGTATACTTATGCTCTTTGTCTACAATAAAATTTCAATTGTTTTTCCGTCCGAGGGTGTGATGGAAGAAATCTCTTATTGAGATAAACTCGCCTTTTGTCTATTGTAATCTTTGTCCCGTGTTTGTTCAACGTATGTGTGTGTAACAATAAAGTGTTAAAATAAAATTAAATATTTCAATTAAACACCAAATTATCAGACACAACAAATGTTTAACTTTTTCGTCTTCCCCGCAAAATTACAGTAGCGTCTTTAACTACAAGATAATAAAGTAATCAGATCAACCTCACACTACTGAAGCATCAATTACACAATACGGCAAAAACATAAGCATACATGCGCGGGAGTGGCCCGCAAGTCGTGCGAGCCATCGTAATTGTTTGAAACAACAAAAAGTTGGCGGCCCCTCATCTACTCATTTTAGGGTTGTCACAGTTGTCCTGATTACACCCATGTTTTACAAATTGGAGACTGACCAGCAGACGTTCCACCCAGCGGAACATAGGTCTTTTTTTATGATTAGCTGGATTCGCGTTTAACCACAATCTCACCTGATGGAAAGTGACGATGTGGTCGAAGATGAAGCACGCGATCCCAGTAAATGCCTATTCACTCTGCTCTTGAAGATCCCAAGGTTGTAGGATTCAGGAAAGACTGACACCGGAAGGAAGTTCCATGCCTTGGCTGTTCGGATGATGAATGAAGAATCGAACTTCTTAGTGCGAATGTTCGGTATATTAACTATATACGGGTGGAATCCTTCCCCACGCCTAGTGGTCATAGGTACTTTGTCATCTATCTGGGACTGACTCACGTCGGTTCGATATCAAAAGGTTCCTATGGAGTTTGCTCCGTGACATATTCATTTGATATTCAATGTCAATTTGACATGTTGATCTTTAGATTGTTTATGATAATGGAAATTTCTTGAAAAAAAAAATGATTTTTAAATGAATTGGCACGACCTAATTGGAACAACTTCCCTCGGCAACTTTGTGACATCGAATCGAATTCTAATATTGGATCATTATGAATACGATTTCATGTCAAATCAATAGCGTCTATAGGCACATAAGCACTGCAGATCATGGTGGGACGATTCCCATCGGTATACGCATAATCGAGGCAGGGTGGACTCCACACTATTCTACTGGCATATTCTCTTATGACAAAGCTATGATAGTGCAACCACAAATCTATAGAGCTCTATGAACGGATGAACCTTTCTTGGTACATTTGTTTTAATAGCACTGCCGTGCATTTTGGTGTAAAGACTTTAGTCGCCTTTTACGACTATATCAATAAATGAACCGTTCTTTAAAGCAAGTTCACATGAAAATTTTACTCGTCTGCTGCACAATCATGTTAGCAATAGGTTCACGTCTGTCTAAGAAGCCTTTAGAATTACATTGTGCCAGCCCTAGCACACACCAACCTGCCGCATGAATGGGACGAACGAAACAACCGGGAAAACGATAAAAACGACGCTCCATATTCGAGAAATGATTAAAAAAGAAAGATGGAAATAAAAGAAAAGGAATAAGAGCAGAGTTCGCGGCACGTACCGTCTCGTTTAAAAAGAAAACTATTCTACCCGAGCGTGAATGAAAAACGCTACGAGCGTAACCGTAATCTTTTGATTATTATTTTTATTTTTGAGTGTCTTGTGTCTTCTTTTTGTTGTTATTTAGTCTTATTATTTTATTCGTTTATCGCATGAGTCGCCGTCGTATGTAGGTCAGGAGCCGAGTGGGTTTTTTTTTGGTTTTTCGCTGAAGGTCGCTGTATTTGGTCGTTTTGGAGGCGCGGGTAGACGCAATTATGGCTTATTTTGTTTGTTGAACTACTACCGGGCTTATTACAATAAAACTGGATGCAATGTAGTTGTAAACTTATCGGTTGTTGAACTTCATGATTAATTAATATTTAGTCTGTTTGCTTTTACTAATGTCCCAAATTGTTTTGTTCGTACGTAGTTACAGAGACTGCGTACAGTTTATTGTTAGATGGGAATAGTATACTGGGGTAGAATCTCTCTGAACTTAAAATTAACTAGGGTACTTAGATAGGTACGTACTTTTAATTAAATTGTTTATAAATAATGTAATATCAACATCATAGTAATATTTTTGGGAGACATTTTTGAACAATACATTTGCAGAGAGCAAATAGTTTAAATACCATTACAAATAGCCTTTCTTAAACCTACCTACTCGGACTGAACTCTACAAGAACGCTTTAAACATTTCGTAGGCGTTTTTAATCCCTGAAGCATTTAAAATAAAGTCCTTATAATAAACAGCCATTGGGTATGGAATTCTTGACGATATTAAAACTTCCCATTTTTACCCGACTACAGCGAAGCCAAAAGGAGGGTAATGTTTTCGACGCGTCTGTATGCATGCTACCTTCCACAGTAAATATTCAGGCGAATTCGACAAATGAAGTGTCGATAGATTCGTATTATTTCCGGGACTGTCATAGGGTATAACTACTCTTCAAATGCTTACAAAATATTCATATGAAATCTAATTCATACAAAATTTTTGAGAGTGAGATATGCGGCGTTTGTCAAAGCAAAGTGGGTTTTTTATTTTATTTTAAGTGACACAATAAGTTTCGCTCATCCACAGTCACAACTAAGTGAAGATTTAAGTGAAGATGAGTCTGAACTCGCCATCCGGAACTCCCAAATGAGGTAGACTTATATAAGATGTGGTACCAAGCCAGGCGGACATTTAAAATGCTCTACTGTCAACCAAATCGAGTAGGTAACTCTACGTAAATGTTTGCCGAACTTATAACCTCCTTTTATTATACCCCAAGTTTATCATTACGATGATAAATCGATACTAGCTCATATTCATCGATCACATTGCATGTCAAATGTTGTGAAAAGTGACTTGACACGAAGATCCGAAAGTTGTAGCGTATTTCAAGAATGGTAACACTCAGACAGCTGGCAATTTTGAAGCAACTCTACTTAGCGGTATTGACAAATGATCGAGTCCACTTAAATTGAAACTGCCGGACACCAGTTGTCAAGTCTTACTAGTATCTCATCTGACGAATCAAGTGAACCTTCGGAGTCAGTTGAGCTGGCTACTAACAGTCCTAGGCCCGTATTAATAAACCATTCTCAAGATTGAGAACAGTCTTGTGACCGGTCTCAAGTAAACCTGTTGATTAATAAACCTAACTTGAGACCTGAAAAGCACGTGCATACTTAAGCAGTACTCACTTGAGAGGTGCGCGTATTAATAAACGAAACTCAAGACTATCATTCATTCGCTGCTGAAGCGAATATTTGAGAAGTGATCTCAGCTGAGTAGACCTCAAGATTGGTTTATAAATTAGCACGGAGCTTGAGATAGCGTCAACTGCTTAAGCGCATCTCGGTTGATACAGCCTCAAGACTTGTATTGAGATTGATTTATTAATACGGGCCTAAGTTTTAGCGTCCCCGCAAATTTTGCTGAACTCCATAATTTACTTCTAGTGGTGTTCCCGTGTTAGAGATTTACGACAATAAACGCGTTTATTTTAGTACTTTATGATACAGTATAATTAATACATATTTCAGTAATTCAATATTGTGCTAAGGTTGCTGGTAGAAAACTAGTTTAACAGGTTTTTTTTTATGCACGACGGGTTCGTACTCGACCTCAATCACACCTGATGTTAAGTGAAGATGAGGTTTAAAGTCCGAAACAGTTTTCTACCAGCAAATCATAGCGATACGCAAGTTTATTTGATTAGACATAAAATAGTAACCACACAAATTTAAGATTATGCTATATGTAATACAAATATAATATAAATAATAATATGGATATACTATATAAATAAATACCTAATATATAATTTGAAACGTTTTCGATGTAATATATATGTCGCTAGCAGATCATTGAATTAGCCATTTCATGAAATACCAGGTGGATCGTTATGTATGGCGGATATTTCCTACATTATAAACTTTGCTGCTCAGAGAGGGTTGCTTAGGTTAGGTTTGGTTGCATTGAATACTACCGAGCCCCCTAATTGGCGCAGTTTCCAATAATGTATTCATAACGATCCGCCTAGGCATTTCATAAAATGGCAATTTTTTTTATATAATAATATAATATAATATAATATAATATGATATGATATGATATGATATGATGTGATGTGATGTGATGTGATGTGATGTGATGTGATGTGATGTGATGTGATGTGATGTGATGTGATGTGATGTGATGTGATGTGATGTGATGTGATGTGATGTGATGTGATGTGATGTGATGTGATGTGATGTGATGTGATGTGATGTGATGTGATGTGATGTGATGTGATGTGATGTGATGTGATGTGATGTGATGTGATGTGATGTGATGTGATGTGATGTGATGTGATGTGATGTGATGTGATGTGATGTGATGTGATGTGATGTGATGTGATGTGATGTGATGTGATGTGATGTGATGTGATGTGATGTGATGTGATGTGATGTGATGTGATGTGATGTGATGTGATGTGATGTGATACGATACGATACGATACGATACGATACGATACGATACTATACTATACGATACGATACGATACAATACAATATAATATAATATAATATTTCGGACACTTACAATCAACGATCGGTCTGCGACATAATAATATATGTATCTATATTCAATACTAAACAAAGTTTTATTGCACCGAAATAGATTAGGTACATAATAACTTGTCGAAACTTTACAATACAATACAATACCAATACACTTTATTGCACAACAGAAAAGAAAATACGGTTTCAGAAAAGTGGCAAGAATAGAATTAACAATTTGGCGACCTTATCACTAAACGCGATCTCTTCCAAGCAACCTTTGGGTATAAGGACAGTACATTTGAAATACGTAGGTTGTGCGGTATTAAATAAGGATGCAGATACAAACTACGTGAATAAATTTCATATATTTATTCTTTATTGTCTGTGATAGTGTCACAGATGGCTTCCACAAATATTTAGTGTAATTCGTTGTATAAGTACTATATACACACCAACAACATAATATTATAGAAACAAAGAAGAAAATTAAGCACTACAATATTGAGGAGAAATCATTCAAACAATTAACTATTTATTATTTTCATATAAAGAGATAAAAAGTTTAATGTAATTGATGCATTATTAATATTAAGTAATATTTCAAAAACCAGATTAACTTTCAGAAATAAATAATTACACGACTGTTTAAATTTTCTGTAACACTATATTTTCTGGCCAATCGAATAAACGAAAATACGAGTATTTGTAAGGTTTACTGGTAGAAAACTCTGTCGCAGTTTATCTCACCTTATACAATGCCTACAGTAACAGTTGTGTGTACAATAAAAATATTTATACAATCCTCTGAATTTTCATGCGTTTCCTTTGTACAAGTTCCTTTATTTCATCATAGAAAAGACGGAGCATTATAAAAATGCAGCGCATTTCTGCTCTAGCTAATTTTTTTTCTTATTATCCCAGCAACCGTTGTTGAACTTATAAAGTTACATTACAATCGGTTTAGTCATTTCGAAAAATTTGGACTTGAAAGTTAGTATAGAATACCGTGCGGGAGCTCTTAGATCGGGTAGCATTGCAATATTTAAATTTCATTCGTGCGACCAATTTTTTTTATGTGATCTTTCTTTGTTATCTTTAGGTGTCTTTTTTTTGAAACTATCTTTTTTGAACCGCCTCCGTGGCTCAATGTAAACAACATTGGGTTTACGATTCGGAGGTCGCGGGTTCGATCCCCATGGTGGTAGTAGTGGTGGTGGTTTTATGCCCGACTGGTTCGTATTTGACCTCAATCACACCTGATGTTAAGTGAAGATGAGGTCGAAGGTGGAAGCGTACTGACCCGGAAACCCCAACACATTTGAGGGATTGGCTATCTTATCTCTGACAACCGGAACACAACAATGCTATTAACATTGCTGCTTGGCGGCAGATTTAGATAAGATGGTGGTAGGACATTTAAAATACCCTACAATCAACCAAACCGAGTACTTAAACATGTACCCCGCTGGGGATCGAACCCGCGACCTCCGTAAACCCAATGTTGTTTACATTGCGCCACGGACGGCTGGATTAATAAACCAATATCAAGAGTGAGGTCGAGTCTCACTCGCAGTTCTAATTTTTAAATACACAACAGTAACTCAAGTGCCAACTTAAATTCATCTCAAGCTTTAGACTGATTGATTATTGCCCGTGAGCAGGTTTGGGGTCCAACTGTACCCATTTCACTTTAAAAAGAGGTGATATGAGTTATGAGTCTTGCTGTGGCATTGTAGAGTCAAAACGGCTAAACCGATTTGAAAGCGGATTTTATTTTAGATACTTGTGTTTCACAAATTAGCAACCATGTTCGATAAAAATCGATATGATCATTGTCTCTCGAATTTTCTGAATTTCCAATTTACATTGTTTAAATGGACGATGGATATAAAACTTTGGAATTTCCCACGATATGCAAGGCTCATTAATTACCCTGTCTGTTTATTATTTAGTTAATTTATTTATAACAAAATGTGTTACCTGACTTGATTTAAAAATTCGCAAGGAATATCTTTAGATCGTCGAATATTTTTTTCTTTGATATATGTTGTAATTTATTTGTATTTCCTTATCTATTGACATTTAATTATTTCTTTTACTTGTTACTTGTAAACGCGAATGATTGTTGTATAATCTTATATTAATTATGTAACTAAATTAAATTAATTTAAATTAATTGGGTCAACTCATAAAACAGCTTTCGTATATTTTGCTACTCTACCTACGGACAACTTACTTACATACGAACATTGCAAAGTAAATAATAATAAAATAAATATATATATATCTACTGTAGATAATGGTATCTCACATGCCAGAGCTTAAAACATTTTTTTTATTTTTTTTATGCACAACGGGTCACTAGACCTCAATCACACCTGATGTTAAGTAAAGATTAGGCCGAAGGTGGAAGTGTATTGACCCGTTTTAATATGAAATCATCTATTCCTTTAGACCGTGAGATCACAACTTGAGAATGGTTTTGTAACAAGGGACTAAAAGTCTCTCAAAGGCAAAATTCAGGAAAATGCAATACAATATTTTATTTATAACAGCGAAGCTAGAGTTACTACTTAGTTAAATTTCAGTCCCTGCTGTGTAAAGTTCAAATTTAAAAAATGTTTTTTAAATTTTCTCACAATAAATAAATAAATAAACAAATATTTCGGACACTTACACCAATCATCTAGTCCCAAACTAAGCAAAGCTTGTACTATGGATACTAGATAACGGATAAACATACATAAATATTTATATAAACATCCATGACTCAGGAATAAATGTTCATATTCATCACACAAACATTTACCCGTCGCGAGATTCGAACCCGCAACCGTTGGATTCGCTGACAGGGTCACTATCCACTACACCAATCGGTCGTGAAACATTCCCTTTACCGATACCCATTTGTATTACTTATCGACATTTTTGCCGGTTATAATATGCTAAAATGCTAAATTGTTAAATGTCGCACTGGAAGCTGCTAAAGATACATATACATGTATGCGTAGACTAATGTTTATAGAACCAGTAACTAGTGACGTCATTTTAAAATTTTAAAAGAAAATTAGAGGAAATGACTATCGTGGAATTAGGCATTCGGGAAATGTACTTTTTAATACAGTTGCTCAAAAAGTGGCATATTGCAGGCACGTATAGCGTGCGGAAAGTGGGATTTCCCGAACTAGTGCTTTTTCTTTGCAAACTGTCAAAATAATGTCTATTAAAAAGAAAAAACCAACCATGAAGTTTTTACTAAAAAAATTCATAGAAGTTTTTATGATTTATGCAAATATTTCTAAAAAAAGCTACTAATTTGTTTCAATATCAGATTTAAAAGTAATTTTAATTGAAATTTAAACATTAAATTAATATTAGTATCGGCCAAATTAAATTTATAAATATAAAAAAGTTGGCTGTATGACGTATACTGCCATAGTCTCTGCTTGTATTCTTTTACGGTTGGCGCCATTTTCTAAAAATTTTATTATTTTATTAAATTGCTTAATTTTTTCGAAACTGTATTAAAAATAGTCGTTCAGTACACGTGCGGAACCGTCATTGCAACTCGTTCCGACTGTCAACCCTCACCTTCGGCTGCGCCTCGGCTCGGGTGACATTTGTCGGAACTCTTTGCAATGACAGGCTTTCCGCACTTGTATTGAAATATACTATTACGGGACTTCTATGCTCTACGAATCCGACGAACGTCTATACGTTTAGGGCAATAGAGGTCAACTTAAAAGCTGGTCAGTATCCCTGTCGTTATTGGCTGCAATAACCTCGAAATGTAACGAATCATCAAAAATTGTTGATTCGTTACTTCTTCGTTTGAATATTAAAAATCATTAAGTATCTTTAAAACGCAATCAAGTCATAAACTCAACAAAAAGCGGTTATAATATGCCAAAATGCTAAATTGTTAAATGTCGCAATGAAAGCTGCTAAAGATACATATGCATGTATGCGTAGATTAATGTTTATAGAACCAGTAACTAGCAATGTCATTTTAAAATATTAGAAAATTAGAGAAAAAGACTTCCGGGGAATTAGTAAATCGGGAAATGGACTACGTGAATTCGATGACCTACGATAGAGGTCAACTTAAAAGCCGATCAGTATCCCCGTCTTTATTAGCTGCAATAACCTCGTAATATGACGAATCAACAATTTTAATCATGAAGTTCTTTAAAACGCAATCAATTCATGAACTCAACAAAAAAACGGTTACGATACGACCTAGCAACGTATTTGATACACAAAATCTTAGGTAGTTACGACCGGACAAACGCCTACATATAGTATAAACCATAAACCCGTCGCGGACAAGCCACTAGCTTCTTAACGCATTTAGTCATCGTTCCGAGTAAAAAGTAAAAATAACTCCGAACGTGCATCACTGTCTCAAGGCCAAATCCTGGCTCCTTGCGACCGAGACAGTATGCAACCTGCCCCTGAACTAAACAAGGACGGAGAGCCCTGGTGTCTTCGTACTTTAAAAAGGGAAAGTGGTAGTTAAACCACTGGTGAGAGTGAGATGAAAAAATGACCAAAGGATACAGAGAGATGAATATGGTTTATGTATGCAAGTGCGAGGGGGACGGGTGGTGAGAACCGGTTAAATTTGAAGGGCTCGCGGCCGTGGACCACGATGCTGTGTTAAAGACTACGGACTATGGATGATTTTCTTTATGATTGTGTATTGATTTAAGCTAGAGGTTTACGATGGACAAAGAAAGGAAAAATATGGTTTCCTTTCGTTATGGTCCTGTGAGGAACTTTGCGGCGGTAGATGTGTAAATATGGTCTCTAATAGGCAGTTCGAAAATTCGCAGAACCTTCAACTTTTGTTTACGGACTATTTCACTAACTGTTCAGATTTCTTCCTTAGTTAAAATTCTTATATTTAGATGCAGTTTAAATAGTTAATTACAGTCCTTTTATTGAAGTCAAGAGATGAGATATCGACGACATTAATAACGGGTACTTATTTTTGACCTGACAACTTGCACTCATGATGAAGTTATCATTGTTTTTAAAATATTCATCTTGTAGATGGATTCGGAAAGATGGAAAGGTTTTAGGCACAACAACAGTTATGGCAACGTTTTGCAGATAAGTAAGATAACTACATTATTAGATCTTTCAAATTCGACCTAGTTTTCGAAAATCGGAGCTTTAATAAGCATAAAGTCTGATTTCCAATCAAGACAGATACTCTTCCCTTCCGTCTGATTTAATGGTATAAATAAATGGTGACAGCCAAGGGAGAAGATGTGGCCAGCATGGACTACCTTTTCATTTACTGCAATCAACATATATACAGAGACAACAGCGACCAGAGACCGGAGCCAGGGTAGCATACAGTTTTAACCCTCGCAAAATTTTAAAATCATTATGGAACTTGCAGATTTGTTGCTTAGTTGCGAGCGAAGTGCGACAGAAATAACACAGGCCTCTGTTACGCATTCTTTAGTCATAAGTCGTTTATTAAAGTAGGTACCTACTTCGCTTGCATTTCCTTAACTCAAATAACTTGCCCTTACAAACTTGTAAAGTATACCCCCGCCCGCTGCGCGCCCAGCATCGCCCGATTCGCGGGATCGGGTCAACTCGGCTCAAGGTCAGGAGTAGTGGAACATAAGTGCTATGGAGACGTTTATTGTGTCAACAATCTTTTTTTTTAAGTGCAGATGAGGCTGAAACCCCTAGGCGCTGGATCCTCAAATTGAATGGGGACTGTTTACAATGCCAGCAATATTGCTGCTTGGCGGTTTGACAAGATGGTGGTAGCTAGCCAGATACTAAAACATGTTCCCGCTGGAAATCGAATCCGAGCCCTTCAATGAATTAATCATAAACAATTTATGCATTTGATAAACATAAACAAAGTTAATTCAAAATTGTAAATTGTAAACCAGGCTGACTTATCGCTATTAAGCCTTTTGTAAACCTTATATTTGAGTCAGGCGGTAAAACTTCTACCTTTTAACTCATTACAATATTTCTGTCAACATTCAGACAGTTACCATTTAAAATTAATCTTTTGAAAATATCGTGGTTTCTAGTTGGAGTCTCTAATAGAGAACCGTGTTACCTGGTCAACTAAAGAAGTTTAAGAAATTGAAAAAGCTCATGCAGAGTTCTACTTCATTTGAGACATGGCTTCGCTATAAACACCTCGTTGATATCCACCCTTAAATATAAACCTTTTCTTCCTCACGCCATTATTTTCCAGTCCTTTGCTAATATGACATTCGAATGTATAATTTTCATGATTCACGATAACATCATCATTGTCATTACTCCATACCATTTGACCGCCACCGTGGCTCAATGTAAACAACATTGAGTTTACGATTCGGAGGTCGCGGGTTCGATCCCCAGCGGGGTACATGTTTTTCCGGTTGTCAGAGATAAGATAGCCAATCCCCCAAATGTGTTGGGGTTTCCGGGTCAGTACGCTTCCACCTTCGACCTCATCTTCACTTAACATCAGGTGTGATTGAGGTCAAGTACAAACCCGTTGTGCATAAAAAAAAAAAGAAAAAATACCAATCTGCTGCTGAACTGAAACCTCTCTCATGGTGCACCACAGAACCATCTTGGACATTACTCAGATCGTCCCTCCATCTAGCTGGCCGGCATCCCACACTACAATACCTATTCCTGGGCTCCACTGCAGAATCCGCTGTCTCCAGCGACTGTCAGTCTGCGACAGTATCCTATCCATTGCCATTTCGGCTGCTAACTTTCAGAGCTATTTTGTCGATTTTGTTTCTCTGGCAGATCATCTCGTTCCGGATCATGTCCCTTAAAGTAACTCCGAGCATAGCTGCTTCCACAGGGCGCTGAACAATTTGTATTGTATTTTATGTTACCACAGTTTAACAAGAAGTAGCACGTTTTCTTTCTTACATTGAGTCAATGCTTTCGAAGGGTAACCGGGATGAGAGTCCTACCCATATTCTACCCTACTGCTGCTCATCTATCAGTTAACCTCTAACCTACTTGTACGCTACTGCAACTTGTACATGAAGTCATTGTGGGACTGTCATGTCTAGAAGGACTCAAGTCCCTAAATTAAATACTCCTTTTAAATAGTTCTTAGTAGATTTCCATCGCAGCTTGTATGAGCGCGAGAAGAAACATGCGCTTCACCGCTAGAAATTCGTATTCTTCATGTTGGCCATGGATCCTTAAAGATCTAAGCAACTCCACAGTGGTCCGCAGTCTTTGTTCCCGAGTCAACATTTACCAATCCGTATTTGTGTCCGTGCACACCAACACCCCATCCCAGCGCTTGCGCATGTGTGAGTGAGTCGTACACTACACACCGCGCAAGAATGCAACGCGTTGTTGACACAGCCAACTTCGATATTCCTTTATTTATTGCTATAAAAACCCTTCGTCCCACAAACATAATAAAACTAACCATAGAGCCCTAAGGCATAGAGTTCTCTCTTTGAAATCCTGTCAATCCTTTACGACGTTGTTACGCTATTGTTTTAGAATCTCTTTTAATACAATTGTGTACTGTATTAGAAGTTGCTCCAAAGACGAAATTGCTTCGAATTCTTATTGTTGGTTACGGTATAGAGGTTTTTGTGCAATAAAGGGTATATTTAAATAAGGATTTATGCGCAGTGTCTGGCATTTTGGCGAGATCTCAAGATAAAGGTTCGTCCAGGATTGAATCCCCTAGTTTTGGAGGTTGGGCGGTTATAATGCCAGTGAGGTTTCAGTTGCCACGCCAGACTTGTCTACAAGTCGGGATTCCTTTTTCTATAAAAAAAGAAGATTGTAGATAGGTGGATTCCCGGATGATAAACTATTTTTATTGTGATTTAGATTGTTTCTTGGGGTATTCCACATTTTGTTTAGTTTTTTACCCCCTACACAAGAAGATGGGTGTTATACGTTTCAAGATTATGTCTATCTGTGTGTCTGTTTATGGCATAGTAGCGCCAAACTACTGAGCTCATTTGAATACAGTTCTTCATTATCGAAAACTGGTGGTTGCCGAAGTGAATCTTAGCCAAGTTTGTTGGAAATCGGTTAAGTCGTTTCGATGTTAAGCTTTCAAGATAGTTTGTTCTAATTATTAATTTTCTTGGTGGTTTTCTAAATTTTCAATTAGAGTTATGTTGTTATTAATTATGTCTTAGGCACGTTAGGCAATCTTGAGTTACTTGAGCAACTCCCTTCCGGCATCAGTCTTTCCTGAATCCTACAAATTGGGATCTTCAAGAGCAGAGTGAATAGGCATTTACTGAGACCGCGTGCTTCGTCTTCACCACAATGTCACTTTCCAACAGGTGAGATTGTGGCCAAGGCGTATCCCGTTAATCATAAAAAAAATCACTAGGTCGTGAGTTCAATCCCTGGATATAGATTTTTTTTGTCAATTTCATTGACAGAATCACTGTCCTCTACACCAACCGGTCGTCAATCATCATACAAACATTTACCTTTAGCGGGATTCGAACCCGCAACCGGGTCACTAATTAGGCTCATAGGTCGTCACAATCCACACATTACACAACAGAGGAGAAATAAAAACAGAAAGTTGGTAGGAGTAGAAGACACAATTTGGCGATCTTGTCAATAGAAAGCGATTTCTTCCATGCAACCATTGAGTATGGTTAGGGCAAATGTGGCACTATAAAAGCCTTTACATTTCCTTTACCAATTAAAAGAAGTAATCCATAAAAAAAGACTTATGCGGGGATCACTCGTCTACATACCAACAAACCAGTCTGTCTGTCTGTCAGTGTGTTGCATCCTGTTAATTAATGACAATCAGGATCCGAGTTGGACAGATGTCCTGTAGTTTCGTTGTTTTATTTCAATCGATTGCTAAGCTATTGAGACCTGTTTGCTGTTTGTATTTAAACGAGCGAGTTTTCTTATACGAAAATAGTTTAATTTTGCACCAATCAAGTCATAAAATATTATAATTTACGATATGTGTTTGAATAAAATAAATAAAAATAAATAAATATCCCTAGACATACACAAAGCGCCATCTACTTCCACAGTAAGCAACTATAGGCTTGTGTTGTGAATACTAGATGGTTGATATACTACATAAATAGATTTTTTTTTGTAAATAAATACTTATTATAAATGAAAAACATCCATATGCCCCTAGCGGGATTCGCACCCGCAACCTTTTGGTATAGCGGTCAGAGTTGCTAACCACTGAACCAAACAGGTCGTCGTCGATAAAAGATATCAAGAAAGAACATATGTGATACTACCAGTGTCTAAACTACTCTAAGCTAGGTAAAAATTTTAGACGCTTTTAACACAAACGAAACATAACGATAAATTGAAGATTTGGGAAATCCCCCAACAACATTTATTGAGCAAATCATTATACCTATAGAGCAGGTGCTAAGATAGTTTAAAAGCTAAATATTCAATATAAACCTGCTTTCAAATACTAACCGCCTCCGTGGCTCAATGTAAATAACATTGGGTTTAGATTCGGAGGTCGCGGGTTCGATCCCCAGCGGGATACATGTTTACTACTCGGTTTGCTTGGTGGTCTTTGACAGAAAATCTCGCCAAAATCTACTTTCTGCAAAATGATTTTTTTCTTTTCCGTTGGGCAATAAAGTGTATTATAATAAAATCTTCCCTAATCTAATGTTACCTAAGTTTATATTATTACTTATTAGTCAAAATCAAAATCAAAATCAAAAATGTTTTTATTTCGTAAGTTATAAGAATAACATTTGAAATCGTCATGACATACAGTTATCGCTCATTCACTAGGCAGTCTCCCCAGAGAAGAACGAGCAAGAAACTCCGGGGTTGCTCTTTTTAAATAAGTATTAATTATTTATGTATTAGTTATTTGTTATATTTATTTTATTATTTATTAGTAAGTTTATTTAATTTAATCTAAGTGATAATTTATAAAACAGCTGTTGGTTTTCCCAAGAAAATAAAATAAAATAAAAATAAATCTAAAACTAAATTATGTCTTGATATTTACCAATACCCAGAACGCTTGAACAGATTCGGACATTTTTTTTACATGGGTGGATTAATGGATGGATAAACTGTATCCACGTGGGCGGAGCCGGTACGGAAGGCTACTTAATGATAAATTTAAATTATCTGCTCTCAAGATCCGTAGAACGCACTCAGTGTGGGTGAGGAACTTCAACCCTCTTTCGTCTAATTCCCTACCAGTATCCATCTTAACCGCCCCCGTAGTTTAGTTAAGCAACGTAAGGTTTGCAAAATGTAGGGTACGGGTTCGACTCCCAGCGGGGTGGATATTTATTACTCGGTTTGGTTGGTCAGCTGAGTTTGCTACAACGTTTGTATGCCTTGCTATATAATGTACTTATTTCTTTGAAGAAATCACTCGTGTAAGACCGCAACTTTACCTTCCCTCAAATTAACGTGATATACTGTTGAAGCCTAAAAAAGGGCGTGAATGATGAGGTAACGGCTGATAGAGGAGATTGGAAGAAAAAGACGTACTGTGCCGACCCCAATAAATTTGAACTTGGGTATGAAGATGATGACTGTTGAAGCCTAAAAAAGAATATTGTATTGGAACTCTATTGGTGAAGGGTCCAGGATTCAATCAGTAGTCAAAGAACGAATAAATAATCTGGGAATAAAACTTACAAACGTATCTACTTACCTCTCGGAAGTGAAATGGTTCTCGCCGGAAAAGAACAGAACCTCTTCCGTGAGTGTCTTAAAAGGCGACTAAACGGCCATGAGCCTAGCTTCTTAGGCCAGTGATGGGCAGTGGGCAGATTAAGGCAAATCCTCCCAAGGAAAGCCATGCGAAACCTACACAGGTTGTTGATATAATCAATTTCAGCCGACGGATTTTGGACGACTTGGATTGATTTAAGTTTTTTTTTATGCACTACGGGTTATCACTTGACCTAAATCACACCTGATGTTAAGTGAAGATGAGGCCGAAGGTGGGAGCGTACTGAACCGGAAACCTCATCTTATTCGGGGAACTGGTTATCTTATATCTGACAACCGGAACGCAACAATGCTCTTAACGTTGCTGTTTGGCGGCAGATTTAGATAAGATGGTGGTAGCTAGTCAGACGGACCATTAAAATGCCCTAGCATCCACCAAACCGAGTACTAAACATGGGGGATCAAACCCGCGACCTCCGAATCTTAAACCCTATGTTATTTACATATAGCCATGAAGGCGTATTTAAAAACCAAAAATTCAGGATGCTTATTTTGTATTTTGAGGGCGCCGTGTAGGATTTTGATGATTAGGATGACGAATCTAACGAGGAGGTAACAGAAATCATCACACATACTTACATCCGTAAAACATTACCCTCTTTCTTGGAGCAGTCGGGGAAAAAGCATTCGAGTTTTAACGATCACATTTTAAACAAGTAATATTTAATTTCCGCGGCTTAGATTTTATAAGTAGGTATTATATATATTATCCACATACAGATGTTATTATGTTATAGTTGCCTCTATATGAAATAATGTAGATATTTACTAAATATTTTAAATAGCAAACGAACGTTCAACAAATTTTAAAATATAATAGCCAATAATATTACTAGCTTAACTCTCATCCAAAATGAAATCGAAAGTATCAACAACTATCGGACACAGAAAAAAACACTTTCATTAAACCTTTCCCACCAAGAATCGGTCTAAAACCCGTTCTGATAGCATCATCCCACCAAAAAAACATTATATTAATTTGGGATCCCCACAAAAAACGAAGATAGCCAGAGTAAAAAAAGCTAATGGCCAAGGGAAACAAGAAAAAGAATTGAATTTTAAAAAACGATAAAAAACTAAACCGAAGAAAGGGTTAACAGATACAGGTTGATGCTGTTTCGGTGAATGACCGCTCGGAAATGCTTTTTTACCCAACTGCTCCGAGGAGGGGTAATGTTTTTATGTTAAAGGGCTTCATCGATTTTGAAGCGCAAGAGTGTCGTTAGATCCGTATTAATTTTATGGCAAAAAATCCAACATGGCGCCCGCAAAATACAGAATTGTTGTCGGGTTTTTTTTTTGCTTTTAGTTACTTAAATATATATTATATTATACAATCTTTGGTTACAATCTCTTCTGTTTCGTAATCTCTTTGGTTAGAGAAAAAGGATAATATAATACGTAATTAATATGGTTATGTTTTTTATCTCTGACAACCGGAACACAACAATGCTTTTTAATATTGCTGTTTGGCGGCAGATTTAGATAAGATGGTGGTAGCTAGCCAGGCGGACATTTAATATGCCCTACCACCAACCAAACCGAGTACTAAATATGCTAGCCCGGCGGACATTTAAAATGCCCTACCACCAACCAAACCGAGTGCTAAACATGTACCCCGCTGGGAATCGAATCCGATTCGTAAACCCTATGTTGTTTACATTGAGCCACAGAGGAGGTTAAAGTTTATGTATCACATTATGTATACAGAGATAAGATAGCCAGTCCCCCAAATAAGATGGGTTTTCCGGGTCAGTACGCCACCACCTTCGGCCTCATCTTCTCTTAACATCAGGTGTGATTGAGGTCAAGTGCTAACCCGTTGTGGATAAAAAAAAAGTGTCGATTATTTTGGTTACAAATTTATTTGTTATATATAAGGTTAATAAAAAAAAAGATTATTAGTATTAGTTGAAGTCTATTTCAGAATAGAACCAATCCGTCTCTTCCCGTGGGTGTCGTAAAATGCGACTAAGGGACTTTTCACCAAAAAACATCTATAGTTTCGCACGGAAACGGTCTCACCACCTGTCACGTGTGCATTTCTGTATATTTCATGTGAACCGTGGATGTTGTTTGGGATATCTCTGACCACCCAATTTGGGATAAAGGTCGTGACGTTATGTATGTATGAAGCCTATTTCAAAGACTCATCCATACATATTAGATGAAAAGCCTTATTAAAGACTCACAAGTCTGTTAGCAAAATAAAAACTACTTATCGCTAGGTTCATTATGTTATTACTTTTACACATGTAAACCCAGCGATGTGAAATATATTGAAATAAATAAATATCCTTAGACATACACACAACGCCATCTAGTTCCACAGTAAGCAACTATAGGCTTGTGTTGTGGATACCAGATGGTTGATATACTACATAAACTGTTTTTTTTCTGTAAATAAAAACTTACTATCAATGAAAACATCCATAACTCGGGTACACATGTCCGTATTCATCACACGAACATATGCCCCTAGCGAGATTTGAACCCGCAACCTTTTGGTATAGTGGTCAGAGTTGCTAACCACTACACCAAACAGGTCGTCGAATTTTAATGTCTTTTTAATTTACAACAAACTAGCTATTTGGTGTAGTGGTTAGAAACTCTGCTGCTATACCAAATGGTCGCGGGTTCGAATCCCGCTAGGGGCATATGTTTGTATGATGAATACAGACATGTGTTCCCGAGTTATGGATGTTTTTCATTTATACATGTAATTATTTACAAAAAAAAATGTATTTGTGTAGTTTTTCAACCATCTGGTATCCATAACACAAGCCTATAGTTGCTTACTGTGGAACTAGATGGCGCTATGTGTATGTCTAAGGATATTTATTATTATTATTATACTGCTATACATTTGTATACTGCGGCACACACATAATATTTGTTGTTTCTGTACTTGTCTTATTGTTTTAATTGTATTTTTCATGTGTAAAATTTGTTATGTGTATGTACACGGACGCAAATAAATGCTATCTATTTATCTATCATCCCAACTATCCCAACTATTCCCACCTTCCCAATAAATGCGAAAGTTTGTATATGTATGTGGACGACGAACTGATAAAGGGCGCGGGAAATAAATAAATAAATATCCTTAGAAATAAACACAGCGTCATCTAGTTCCACAGTATGCAACTATAGACTTGTGTTGTGGATACTAAATGGTTGATATACTACATAAATACATATTTTTTGTTGTAAATAATATTATAAATGAAAACATCCATAACTCGGGTACACATGTCCGTATTCATCACACAAACATATGCCCCTAGCGGGATTCGAACCCGCAACCTTTTGGTATAATGGTCAGAGTTGCTAGTATAGCAGTATGATATAGATACTCTTCCTTTATGATCAAAAATCCTAAATAATCATATCTATTCTTACCGCACGTAGAACGTCAACTGCTAAAAAACTGATATGCAATCAATTTTTGTTTACTAGACTTTGTTTCTTTTTTACATCTCGAAGAATGTTGCATGAGATCGAAAGTTGTATCATCTATTTATAGAAAACTAGTGTATGTACCGTTGGCTCCTACGCTTTTTTTCCTTTTCCCCTTCAGTGCGTTTATGAGATAAAATATAAGCAAGCAGTCGCGAGTCACAACGGGTTTAACAAGCTACATTATAACATTACTCGTGTTATATACGTTATTATTACATGTATATTAATTACATGACATGTTTATCTATTAAAATGTTCATCTGATTTGTTTTTATGACTTCACTAGCTTTCCGCCCGTAGCTTCGCCTGAGTGGAATGACTTAATCGCGGAAATGTGTTTATCCCGCTGAAACTACTCACTTTATCGGGATAAAAAATATCCTATGTCTTAATCCATGGTATGTTCTACCTATATACCAAATTTCATCCAAATCCGTTTATTCATTTCGCCGTTATTGAGAGATTTTTGGTTTCCGCTCGTAAAAAGAATAGCATCAAGTATCTTCTTCTAGGTGTTGTAAAAGGTGACTAAGGGATTTTCCACCAACAAAACATCTATACACTTCCACGTTTTAACGGCGAAGAGCTGATCCCCTGTCACGTGTGCATTGCTGCAAATTTCGAAAGGAGAACCGTGGATCTTGGTTCAAGCATTAAACTAATGTTTGGAAAATTCAAACGCTTTAGTTGAGATAAAGTTCGTGACACTATGTAGGTATGTATGTAGGCTTTTTAGACGCCAGCCTTTACACAAATGTGTATTATGAGTTACCTAGCATTAAAGAGACTTTGTTGAACCATTTCATTTATAAATTGTATACCTACCACGATATGGAAGAGCTTGAGTATAGTTGACCCGAAATTTGACTTAATAATACTAATATTAATGCCGCCTTCTCAAAAAAAAAACAACCTTAGTCAAATTAGTGCCATAAAAAACTAATGACATAAACATATCCTCCAAACTATGTAGATTCACCGATCTATACTGTCATGCACGACTGATTCTTTAGTCGTCTTTTACAATACTCGAAGGAGACTGGTTGGTATTTTTACTCTGCCGAACACCATCACAATATAAGAGCAAAATCAAAAAAAAAAATACACGTTTGCCAGCCCTATTATAACCCTATAACATTTTTTTTAATAATAATAAATAAATAGTTCGAACAAATCAATTATCCATTCCCAAACTAAGCAAAGCTTGTACTATGGATACTAGATAACGGATAAACATACATAATTATTTATATAAACATCCATGACTCAGGAATAAATGTTCATATTCATCGCACAAACATTTGGTTTCGCTGACAGGGTCACTATCCACTACACCAATCGGTCGTCAATATTTTAAGACTATGAGAAAGGAACTTAGACAATATGATTGAGGCCAGTGTGTAAGGATCCATGTTCCAAACGGGAAGTTGCAAAGACTTGAACACCGTAGGGTCGCATGCCTTTCAGTTTTTTACAGGATATATTTCGGCGAGTGCGCGATGGAATTGTATGATCTTATTCCACCGTCCCCTTTCCATCTTCGGACAACCAGGCGCGGGGGGGGGTTTCCATCCATATGTTGTCAACATACCGAACATCCGCACTAAGCTCTTTGCTTCATCATTTATAATGCGGACTGCTAAGGTATGGAACTCACTGCCCGCGTCGGTTTTTCCCGACACTTACAACCTTGGGATCTGCAAGTCTAGAGTGAATAGGCATTTACTGGGTGCGCGTGATACATCTTCGGCAACATCGTCAGTTTCCATCAGGTAAGATTGTAGCCAAACGCGAAACCAGTTTTTAATAAAAAAAAAAAAGTCTGGATGACGTCTTCGTCGTTTAGTTTAGCTTTAGTTAAAATTTTTTGCCTTGTATTTTAAAGCAATAATATGAGTAATATTTATAGATACTTGTTGTAAATTACTTGTTTCCCCGCTTCAAAAAAAAAAAAAGAAAAAAAGGGCTTTGTGTGTAAGATATATATTTATGTACTTAAGTGGTAGCACCGACAGTCATTTCGTAGGGTGTCCCCTTTAAAAATGTTGTGGAATTTTAAAACACATGCTGTATGGCCGGAGGACATATTTTTAGTGTCAATGTTAGGAGGTTCAAAAATTCTTTTGTCTTGCCTGCTGTATGCTTTATTTAGTTTCGGCTGCAGATTTATTACACGAACAAAGAATGGCTGCTTAGAATGAGAGCAGGTTTAATTGGCGCTGACAGTACCATGTGACAGCTTCTTGAATTTAGTATGACTTTTAGTTTCGATGACGAATATAAATGGTTAATGTACGGGATAGCGAAAAGTAAAATGGACTGTATGAAAACTAACTTGGCTAAATGATCAGGAAAACACGGATATGAGGCGAAAGAGTAATTATTATATTGCAAATAAAATAACAACCAAACCAGGAATGAGAACAAAATGCCACACAGACAGCAAAAGCGTAAAAATATAAAAGTCAAACAAAAAAGAAAATTATAAAAAACCAAGGAGTTTGCCACAGTTAATGTTATTTAAATGAAGGCGAAAAGCTTGGCCCATAAAGAATACAGGGTGAATTTGAATTCGTGTAATCCCCATAAATTGTTAACGTCACTCTTAGGCCCGTATTTATAAACCAATCTCAATACAAGTCTTGAGCCTGTATCACCCGAGATGCATTTTATGAAGTTGACGCTATCTCAAGCTCCGTGCTAATTTATAAACCAATCTTGAGGTCTACTCAGCTAAGATCACTTCTCAAGTATTCGCCTCAGCGGCGAATGAATGATAGTCTTGAGATTCGTATATTAATACGTGAAACTAGGCGCACCTCTCAAGTGAGTACTGCTTGAGTATCCATGTGCGTTTCAGGTCTCAAGTTAGGCTTATTAATCCTCAATTATTGCCCTTCGAAAAAAAAAAAAAAAAAAAAAGGCTTATTAATCAACTCATTTACTTGAGACCGATCACAAGACTGTTCTCAATCTTGAGAATGGTTTATTAATACGGGCCTTAATTACAAACAAGTTTCCACTACGAACGAATTCGATGAAAAATATTATCGATTACCCATACCAAGTAAATCATTCTGAAACCACTCTTCACCACAATTTTCTGCTAGTGACTCCATTCCTGATTACGAACAACTTTCTACTGGGAACCATAGCCGAATTCAGTCGAAAATTGTTGGACATCCACACTAAACGTGGTTTCAGAATCGTTTACTTTGGGTAATCGTTAATCGAAAAATATTTGATCGAATTCGGCTATGGTTCCCAGTGGAAAGTTGTACGTAATCAGGAATGGAGTCACCAGTAAATAGGAATTACACTAATTAAATTTCACCCTGTATAACAAAACAGAAGTCGCGGGTTCGATTCCCAACAGGATACATATTTGTACGCTAGCAACAATGTTAATAGCATTATTGTGTTTGAGATATGATTACCCAGGTCTACAAATTAGTTAAGGGTCCCAGGTGAACGCGCTTTCTACTTCAGCCTCATCTTCACTTAAATCAAATATGATTGGATGCTCTAACGCGTAATTCATAAAAAAATGGGAACAACAACAGAGTTTTCAAATTAATAATTTTCGTAATTATTTGTGTCACGACTCCTCCTCGTGACTAGTTTTTCTTAAAATTTTACAACTGACAAAGTACTGTTGCAGAATCTACAAATATAGTCCCAGCAGTGAAATAGGAGGCCCATAAAAAAGGTTATAATTATAGGTTACAGCTAAAATACCCTTTTTACAAAGATGGCGGAGAGCGGAGTGCCCGGGGCGGGAACAGGTGCGATCCTTGTGATGACCGGACGTTAAACGCTTATATTCGTTCTCAAGATCTTAACAGTCTTATGATCGCTCTCAAGTAAAATAACTTCATTCCCGAAAGCACACACATACTCAAGCAGTATTCACTTTAGAGATTAGACATTGAATTTGGAGGAAATATTACGATAGTTACTACGATTATAATAGGCTATGATTACTATATTTTATAAACCTGTCATAATGTATGGATCTTTGGGGGCATGAAGGCGGATGAAAAAAATTGCATCCAGCAGAGATAACAATGTTGAGATGGATGAGGGGAGTGACGAGGATGGATAAAATAAGGAATGAGTATGTATCCCCGTGACAGAAATGTTAAATGAAAATCTGGGTATGGATATGTTATGAAACGCATGTTACTAAGAGAGTGATGAATATGTATGTCGATGAATGGAAAAAGAGTACCACGGAAAAGATGGATGGATTGTGTGAGGGATGATGTGAACGAAAAGGACGTGAATGATGAAGTAACGGACATTTTCATCAACAGCCTTTCAACACATTCCCACTGTTCAGGCACAACCTTCTCTCAATGAGAGAGGATACGGGTCATAATCCTCTACGCGGTCCCGAAGCGGATTGGTGAGTTATAGGTCTCCCTGTTAGAGACTTGGCTTAACGGCTGCCTTCAATTGAAGGCATTGCATTTTGAATTCAAAGTGTCTGTCAGACTACAGCTCCATCTAACAGTTTTTAAGCAGTCCCCTTTCAGGCCACCGGCTCGGCTTCAATTGAAAATAAACGCAAGCGGTTTTACTGTCCTCCGAAGCACTGAAACACTAATATTAAAATGCCACTAGTGGTCACCCATCTACGGACTCACCACACCAGACATTAACCTCGCTAATCGAAAACGAATAGCGAATGCGCCGTCGCAACGAGTACTTCTGATGCACGATTCCCGTAGTTATACTTTAAAACTCATAAGTAGGTTCAAAGTTCAAAAGTATTTTTTGAATAATAAAATAATTACTAGTTCAAATAACTAGTACTTCCCTCAATTGAATTCAGTAAGCAAGCAATATAAATCGTGTTTTAGTGAACTATACTCGTAGCAACTGTATACTAGCATGCTACCACTGTTCCCAAATGGAGCATAAAAACATAATTTGAATCTCTGTACCGGATAGTAGGCGTTCCAAGCAAAAAACTGCATCAAAAATGTTCATAAGTTTTAAAATACATCAGGCCATATCGCTCGTAGAATCGACGCTCTTCATCATTGGGGAATTACACCTTCATATTCATGATTTGGCATTCGCCAAATATAACCTTTCACGACCATTTAGATACATTTAGAAAATTATTATCTATTCAGGGTGACTTTAGTTTTTGATATCAAAAGATCGTCGGTTGAGCGGTTAAGAGGTAGTCTCCCAATTTGGGTTGTCCGGGTTCGATTCCCAGGCAGGCCATGTACCAATGGTTTTAAAATTTAATTTAAGTACTTATGTGCTTTTAAACGAAGAAGGAAAACATCGTGAGCAAACCTGCATCCCTGAGAAATAAAAATTCAAAGGCATGTGAAGTCCCCAACCCGCATTAGGCCAGCGTAGTGGACTATGGCCCATATCATTATACGAGGGAAGGCCTATATTCTTGAAGTTGGATGTTTGCTGATGATTAGGATCAAAAGATATGCATGACTAAAAACAAATTTACCAAAGAAACACCTCTTAATTAAAACTCCATGTCACAACTTGACCTTGTGGTGAGGAATTGATCACGCCTGATGTTAAATTGTTCCCTCATCAATTATGTCACATTTTACCATTCCATAAACTCCATAATCTATTCGATATTCGACCTTCTATCCGACACAATAACTTGTAAACGCCCAACATTTTAAAACAACGTGCTGTAAGGCCTGAATGTGGAAAAACGTAGGTACGTTTTGATAGAGTGTAGTTTATCTTACATCTGGGAAAACACTCTGAAAAAATATCGTGCGCCAAGGAAAATATTCGTAAATGAAAAAACAGCAGTCGTCCGTCACTGCGGCGTAGGGCTGCCTCTCACCACGATTATATTCTACTAGCTTTCCAACCGCGGCTTCACCTGCGTGAAATAACTTTATTGCAAGTGAAAATTCGTTTGTATCTCGTGACTTTTGTATATTTTATGTATCGCGCGAAATTACTTAATCATGTTTAGTGTATTATGTTGTCTAGTCTCGTCTTGTCTTAAAAGAACCCATGTCCTCGTCCAGGTTCTTGGTTACCTCTCTAACAAATTTCAGTAATATCGGTTCAGAGGTACAGTTCTGAAAAGGTAACAAACTGTTAGATAGAGTCACTTTTGCATTTGTAATATTAATTTGGATTTTGTAACCACAACAACAGTCAATAGCAATCCATCGCTGGACGTAAAAATGTTCCCATGATGCAATTAGCATTGCCTTCAATGTGATAATTTGTCCAATCTCCACACTCAAGGCGGGTTGACAATTGCAGATTTTTGGTAGATACATAACGCCACAACCTTTATCCCAAATGGAGTAGTCAGAGATATCCCAAACATTAGCGTTTGGGCGTTCTAAAAACAATAACTTGAAACAACATCCACGGTTCCCCCATTAGAAAAATACAGAAATACACACGTGACAGGGGGTGAGCTCATCGCAAATTACAAATACATAGAAGTTTTTTGGTGGAAAGTCCCATAGTCGTCTTTTCGACACCCACGGAAACCGACTGGTTTGGTTCTATTCTTTTTACGGCCCAAAACCATACAGCACACCGCTTAATTCGGTAATTTCTCCAATAATCAAATTTGGGTACCTACTTGTACGAGTATTATCCAGTGACAAATTGAATTGATATCTAAACAGCAATACCTGCCTCCATACTCTTTCTATAAGCCATCAACAGTGGTAGTCGAGTAATATTGACGGTTTGCTTAACTATGACTATTCTGTTCCCCAGAGCAATTAATTCAATACAAACACCTTTCCTTTTTACTGCTGCGATATTCACAAAAGCCGACATTTATTACAGAAACGACAATGAGCAACTTTATTACATTCTGCACGTAAATGGAAATAGTAATATTGAAATATTTCCGAGAATTCATAATTATCTTCTGTGACAGCCCTAGCTCTCACAAAGCGATGCCTCTGTCTAACGCCGTTCTGTGAAGCAGGGGCGACACCCGCCGGTAAATTAAAGTTAACAGCATATCTAGGACAAAAGAATATTGTATCTCATTGTGTTTAACGTTTAATGAAGATAAGTACTCGTAGGTAGAAAGTAATTAGCTTTATAATTATGTCATGGTGTGACAAACGAGCGAGCAGCCCATGATCATCAACATATCAGCCACAGGACGTTCACTGCTGAACATAGGCCTCCTCCCCATCGATTTCCAGGGTGACCGGTTGGAAGTTACATTCAGCGACTGCCCGCGATCTTTATTATGTCATCCGTCCAGCCCCCGTATCATGGGAGTGAGAGTGCGGCAGTTGTTTATTTCGTTCAAGCAAATGAGCAGAACAAATATGATCTCGTGCGACATAAACGTTTATCGCGCCTGTCGTGCTACTAGTGCAGCTTGTGGATAGCTCACGCTGCGCTAACCGCTCTCATCAAACTCTCAACTCAAGAACTTTGATGCCCCAACGGGCATTCAGGTCTACTCGGTATGAGCCTTGCCCACCACTATACTGCACTGGGCTATGTTGTTGACTTTCAAATGAAATGAAATGAAATTGAAATGAAATGAAAATGAAATGAGAATGAAATGAAAATGAAAATGAAAATAAAAATGAAAATGAAAATGAAAATGAAAATGAAAATGAAAATGAAAATGAAAATGAAAATGAAAATGAAAATGAAAATGAAAATGAAAATGAAAATGAAAATGAAAATGAAAATGAAAATGAAAATGAAAATGAAAATGAAAATGAAAATGATAATGAAAATGAAAATGAAAATGAAAATGAAAATGATAATGAAAATGAAAATGAAAATGAAAATGAAAATGAAAATGAAAATGAAAATGAAAATGAAAATGAAAATGAAAATGAAAATGAAAATGAAAATGAAAATGAAAATGAAAATGAAAATGAAAATGAAATGAAATGAAATGAAAATGAAAATGTTTTTTTTTTTTTTTTATGGTATGGGATCGCTCTTGACCTTAATCTGGACTAATGTCGAGATAAGGTCTACGATGGAACGAGCTTTCCCAGAAGATGCCTTAAATAGGCATCTTCTGGGAAGACCTTCCCCGTGGACCTAAGCTTTCCACTCTGAGAGCAAGGAAAATTTACGTATTCCCTGTACTTCATGTACTCGATTAGCAACGAAGCAGATACAGGATCGCACGAGTAATCTTTCCTAACGACGCATGTACTGAAATATTGATACAAATATAAGTATCAATTCATTGGAATATGGGGGTACCCCCTTGCCACCTTCCCTTTGCGTACACGCTTTTGTTATTCTTCGCTTAGAGGCCCCAATATTTTCAGAGGGCCTAAAACAACATGGAGGGAGAATCCTCTGTTTTTACATCGCGACGAGTTTCGTGCTTCATTTGTCTATGGTATTATTTTAGCGTGCCTATACCATTACGTGTGCGTACTAGGTTCTTTTAGCAATCAAAATTAAATTTAAATTCTTTTTTGCCCGTTTTAATACTGCTTGTTACTGTTGCTACGTGAATTATTTCGAATGTTGTCACTTGAACCGTTGTGATGTAGAAACATACATACCATACTTATGCATGTATTTAGCTCTTACTTATTAATAAACTAGTGTTATTCCAGCCTTCGGTCGTATCACTCATCTCCCCTAACACCCAACAGTACATGGCGACTCATGCCATATTTGGTGTCGTTGTCCGTCAACAACATATCGAATCGCCGCGAGTGCTCTTCGAACTTTGAAATTATGCAACACAATTTACATTTTACTGGGTGAAATTTAATTGGTGTAGTCCTGTTTTGTGGTGCCTCCACTCCTGATTACGAACAACTTTTCACTAATAACCATAGCCGAATTCGATCAAATATTTTTCAATTAACGATTACCCAAAGTAAACGATTCTGAGACCACGTTTAGTGTGGATGTCCAACAAGAATTCGGCTATGGTTCCTAGTAAAAAGTTGTTCGTAATCAGGAATGGAGTCACTTGCCGAAAATTATTGGACTTCCATAGTGAAGGTTTTTTTTTTTTTTATTAAAAACTGGTTTCGCGTTTGGCTACAATCTCACCTGATGGAAAGTGACGATGTTGCCGAAGATGTATCACGCGCACCCAGTAAATGCCTATTCACTCTAGACTTGAAGATCCCAAGGTTTTAAGTGTCGGGAAAAACCGAAGCGGGCAGTGAGTTCCATACCTTAGCAGTCCGCATTATAAATGATGAAAAGAGCTTAGTGCGGATGTTCGGTATGTTGACAACATATGGATGGAAACCCCCCCGCGCGCCTGGTTGTCCGAAGATGGAAAGGGGACGGTGGAATAAGATCATACAATTCCATCGCACACTCGCCGAAATGTATCCTGTAAAAACCTGTGAAAAAGGTCGTTTCAGAATGATTTAGTTGGTATGGGTAATCGATAATATTTTTCATCGAATTCGGCTGTGGTTCCTGGTGGAAACTTGTTTGGAATTAAGAATGACGTTAACAATTTATGGGAATCACACGAATTCAAATTCACCCTGTATAGGAATAGTTTACTTTGTAGGT
The DNA here is from genome assembly GCA_949316235.1 of Oegoconia quadripuncta. Lineage (NCBI taxonomy): Eukaryota > Metazoa > Arthropoda > Insecta > Lepidoptera > Autostichidae > Oegoconia > Oegoconia quadripuncta. The sequence continues at coordinate 18,198,892 of OX438756.1, read as the reverse complement.
ATGGTTTTTGATTAAATTCGACTATGATTCCTTTGGGAAAAGTTGTTCGTAATCGAAGCTTGTAAAATCGATCTATCTACTTCGTTCTTGGGTTATCAGTTTGATGCCTAAGTCTGTTTTATTTATTTATTTTTATTTTAACACTTTATTGTACACACACACAAAGAAATGGTCGTTAACAAATATTTTAGAAAAATGTACAAAGGGCGAACTTATCTCTATAAGAGATCTCTTCCAGCAAACCCGTGAGAGCGAAATTTTATATAAAAGGTAGACATAAAGTGTACACGAAACAGAAGAAACAAAAAATGTTAAAAATATCATATAAAAGAATAAAACCAACATAATACATTAAACGAAAAATTACCCAACATAAATACACAAATACATACATACAACATTATATATAAATATATATAATATTATACATATATAATATACATAATATATACATAAACTATACACATAATACAAAAATTCCTATAATAAATTTATAACCTGTACAGCAAGATGACAGTAAAATTTAAATATTGTAAATAACGGATTAACTGACTTGACGTGAGACCTCAAGATAGTGCTCTTTAACTCTAGCTTTAAAAACGTCAAGAGTTTGACTATCCCGTACGCCGGCAGGAAGCGAGTTCCATAGCCTGGCCGCATGAACTGAAAACGAGTAGTTCTTATTCGTTTCACCCTAAGGAAACCCAATCATCTCTCAAACTCTTGATGAACACGCCAGGTTTAACACATTTCAAAACACTAATTAAAACAATCAATAATGAGGCTGCTGGGGAAGCACTGGTACTTAGTAGGAACAATCTACTCATTCTCGCAAGGGCACTGCTGTCTGAGCAAACACATGCTCAACATGGGGCTCCGAGAAACGGGGATGTGCAGACTTTGCTTCCTTGCAGAGGAAACACCTGTACATCTGATGTGTGAATGTGGCCGGCTGATGCGTAAACGCAATACCCACCTGGGTGGCCACTTACTGCACCCGGATGAGATAAAAACTGTCGGCGCTAGGAAAATAATCCAATTCCTCAAAGAGGCAAACCTGAGCAAAGATGTGGAGGTTAGTGGCTATCACAATAGGTCGGCTGATAGTTTCCGACAGCCACATATACAACCAATACCAATTCCAAGTCTGTTCCTTATAATTATGTCCGTGTGTCTAGGCGTTCCTCTGAGGCTTTGAAGCGCCAATTGGGATTAAACTGCTCCTCTACACGATATATAAAAATTTTTGTAACCTTTCTAGATTGTAAATGACTGATTGAAAAAAGACAAACCTTCTGAGTTTCTCGCTAGCTCTTCTCAGTAGTGGGCGCGTGCCGAGCTAGTGGTATTTTAAAAAACAAGTGATGTTCATAAGTGCATATTATATTGCCTACATGAATAAATGATTTTCATTTCATTTCCAATACGTTTATTTTTTTGAAAGTTGATATATGGAAGATGGTACTTAGCCATGTTTGATTGAAGTCGGTTAAGCCGTTTCGGGAATATTTAAAACAGGTCGTTTTTTATCAGAATGGCATTTTCATTTACAGAGATTCTCGGGGCTTTTCGACATTTGCAATTCACAGTTATACAGGTAATTGAAAACTTGCAGATATACCCAAAAGAGAAATTGTTATTATGTTCGAGAAATCGATATAAATATATCCGTTACGCCAAATCTGAGGCTGAAGAATTATATAGAAATAGAATTTTTTGATACCAATTGATGCGGCAATGCAATTTAAAAACGTCAAGCTGTAACAGAAGTCACCTTTCACGCTTTTACTCGTACCAAATTTTCAATATACAAAAAACTCTGAAGAGCATTAACGAAAACGGGAGTTGTAAATACCTAATTGTTGAAAAATCTAGACTTTCCAATTTCGTAATCATCGACTTTTGGGGGTTAAAATCGATTTTTGCGGCACACCGTGCGGCCACGCGCCTCTCGGATCGATTCAGTGCGCGTGCGATGTCACGCACGTTCTGCCGCCTGATCTCGATGACCACTCGATTCGATATCAAGTTTTTTCTACCGACTTTTTTCTTTTTTTCCGAGGCGCCCGTTTTTTGGCGCGCGTCTCGCTTGTCTCGAAGCAATCTCTTTAGTAATTTTCTTTTTTTATAGCTTCCTATTGTTGCTCGCGGACCACGGTGCAGTGGACAGAGCGAGCAGCTTGTTTTTAGATTTATATAGACCGTTGATTCTTGATTCCGTTCGATTTAATTTCAAATATCTGTTAGACACCGTTAAATGTGTTTTTGTAGGCGCAGAAAGTTACGTTTATCCGTGCTTAAAATAGACCTACGTACGATTGTTATTTAAATTGATGAAAAGTTTTTTAGGGATCCGTAGTCGAACTTGGAATCCTTTTAGTTTTGCCATGTACTGTCTAATCTCGGAGGACAACAATATCCGGTGGACAAAAAGTCCATCGTCTGCGCATCGCCTTTCGTGACTATTTTTTTTTATGCCCAACGGGTTAGTACTTGACGTGCCTGCCTTCCTGGGAATCGAACCCGGACTTCCTAAATTGGGAGACCGCGTTTTAACCGCTCCCTTTATATTAAATTGAAAATATATATATTAAATCTATCTACCGATTTTTGTTTATTAATATATTAGTTTATTAGAACAACAAAATAAAACAAAATTGAAAATACAATCTTATAGAAAAAATACGCCGTCCAACTCGCTTTCGTGAGGCATAGTACCTAGTACGCTAGCGCTATTGCCCCGCTGAATGTATAAGCTCAGCTGCTGGGCAAAGTAGACACAGCTCTCACATCTCCAGAGGCATGGACCAGTCTAACGGATAAATCCTTTACAAATTGTTTCGTGTCAGAAGACCAAGGGCCCAATGTCTCCACTGCAAGCACCGCAAACTCGTTGTTTATAGAGATTGACGCAGTTTATTAGAATAGATTAATTTACATGAAATTTTATCATGCTATAAATTCGATTAGCGATGAGTGCCATGATCGCGTGTAAGCGCCAAATGCGTGGCGTGAACAGGTGCGCAGCCCGCGGCGACAATCGCGAGCCGAAACGTTTTTATCGCACGAACAATTTGCTCTGCAACTGCAGCAGTCACTTAACATGTCAAGTTTTTCACTGTTGAATTTTAATAAAGCACATGCTATTTAATTCTAATAAAGATAACTATAAAATGAAAATATTAAAACCTCCCGAGAAAACACGACGGCGATTTTCACGACCGTGACGACCTGGTGTAGTGATAGTGACCCTGTCTGTAAAACCAAGTCAAAGTCAAAGTCAAAAATACTTTATTTTGTAGGTACACTGAGTCATTTTTACATCTTTTAAGCTACTGCTTGTTCAAAATGCAATTTTCCCCTGAGAAGAACAAGCAAGAAACTCGAAGGTTACAAAAAGGTTTTTATATTTAATTATTAATTGTGAAATAACCTGGCATGCGAACGATCTGATTATGTCCAGGGATGATTATCATGTAAATAGCCTGATATTTTATAATATGCTTTGTTAATAAGTTTCTGTTTTATAGTATCTTAAAATCTATTTAGAGGAAGATTTTGTATATCAACAGGAACATTATTGAAAAAGAGTGCCTATACAAAAACCTTTGAATGCGTTACCGACTTTGCGGAGGCGACTTATGTGGACATTCAAACCCACAACGCCAAACACATAGTATTTCTTAAATTAATTAAAAATAGCTATTTGAATAACCAGCTAATTTCATAGGAATAGCATTCAATTAGCAAAGTTAATCAACGTTTGTCAATCCTTAGATGAGTAACCATTGGTATAATTTTAAAAAGAGTATTGCTGTGCTTCGTATAGTCGGTCCCGGTTGTTTGCAATTGAAGGCAGTCGTTTAACCACGTCGGTACAGGCACTTCAAACGATAGTCTTCGCGCGTGAGGCTGTTGGTGTGAGAATGCTATCGTGGTACGAGTATATTGCTAAGTGCCCGATGTTGAAAAACATCCCAAATATTTATTTAATAATATGTAAGTAATGCTGTGTGGTTTCGTAGAACCAACAGAGGGCGGAGTGTAAGTTTTATTTCGACTTAACTTTACTACCGCGTTCACGTTTACGTGACGATTTGTATGGAGAAATGTGCAGCGCCTCTAGCGGATAGTTTGCAAAACGATTTTTTTCATAGGGACTTTTTCGTAAACGCGAACGCGATGGTAAAGTTAAAAACGAGACAAAACTTACACTTCGCACACTGGTCTCTTACCGTGGGTGTTGTAAAAGGCGACTAAGGGACTTTCCACCAAACAACGACCTATACATTTGCACGTTTTAACGGCGATGGATTCACGTGTTCTATTTTGTATATTTCGTAAGGTGACGTGTGGATGTTGTTTCAAGCATTAAGCTCTTAATTTTTGGAATAGAACATAAGCTCCATTTCATCCTGAAAAAGTTTGTGATGAAGTAACTCACATCATCATTACCACATCAGCCACAGGACGTCCACTGCTGATCATAGGCTCCCCCATAAAATTCCAGATAAATCCAAGATTAATTAAGTAGGTCTAAAAAATAGGCAGTGTAGGGTTACCATTGACATACGTTACAAGGTTTAAACAGACGTTTGGACGACATTTTTCTGAGACTAAATTATTAGAATTTCACGCGTTTATTCTTTCAGAAAGTAAATGATATATTGACATAACAATTATTTAAGTAATTTTATAAATGCGAAAGTTCGGATGTTTGTTTTTATGTATTTGTTTGATTGTTGCACAATCACGGCGAAACGGATGAATGGATTACGATGAAATTTGGTACACAGGCAGAAATTACCGTGGATTAAGATTAAGATATTTTTTATTATAGATATTTTTTACGCCGATAAAGTGAGTAGTTCCCGCGGGATAAACAAATTGTACCTATAGCCGAAACCGCGGGCAAAAAGCTAGTAATAATATATAACTAATTATAATTGAGACATTCAAGAAATTAGTAGAAGTGTTTTGCTCTCTGAGCAATTATATACACTGAGCTATGACCCATTTGTACGGCTGTAGCACACACATACTCTAGTGTATCCTGATGTTACTTTTATGAATTGTTATAAAATATGTTTATCCAATTGCTTTGGAACTTATGGTATGTGTGTGACTGGAGATACAAATAAACGATCTATCTATCTATCTATCTATCTAATAAATATAGAAAAAATACGCCGTCCAACTCGCTTCCGTGAGGCATAGTCCCAGGACACTAGCGCCATTGCCCCGTTGAATGCAAGCTCAACTGCTGCAAGCTTTTCGAAAGATCTTCTTTCAGAGAGTAAATACGTAAAATTCTAAAATGTATGTAACAAAAAAATGTCGGCCAAACGTTTGTTTAAACCTTAAAACGTATGTCAATGGTATAACAACCCCACGCACTGCCTATTTTTCAGATCTTTCTTTCAGAAAGTAAACGAGTGAAATTTTGCCTCAGAAAAATATAAGTCAAATGTCTGTTACATGGTCGTTACTCCACCGACAAGAGCATAGCTCTTAAATTGAAGAAGAAGTCTGTTAGAACCTTAAAACTTATGTCAATGGTATAACCCTACACACTGCCTATTTCTCAGACCTACTTAGCTCAAAGCATTTTTGTGAAATTGTCCGTAATTGACGAGAAAGGTACTTACGTCTCTATCATTAAATTTTAACTTCGATTGCAATGCTTTTAAACCATTATAGTGTACATTACTAGACTGGATTAAATACTACAATTTTCGAAATGAAAATGGATCTGAGGAAATACGCGTAAAAACATTTCTGTTTTTTTTTAATTTCTCGTAACGGAAAAATAAAATAAATAATAAATTTCGTCCGGGTCAGTTTTGGAATAATTCGCGAAAAGGTTTCATTTTAAGCGCCCTTTAAATTGAGTAAGTTTAGCCCTTTTTATTTAAAAAACTAAACGACAAGGATATTAGCCATGTTTGATAAAAATCAGTTAAGCCGTGACGAAGATATATAGCTTTTAATACAGTTGTTTGGTGATATCATATTATTACGAGAATTTTCTCAATTTTCAATTTGATTCAATGGAATTTAGTAAAATTTCTACATGTTAAAAACATTGCGTAAGAAGAGTAATAATAAAATAAAGTACCTTCTAATGTAACACTCTCCATGGAAACATATACGCACACGCTCTGAGCTATCAACAAAACATTATTTCAACTTTTCAAATCGATTCAAATGTCGAGATGTTATGAATCGATTAGCCGCTCCGAATGTTAAGAGTAGTCTATGCGTGCATCATTGAGTGATGGCTATGACGTCTGTGTGAAGTGCTCCTATTTACCGGTAGCTTAGCTATAAAGGCTGTAGTACACTGAAAGCATGAAGCAATTGCAATCAAACTTCATTCGATATTTTTTATAATTTAATTTCAATGGAAAAAATAGGTATAAAGATGGAAGCTGTACAAATCAGGATACAATAATAAGTGAAATGAATAAAGAAAGTCAATATTTTATTGTCTTACATTATTGCTATAAGCTTGCTTATGAGGGCCGTAGTGAGAGACAATTTATTACTGGTAACACATATTGATTAAAGACTTTCGTCTTCAAACATTGAGTTATTTGGAAGAAAGACGGTGCGCGCTTTCTCTCCACTCCATTCATAAGGTGGACGACGAACTGATAAAGGGCGCGGGAAATAAATAAATAAATATCCTTAGACATACACACAGCGTCATCTAGTTCCACAGTATGCAACTATAGACTTGTGTTGTGGATATGGTTGATATACTACATAAATACATTTTTTTTTGTAAATAAATACTTATTATAAATGAATAACATCCATAACTCGGGTACACATGTCCGTATTCATCACAAAAACATATGCCCCTAGCGGGATTCGAACCCGCAACCTTTCGGTATAGCGGTCAGAGTTGCTAACCACTATACCAAACAGGTCGTCAAATCGCTGGAGGCAGGCCGCTTCCAACCGGTCACTCTGGAATTCTATGAGCGAGACCTATTTTCAACAGCGGACGTCCTGTGGCTGATATGATGATTATGAAGGAATCGGAATAAAGTAGATACATATTTTACACTATAGTGATGCTGATGATGACATTATAGATGCCTACCATTAAACTTTTAAAAGCTTTCAACAAGAGCTTTCCGGTATTCAGTGTTATCAAAAAGACCTGGGCCCAGGGGTGGGGGTGTCATGACCTCGAAGACCGACTGAACCGCGCACAGCGATAGTGTAGAGTATATAACTAAGGCCCATATTAATAAACCAATCTCAATACAAGCCTTGAGGCTATATCAACCGAGATGCGTCTTAACCCTTTGAGCGCCACGCTGGTCACCGGTGAGCGGACAACAATTGATTTTCAATTGTGTCTGCGTCGCGGCAGTTAACGTGAAGTTAACGCTATCTCAAGCTCCGTGCTAATTAATAAAACAATCTTGAGGTTTACTCAGCTGATATCACTTGTGAAGTATACGCCTCAGCGGCGAATGAATGGTAGTCTTGAGTTTCGTTTATTAATATACGCAAATCTCAAGTGAGTACTGCTTGAGTGTGCACATGCTTGTCAGGTCTTAAGTTAGGTTTATTAATGAACACGTTTACTTGAGACCAGTCACAAGACTGTTCTCAATCTTGAGAATGTTTTATTAATGCGGGCCTAATCGCTCTAACTAAGATCAAGGTAGCACGGTAGTTAAATTGTTACAATACATTCAATACGTCAAAATATAGACTATATAAAAACCTTCATAAAATATAAAAGTAATATAAGAGACTTCACTAGAAAACATTTTATTTATAGATGGCATAGTCTTCACACTAGTATAGCCCTCACTGGCATACAATCGTAGCACCAGTCACGCCCTGTCAGATCTGGACGGAAGCCGGTATGAAACGAGAGTTAGATCCAAGAGTTAAGTGCCTTCAATCAGTATGGTAGCGGCTGTCGGGTGGTAGTAAGGTCACAAGTTCAATCCACAAGTGCAGACGCTCTCAATGTGTTGGTATTGTAAAAATATTTTTTTTTATTTCAAGTTTGAGGTTCCACAATGAAGTTTTATGACTTGTCTGATTTACCTTGAAGATGTATTGCAGAAATATAATTCAATGACTCAGTGAAAATATAAAAATAAATTGATTGATGAATTGGCAAATCATAAGAACAATTTCTTTATTTTCTAGGTACACAGGTTTTTTTTATGCACAACGGGTTCGTACTTGAACTCAATCACACCTGATGTTAAGTGAAGATGAGATCAAAGGTGGAAGCGTACTGACCTGGAAACCCCAACACATTTGGCGGACTGGCTATCTTATCTCTGACAACTGGAACACAACAAAGCTATTAACATTGCTGCTTGGCGGCAGATTTAGATAAGATGGTGGTACCTAGCCAGGCGGACATTTAAAATGCCCTACCACCGACCAAACCGAGTACTTAAACATGTACCCCGCGAACCCGCGACCTCCGAATCGTAAACCCAATGTTGTTTACATTGAACCATGGAGGCGTTTAGTTTTCATGTATGTCCACTCATATTTTCGTCAATTGTTAATAAAATTTGACGGATGTTTTTTTATATTTGATAGGGTTAAATTTGGGCAGGTATGGCCGCCCTCCAATCCTGTCCAATCTAATGTACCAACTTAAAACAGTTAATTTAAGGGCTCGTATACGTTTTTTTCTATTACTAAGCTTCCCGTTGATTATACAAAATTTTAAGATACTATATAACAGAATTTTATTAAGAAAGCATATCATAAAATATCAGACTACTATTTAGATGATAAACATCCCTGGCCATAACCTGGGGGTCTACTCTCTGACGAAAATAGCTTCGGACGACCGTAACTTCGAACCTTTTCTTTTGTTGTTTGCTGTGTCAATTATAAACCAATCCTCATTATTTTACTTTTATTGTATGTAGTTGGATATCACAAGTTAGTACGGGACGCAAGGAACGTCTGAAGTTATGCGAATAAAGGATTCTTAGTAAAACAGTCTTGCCTTGTTGTGTTCCGGTTGTTAGAGATAAGATAGCCCCCCAAATAAGATGGGGGTTCCGGGTCAGTACGCTTCCAACTTCAGCCTCATCTCCACTTAACCTTTAGACGGACGCGGGCACCGATCGGTGGCAAAAAAAATTTTTATACCGACTACACTCGCGGACACCGATCGGTGCCCACGGACACCCGACTTTCAACTCTTGTAATGTAATTATTACTCTTGTGATGATTATAGAGTTCCAATTCCTTTGGACTTGTTCTCTATTAAATTCCGCATCCAATAATGTGCGCCATGTTATGTTAGCTATGATATTTAGTCTGTATTTGCGAATGTAATTTTTTTCTCTTTGGGTATAGGCATAGAATTCCAACTACTGTTTTTTATTAGAACGGGCTTAGAAACCTGGCATAGAGCTTCCAATTCTCATAACAATTTATTGAATTACCCGTTTCTTAAGAAAAACATGAAATAAATCTGTACTTTCCGTAAAAATACCAATTATATCGTGGATATAGGGATACCTACATATTACAACTCGTAACATTTTTATATTATAGCTGTAGTAGTGTTCATTCATTATATCCATAGATAATATATTCCCGTAGCTATTGCTTTTCACAGATTACAAATACACCCAGTAGAAGAGTATCTATAAACGTTTTTAACATCGCAGGTGTTTTCGCAAATATGACAGGCGCGCCGAGATACTTGACCCTTAGAATTTTTGCGTGGGAACGGGCGACAGAGAGGTTAAGGTGTGATTGAGGTCAAAGTGCTAACCCGTGGTACATAAAAATACATACAGACGAACATAGAACCTCCTCTTCTTTGGTTGGATAGAAATGAACTCTCTTTTTTTTGGTAAAGTACACCAAGTTTTAACAATACAGAGAAGTAATTTTGTTTAAAATAATTTAAAGGAAATCTAGGTATTTTCGCATTTAAGAAAGGCAAACCTGGTTATGAGAGAAAACGTGGATCTTATGCTATTTGCTGTGGATATGAAAATTAATCGCCCAAGAGATGAATTGTAGGAAACATAATTCGCCTCTAAAAACTCTTCGAAAGATTGTTGATTACGTTTTTTAACATTTTACATTACATGAAAGCGGCCATGTTGTTTACACATGTAATGCACGATATACTCGGCCTTTCCCTACATAAGTTTTTTTTTTATTTCACTGTAATTGACTTCCGATCTCCAATTCGCGAGGGAAGCCAAAGCCGCCTGTCCATCTCTTTCGTCAACTATTTTCACGACGGACTGCCTCCATCACATTCTAATTTCAACTCAAATCTTATGAGCAAAAAGTGTAAAAGTCTTCGCGATTTGTAGCCGGTCAACCTAGCATCCGTACTGCTTATCCACCGATTTAATGTTGCTTAAATATCAATCTTAATGTACAACATTTTAAATTCAATTTTCGTTGCCTAGATATGGTTGTTAAAAGCTTTTAGGTTTGCTAAGTGTGGAGAATGCTTCCGTTAATAGAATTTTAATGAAGTAATGTCAGGCCCAGTGCTGGAGTTGCATGTCATGCCCATCTCCTTACGTGCTCTGACGCGCATGCGTCTACTGGTCACTTGTAAGGTCCGCAGATTAATTGGGGCAATTTAATTTAATCAAATCATGGTTTTTGTTACAATCTTAATACAGAAAGAGAGGCAGATTTTTTAGAAAAATTAAGAATCAAAAAATACAGGAATCTCTGACTCTGTAAACATTTTTGTGGCATTTGGAGTCAACTTAAGGTCTCAGGGGTATTTCGGTCAACGTATTGCATTCAATGAGAAAATGCTGCCAGCGTTGTCGGTACCATGCCTCGCCGATCAATTTTTTATATGTATTATTTATATTATTAAAAGTATTTTATCTGTTATTAAGTAGTTTAGTTTGATTGATTAGGTTTGATTAGATCTGTAATTCGATAAACCTTATGTAATATAATTATTTTTTTATATATAATATAATAAGTTATAGATTTGATATTAAGATAAGTTTGGATCATTCGAAACTAAAACTGAAAACAAACTGACACTGGTCTGTGTATTTAAGTACCTAATACTTCTACTCAAAAAGTCGAAATTAAGCTTATTACCGTTGTATTTACTCTGCAATACCAAATTAAGAATTTAAAAATAAAATAAAATAACAATTTACACAAATACAGCATAGTATGTATTTTGCGGGCGCCATGTTGGATTTTAAACCATAAGTTGTATCCCACCAAAAACATTCTGTAAAAAACTAGCCAAATCTCGATGGAGCTGCTTGATTATCTCTAAAAAGTAATGAAATCTATACAAAGTCGTGCCAAGTGTAAGGTTCCTTACTGCGATTTCTTTATTATTATAGTTAATGTTGTGTGACTTGGCCGTTGAAGGGTACACAGGGGTACAAAACCAGGTGCTCCATGACACCATTGCACCAATCTGTCGCCAGAACCGCTATTAATGTTATTAATTATGTTATTAAGAATGTTCAACGGCAAACTATTAGCGAATAATCTGTGTGGCGTTTACATAATATTCTTTATACGTTAGTGGCTTTATCAAGCCTACAATTGACTGGTTATTGAATCAACGTTTTCCAAGTGGCAATTTTCCATCGTCAATGCGTAGCGGTTTTGTACCCCTGTGTACCCTTCAACGGCCAAGTCACACAACATTAACTATAATAATAAAGAAATCGCAGTAAGGAACCTTACACTTGGCACGACTTTGTATAGATTTCATTACTTTTTAGAGATAATCAAGCAGCTCCATCGAGATTTGGCTAGTTTTTTACAGAATGTTTTTGGTGGGATTTCACTTCTTTTTGTAGAAATGTGGGCATATTACATATATGCCCACGTTTCTACAAATATACTTGATACTGCAAGTTGAGTCAGTTCTACCATACACCAAGAAAGATATTGAATGGAAGAGACAAGACCCGTCTTTGGGCATACCAACTACTTGGTAGCCACTAAGTTCATCGTCGTCTTTTAATAATATCGACATTTTTTACGATAATTATTATCTTGCGAAATCAAACACAATTAAACTCAACGACCTTTAGTATATGGACAACAAATCAGAAATACCGATAATATTTAGACTAAAACCTACTTATATCTTTAAGACTTCTTTTGTCTTAATAAAAAAAACTTAAAGAAAATATTACTCTGCCTACTCAATCTATACAAACTATAAGCAAAACGTTAACTCTTAATTATTAGACAAGTGTCAATATAATTTATTATCAATGAACTTTCTACCAAAGGTACTACCTACCTAGTACTGAAATACAGCTAAATTAAAGATATTTTTAAACGAAACGAAGTAATATCTAACTAAATAAACTAAACTAGAATACTAGAAAAGTACTTATAAACACGAACGCGATTCGAAGTACTGCCTAACTATAAATTAAACCTAGAAAACTAAAAGTAGGTACTAAATAATTAACAATTAAATAAAGTATTCAATTGAAACTTATTTTAATTCTGATAATTAAGTAATAATCAGTAATCCGTCACTAACCATATAATTCCTAACCTGTTTAAATCTTTGAATTAATATAATAACAACCTGCCAATTAACCTTAGCAAACCTCACGAAATAATCAGCGAAATCAACGAAATGCAAATAATCCCTCCTAATCCCTAGCAAACATTTTCAAGCACAATAGAAGAATGTCGTAAACGACTGTAACGCGGCCGGTTGCCACTTTGCCATATAAGGTTATCGGAAAAACAAAACGTAAGCGCGTTTTAAAATACAGTCAACGCCATCTAGCGACGCGTGCGGGTATCACCGCCACTCTTAGCCAATGCATTATATTTTGACCAAATTTTCGTTTGTTTATTTAATTTGTGTAATGTTCGAGTAGAATAAAATTAATCGTTTGACTATTTCTTCTTGTAAACTTGTAATAAGTATAAGTAAGTATAAGTATAAAAGCCAGTCTAGTCTTATCCAGAGTTTTCCTTTAATTTTATTTATATTCGTATTAAAAGCAGAAGGGGAGGCATTCGCAGTGGGACGCTATAGGCTAGATCACTACGCTGGATTTTTGCAATGACAGTCGATTTTTCTATGTACCAATAGTAGAAGGGGGCATTACCATATCTCTAATACAGCTGAGACCAGCTGAGGGTTCTTCATCTGATACTTCAGACCTTCGATTTTTGACATCAAATGAAGCGGCCCACCAAGTTGAATATTTTTTGTAAAGACGGTATATGTCGATCTCTAATAGTTTGGTTGGGCTCTTGTGTTTCCTAATCAGGGTCACCAGGTACTCCAGATCTTCGATTATCCTAGTTTTTATAGTTTTCCCTTTATGTGGCCATTGAACCATAACTCTGTACCAAATTTCAGCTCTCTGAGTTTATGGGAAGTACTAGTTCTATTTTGATGATCATGAGTGAGTGAGTGAGTGAGTGAGTGTCATAAATGCGAAACTTTGCTTTCGCTTAACTTCGGAACTAAATGACCTACAGACTTGAAATTTTGGATTTTAAGTATGTGATTATAGCTTACTGGATGACGAAAATTTCTGCGTTCTAGGCTTATCCAGAGGTTCTAAAATAGGGGCCTGAAAATGCGGCGAAATGGTTCCAGTAAAGGATGGTACGGCAGTGTTTGCTTCGCGCTCGACTTGGCGGGGGCACTGCCGTGCCCCCAGATCTTTGATCAAGACAAATCTAACAACACCTAGCATTTCAAAAACGATTAAGCCTTTTAGGCTACAAAATGTCACATATAAATCTACATACATGAACCCAAAAAAACATAACCTATTCCCTGTGGAGGGAAATAAAAAAATAAATTGTCATTCCTTTGCCGACTCTACCACCAAATTGTGAGCGGGCAACTATATTTGCCGAATCTATTCCATCAAAGAGTAGATAATAATTATAGCGTACAGTTATAGATGGTGCTGATACCGCTGGCTGTGATGGTAAATGGTAGATGGTAGAAATAAAAGCAATCCTCCGCAGCAAATCAGCTTTACAACTCCATTCTAGAGGTGTTGGTATCGCTGTGTAATCTCTGGCCTGCATTTGCGAAGGGCCGCTTGTTTTTGACGAGTGATGTTTTAATTAGAATGGCAAGGCCGCCATGGTTGGGCCTCATCCACATAAGATGTGATGACAACAGGTATGCATCGTTTTTCAACAAAATCATTTCTTTATATATTCTTAAAATAATCAAATTCTACATTTTTAAAAGCAATTTTCTCCTGAAAAGATATAGCAAGAAACTCGAAGGGTTGCTCTTTTTATTAAAACAGGTTTTCATATTAGACACGAATTATTTCATTAGTAATTAATTGTGAAATAAACTGGTATTCGAATGAGCTGGTTATGTTTAAAGAAGATTATCATTCAAATAGTGTGATATTTTGTAATGTGCTTTCTCAATAAATATCTTTTTTATACTACCTATCTTTAAATTTTAATTGGAGGGAAGATTTTGTATACCCACTGGTACCTTATTATATTGATAAAACGTACAGCCTTTTGAATAATTACCGATATTTTTCCATAAAAGACAGACGAAACGGACGGACGGTTTAACCACGGAGCAAGTATTTGGAATGGCGAAATTTCGTCATGTTTGTCTGTGTCCTTCCATCTATAATATGATCACAGTTGGTTTACTCGAAATTGGGATGACTTCATAAATGAGAATTTATTTCTCATCTATAAATGCAAATACTAATGATTTCCCTTTCCGAAGCGGTGGTAGCTTGGACATACTGACTGACCGATTTTTATTTCCAATAGATTTAAATTGACATTCAACAAATGATATCATGTATCTTACGTTGAAATAAATGCTTGAAGTTTGAAGTGTAATCTATTCCGGGACTCTACTACACGTGAGGCGACTGGTCCGAAATTTCGGAAAACGATTCATTCGAAGCAAGTTTTAAGATAGAGCGAGTTCCAATTATGGCGCCCCCTTTGCTGGCACCTAATAATACAAGTTAAGCGTGCACATGCAAACATGGAACTGAGAAGATTTCGACAACGTCTTAAGTCTATGTCTCATTTGTCGATTGAAAACAGCTATGCTCGTGTTAGCTGACGTCGTGTCGTGGTCTTGTTGACGACCTGTTTGGTGTAGTGGTTAGAAACTCTGCTGCTATACCAAAAGGTCGCGGGTTCGAATCCCGCTAGGGGCATATGTTTGTATGATGAATACGGACTTGTGTACCCGAGTTAAGGATGTTTTTCATTTATATATGTATTTATTTACAAAAAAAAAATGTATTTGTGTAGTGTATCAACCATCTGGTATCCACAACGCAAGCCTAGTTGCTTAGTGTGGAACTAGATGGCCCTGTCTGTATATGTCCAAGAATATTTCATTTCTTTTCATTTCATATAATGATCGTATTTGACAGTCATAGCTAAGCTAAGTTGATGTACAATGAAAAAAACTAAATTATGTCGGAATTCAGTTACATTTATTGTAGTATTTCTTAACTTTTTTTTCCACTGAGAAAATTTTCTTAACCACTGAGACTCCCTCTGGGTCTTGGCGCCTGGAGCGACCCCTCTATTCGCCCTATTGTAGAACCGGCCCTGCGTGACCCAACGACATATGAGACTGTTTAGTCACAAATGTTCACGTTGTGGTTGAACCCAAATGGGTTAATCGTGACGTCTGTATTGACTTTGGGTTAGCGAGGACCCAGATTCGGACAACGGTGTCGCGGTTGACCCAAATAACGCCACTGTCTCACAGGTGGTGTCGCCTACTTTAACACAGATATTGGTGTCGATGCGGATGTACACCAACTAAACTAAACTAAACTAAAACCAGTTTTAACTTAGGGAGAAAGAGTACTGTCTCTTTCTCCCTGGAACAGTACGATGCGACGGCACTACTCCAAACCTGGCCAAGTATGGATTGCTGGGTCCGGTCAGATAACCAACCACGTGACAGTGTTTTCAAAGTTGCCTCTGCACATCACCAACCTAATAAAGGTTTTCGACTTTTTTATTTATGCACTCGACCTTGAGGTCAAAGTTTTAGTGTGATTGATCACACTTGATGATAAATACTGATGAGGTCGAAGGTGGAAACGTACTGACCCGGAAACCCCATCTTATTTGGGGGACTGGCTATTTTATCTATGACAACCGAAACACAACAATGATATTAACAGTGCTGTTTTGGTGGCAGACTTAGATAAGATGGTGGTAGCTAGCCGGGTAACTATTTACTATGTTTTAGTAGACTTAGTAAAGCTAGTAAGTCATTCAAAGGTCAATGTGTGCGCTTCTACAACAAGGTTCCCATGGATATATTAATCTTCCGCTTAATAAATTTAAACTTATTATAGAACAAAAATTATGTAAAAAGTGATATTACAAAATTTCAGGCTACATTAATGATAGTAATCCATGGGATTAAACGGCTCCTCTACACGACATATAAAAATTGTTGTAACCTTTCTAGATTGTAAATGACTGATTGAAAAGAGACAAACCCTCTGAGTTTCTCGCTAGCTCTTCTCAGTAGTGGTCGCGTTCCAAGCTAGTGGTTGTTTAAAAAACAAGTGACGTTCATAAGTGCATATTGTATTGCCTACATGAATAAACGATTTTTGATTTCATTTCATTACCAACCAAACTGAGTACTAAAACATGCAAAAATAATTAGACAAGTTTCAAGTCTCTGTGTCTCATCATGGGATGGAGTAGGTAAAACGCCATTACTCACTATTGAGAGAGCCCGAGGGACGATTTTGAAGGTCTCTACTTCCCGTTCCTTTCTTTACCCCACCGACATCCTTTACAAATCCTGCAAAGTACTAACGGTTCGGCAATTATTCATAATGAGCACAGTACTAAAACAACACACGGCTCTTCCCTACATCACTGAATAATAAATAATATTAAATAAATATCCTTAGACATACACACAGCGCCATCTACTTCCACAGTAAGCAACTATAGGCTTGTGTTGTGAATACTATATGGTTGATAAATACATACATAAATACATTTTTTTTTTGTAAATAAATATTTATTATAAATGAAAAACATCCATAACTCTGCCCGTGGTTCGTGCGCAATGAGGAATTGCACAAAGACTTAGAGCTTCCCACCGTGGCTCACTTTCTGAAGGCTGCGTCCATAAGATATTTTGACACTGCTGTCAACCATCGCAACCCACGCGTGGTAAGTGCCGCCACTTACCGCGACGAACCGGCGACTACCTTCCGGAAAAGGCGTCCCCGGCACGTACTCGCGGATTCCGACGACGACACTACTAAGGCATTAGCCACTATTCATCGTCACTCTGACGACAAAACGACATCTCCGATATACTGCCCTCGCCGGCGGGGGCTTTTACGCGTCAAACCGCCTCACTATACGCGATACACGGTCGACACTAGTCGTTTTGGCTATTAGATCACTAACACAACACACCTCTCTCTTTTTTCATGTCTCTTTTTCAAAATTCAAAATTGTGTGTCGAGGAGTTTCTTGCGTCGTTTCTTCTCCTCGACTATACACATTACGAAGCGATGGTAGTCATGTTAGTCTAAAAACTCCCCCATGCAACGCCCTAAGCCGAGGTTCGAGCCCCCGTGGGCACCCTTAGGCGTCGGTTGCAAAAACTTTTTCCGTGCTGTTGCATACAGTCAAGGTGCGCTTCGCGCACCATGACTGTATGCAAGAGACGGGCAGAGCGCTCCCGCGCTCGCCCACCCGCCCGGCGACGCTGTAAAAAGCCTATCGGCTTGACAGCAACTGTTCTAACCAACTAAAAACTCGGGTACACATGCCCGCATTCATCACTCAAACATATGCCCCTAGCGGGATTCGAACCCGGAACCTTTTGGTATAGCGGTCAGAGTTGCTAACCACTACACCAAACAGATCGTCATACTGAAAATCCTAAAAAAGACGGAAAGATATAGTTTGCCCACGAAACACAGAAACAACATAATTATGCTTTCTCGTCCAGATTTTAAATACAAATACAAATAGTTTATTTGCCAGAACACAGTAAAAGAGATGTTAGGTATAGTTCGTCCATAATGAGTTCTACCTGCATGCAGGTGTGCAAATGGTTTCAGGTTCCGTTTAATTACTAATGTAACAGATACTTTTCAACAATTCGTATTATCACTTAATATCATCTAATTATTTTTTAAATTCTAAACATTCCATAACACTATAGAAACAATTTGACGTAAGCCATTTTATTAATTTCGTTCTAAATAAATTTATGCTATTCTCAAATTTAAGTTCGTCAGGTAATTTATTATAAATGCAAATACACATATTATAAACATTCTTACTATTTATATTAAGTGTTCCTAGGTCCTTTTATCTATAATAGGTTAATGCAAAATTAAGCATGTTCTCCCTTGGCTTTTATAAATGTAAGAAAATTCTCCAAGAAGCCCTAAAAAAAAAAACAAAAATATTTTATTCAAGGTAGGACACAAAAATATCAGTTGATGAAAGTCAACATGTTATTTTTTTTTAAAACTACATCGCTTCACAAGGTGTTATGGTTAGGGAGGAGAAGCGACAAGAAACTCCGCAACAACACAAGTTATTACTTACTTGTATTGAAATAAAATTTATATAAAACTGTATTAGTGATTATATCCTAAGTTATTTACTTGAAACTGTAGATTTATATTATATATATGCTGTTAGTGGTTATTTTAAAAAAACATTTTATACATATTGTTGCAGAATTTAAATCAACTACAGATTGTATACATAATAATAATTTATAGGTAGATATATTAAAAGTTTCTAATTTTCTAAGATACAAATTACATGTCAATAAATTTCTCAAATAAATAACAATAACAATTCTTCTATTATACTTATATAATATAATTTAATATTTTAAACAGTTATGTTTAAAATATTAAATTATGCTCTTTTCCGCCAGAAACATAGGAATACCTAGCTCAGGCACCAATGTTTACATACCTAAGTTATTCTTTGTAACTTGAATTTTGTTACTAAAGTATTTCAATAAAAAGATTATTATGATTATATAGATTATGTACCCCGCTGGGGATCGAACTCGCGACCTCCGATTTGTAAACCCTATGTTGTTTACATTGAGCTACGGATGCGGTTAATTGGCGACTATCCCCGCTTAACTCAATTGCTTTGGGAATTGTTATTGTTTATAACGTCAATGCATTATTCGTCCTTGTCATATCGTAACACAATGACAAGGACGGACAGTTGCGTCGCTATATAGCTTTAGCCCTTATGGTCGGTCCATTTGACGTTCCCTCTAAACTAAGCAAGGAAACGATCATGTTAAAATGCACTAATGTTCGCTTATCCAAGGACTTGTTTAAGATTAACTTTTGCAGAATTTGCCGAAATTGCCGAAACGAATGTCGAAGCTTTACCATGCCTGCGTTGACCGGAGGTTTGTTTTCAACGAAAAATGAACAGACTAAGTTTACTTAACGCTGCACGACTCAAAGAAAGGGTAATGTGTGTCAGTATATATATGTTTATTCCTTTATATCCCTCGCGGAACATACGCGGTTTCCCAATTTAGGAGGTCCAGGTTCGATACCCAGGCATGCGATGTACCAATGAGTTTTTAATTACTTATGTGCATTTAACCAACTGCTCTCTTAAACGGTGAAGGGGAATTATGCATGCCTGAGAAATAAAAATTCAAAGGCTTGTGAAGTCCCCAACCCGCATTGAGCCAGCGCGGTGGACTATGGCCCATACTCCCTCATATACGAGGGAAGGTCCCTGCAGTGAGATGTTTACGGGCTGATGATGATTGTTTCATGTTAAAATACCACTAGCGGTCACCCATGCTTCGTGATGGATATGGTGATGCTTCGGAGGGCACATTAAATAGTCGGTCTCGGTTGTTTTTAATTTAAGTGCAGAATTTTATGATTCTTACGTCAATGAATTCGTCTTAATAATATGTCACTAAACACATTACGTTATCCGATTGCACAGAATTAAAATAGTATGCCAATTGCGCGACACAAAAGAAAGGTTCCTAATACAAAATATTTATTTCGTCAGCATAAGCAAATTTCAGCTGAGGGATTCATATTAAGTAATAGAATTTAAAAACCTGTTTGTAATATAAAAACCTTTATGTAAAATCAAAGCCTGATTTTAAAAGAGCAACCCTTCGAGTTTCTTGCTTGTTCTTCTCAGGGGAAAATTGCATTTTGAACAAGCAGTAGCTTAAAAAATTTAAAATTTACTATGTAAAATTGACTATTTTAAGTGTACTCTGTGTACCTACAAAATAAAGCATTTTTGACTTTGACTTTGACTTTGACTTTACTTGTGATAGGAGGCTCTTCCTGTATTGGACACAGAGTTAAAGGATAGTGGATTTTGAGTTTGAAGTTTTTATTGGAAATACTTTCAATACACTTTCTCGCAAAACAGTAAATATGTTCTCCATATCAATCAATCAATCAATCATTTATTTGCAAGAATACATACAATTTAAAGATATAAAATTAATAATTCCAGTAAATGTATCCAACCTGCAAGCAGATGTGCAAATATTTATAAAATAACAATACAAGATAATAAAAAATAACATTAATTTAAAAACTAATAATAATAATAATGTATGTAATTATTATCATTGTCATTATTACAAGAGCCGCATTTCACTAACTACTAAGTTTATATATTCTCATTGAACCCCAAATATTCCTTAAGACTATAAAAACACTTATCCAATAAAAATTTATTTATTTTTATTTAGATAGATTTAGATTTAGAATTTTAGTTTAAATAAGTTGAAGTGTCGAAAAGTCATAACTACTTTTTTTAATCACACACTAATAAATGTATTGGACTTTTTTTTTTAATCATATAAAAAATTACAGCCAAGGCATGGAACTCCCTTCCGGCGTCAGTCTTTCCTGAATCCTACAACCTTGGGATCTTTAAGAGCAGAGTTAATAGGCATTTACTGGGATCGCGTGCTTCATCTTCGACCACATCGTCACTTTCCGTCAAACGCGAATTCAGTCAATTATAAAAAAATAATTAAATGTACTGCGTTTATGGTGTCTACAATAAAAATAAGTCAACATAAGATATTTTATAGCTAACTTGATTAATCATCCGTATAGATGTGAACCGCAGTTATTCAAATCGGAATGTTATATAAATAAAATCGCGTATTATTGGAGATTTCGCAGTGAAGGCCATAAATCTTACGTTGGCTGGCGGGCTTGGCAAAGCTCGAGGGCCTGGTGCCAACGGCTTCCGGGCGGTCGCCGGTTCTGTGCCGGCCCCGGCTTGCACTGAATTCAGTCATAGAGTAAGAAACAGTAACTTTAAAACAAATTCTTACTCTATCGACACAAAACGAAAAATTAAAAATTTTGTAATAGTCCAAATGGCTATGAGAAATTTACAAGAAGAAATTCTAATACACCAAAAAAAATCTTTTAAGAGGGCTTAATCCATTCAGTGGCTCCTCATTGGATAAATTAAAATTTCTTTTAAACCGACTTCGAAAAGGAGAAGGTTCTCAATTCAGCCGTTTGCACTTTTTTTATAATGTATGTACACCGATGGCGATATCTCCGAGATTTGGCGGTCGATTCACGTGGTTCTTCTTGTAAATGAAAGGGGATACCGTCAAGTTCGTCCCATTGTAATTTCAGCGCAATGGGTTCAGTAGTTTTTTTGTAATCATGGTAAACAGAAGATTCGTAGCGGCTGATTCAGTGAAGTCGCTTTTATTGTTAAAAAGTTTTTGTTAAAAGTTTAACCGCCTCCGTGGCTCAATGTAAACAACATTTTAAGATTCAGAGGTCGCGGGTTCAGTCTCCAGCGGGATATATATTTAGTACTCGGTTTGGTTAGTGGTTGGGCATAATAAATGTCCGCCTAGCTAGCTACCACCATCTTATCTAAATCTACCGCCAAACAGCAATGTTAATAGCATTGTTGTGTTTCGGTTGTCAGAGATAAGATAGCCAGTCCCCCAAATGAGATGGGGTTTCCGGGTCAATACGCTACCACCTTCGGCCTCATCTTCACTTAACATCAGGTGTGATTGAGGTCAAGTGCTAACCCGCTGTGCATAAAAAAAAAGTTTTTTTAAATACAGAATAAATCAAAAAATCGCTCCTGCACTCGAGAAGTTTAAAAGCTAATTATAAATAATACAATACAAATACACTTTATTGCACAACAGACAAGAAAATACAGTTTCATACTGATAATACCTGAATAGGTCTCTTATAGGTTTCCAAAGGAACCGGTTCCAGCGACATCCTGGGATCTTTGACGTCTTTCGTCCACCTTGTTGTGGGTGGACGTGCTGCGCTTACTGGTGCGTGGTATCCACTCTAGAAATTTAATATCTCTACAGCCATCCATTAGTCAGGCTATGTGTCCTGCCCACTGCCATCTCTACCTACTAATCCGCTGGCCTGTGGCGATGACTTCCATATTTTTACGAATACGGATAATCATACTTACAAGGTGGAAAAAGAAGCTGTTAGTTCAGTAGATACCTTAAATACTAACGATAGCAAATATTTTATTCATTATTCACTGGATACGTGCTTCACGACAATCTCATTTATAGGGTCGAAAATGAAGCAAGCTAATTTCTTTTTCTTTTGTTGTGATCGACTGGATTCGCGTTTGACCTCAATCTCACCTGATGGTAAGTGACGACGTGGTCGAAGATCACGCGATCCCAGTAAATGCCTATTCACTCTGCTCTTGAAGATCCCAACGTTGTAGGATTCAGGAAAGACTGACGCTGGAAGGGAGTTCCATGCCTTGGCTGTTCGGATGATGAAAAATCGAACTTCTTAGTGCGAATGTTCGGTATATTAACTATTTACGGGTGGAATCCCTCCCCACGCCTAGTGGTCCGAAGATGGAAGGGTGACGGTGGAATAAGATTATGTAACTCCAACGCACGCTCCACGAAATGCACTCCTTGTTTCAGGCATGCTCTTTTCACTCTGTTCTTGTAGATTCCAAAATTTTAGAAAGTCGGAAAGACGTAATCACCTTCTCACGTAGACGTACGTAAAGTCGTTAAGAGTAACTGAAAAGAGTTCCATGCCTTAGCCTCATTCACATTATATATTTTTTTTTTGGCAAAACTTAATTTAATGGTTATGTATTGTTATGTATAAAATAAGGAAATATATTAATTGGTTGGTCTAACCGCTTCTGTGGCTGGGGGGCCTGGTGACCTGTGATTCTGGTTTATCCTTTACAGGCACCAGCCTCCCACAAATGAGCTTGTAATATATGTAGTTATTAAGATCATCTTTTTGTAACATTCTCATTTGTGGTGAGTGAAATAAATTTTTTATTTATTATTATTATTATAAACCGCTTAGGACGAATGTTCAGTATCTCACGGTTCACATTCGGTAGGAGTCATGGGGATTGTATTACCCCCTGGGCTTACGGCTTTCTGATAGATAACACTAGAGATTGTTAATTCGTTGTTAAAAGTTGTTTAAGGTTTCGTACAGTAAGGAGAGGAGCCTTATATATAAATTTTCTTTCCAATTAAATTTATTATCGTTCTTTTGGAGTCTGTCTAGGCTAGTACGTAACCCCCTGACTCCAAGGCTGAATCCGCCCTTGTTGACAGAGGTGAGCCCATCACCATTGGAACGTCTATAGACCTATTTGGTGTAAATTTCCTCTTACCTTAACGACGGAAGTAGAATTGGTTAAATTCTTTTTAAATGCCGGTCACCACAGGGAATTAACTTTTATATTATATTCTTTTAAACAAAAAAATAATCAATAATCCAAATATTTTATCATCACTTGTAAAATTGAAAGTATCAAGTATCAATTGAAAGTGAATATTATAATAGCCTTCAATAAACAAAGACAATTTCTAGGCTACTTAAAAAACATTACGACGACCTGTTTGGTGAAGTGGTTACATACTGACTGCTATACCAAAAGGTTGCGTGTTCGAATCTAGCCAGGGGCATATGTTCCGGTTATGGATGTTTTTCATTTATATACCTATATATTTATTTACAAAAAAAAATGTATTTCTGTAGTGTATCAACCATTTGGTATCCATAATACAAGCCTTGTTACTTAGTGTGGAACTAGATGGCGCTATGTGTATGTGCAAAGATATTTATTTATTTAATATTATCAATGATAAGAAAAAGTAACATACCGTCATTGAATTACAATATTTACAACAATTTTTTACAAACTTTGAGTTCCAACCTTGAGATTCAAGCTCTCCGGTCAACGGCCTCTTTACTATTTTATAAACATTACCTACTACAATTCGCCAAGTGAAAAAAAAATAATGCAAAAATAATGACTGTAGCTCGTAGCGCCGCAGACCACAGTAGTCGTACCGAGAGTATGCTATAAGGGACCAGCAAAATATTTTACAACTTTTACTATACTGATTTCATGGATGTATTACACCGACCAACCCAAATTTATATAAATATTTATGTATGTTTATCCGTTATCTAGTATCCATAGCACAAGCTTTGCTTAGTTTGGGACTAGATGATTGGTGTAAGTGGCCGAAATATTTATTTTATTTTATTTATAATGTTCCCCTTCGATCGAATAGTTACAATTACAAGGCTATGTTTGGAGTTGAACCCAGAGTTGATCTTGCAACGACATCACTACTACCAGGAATAATAAAGGTATCAACATGAAGATGACTTTCACGAAGTTATTGAAACAGACTTAACTCATAGACAGACAAATGGTCACCATGATTCAGGAGATAATAGCGGTAGCAATGACACCGCAACTCCTAAAAGTGTAGATGATATAGAAAAGGCAAGACGAACAACTGAAACGAACAAAATGAAATTTGCTTCCGACAAATCATATACGCCAGATAACTAGATAGATAAAGATAGATAAAGCCTTTATTTGTTTCCACAGTCACACACATACATTTAGCTTATACATATTGATACACAGATAAGGTAACACATTTACAACAATAACATAATATTGTAACACTAACGCTGTTACAATATTATAACTACGAGCCTACACCTTCCTCAAAGGCCGGCAACGCATCTGTGACCCTTTTGGTGTCCATGGGCGGCGGTGATTGCTTTCCATCAGGTGACCCGCATGCTCGTTTGCCGCCCTCTCATATAAAAAAGAAATAGGTAAGAAATTGTGTAGTGACGATTTCTGATGTAGATAGAACGAATGTTACTGCCGTTGTTTTGGAAATAAACAATAAGCATGGAATAACGCAGACGGAATGCGACTAAGCCAAGAGTGGTGACACTTGCCATTCAAAAATCAAAATCAAAATATTTTATTTCTTTAACAAAGATTTTACATTATTAATATTTGGATGGAAAACACCTAGTAAGTACCTAAGTACCTGTATCAGGTGCTTTCGCCCTTCCATAACAATTACAGGCTTTGTAAAGAAACGTAGCCAATTAGGTATCATATGAGTTAAATACAACTTGCAAAATAGAATGTGTGTGTGTATGTGTGTGTGTATGTGTGGGCGCGTGGGTGTACGTGTGTGTGTGTGTGTGTGTGTGTGTGTGTGTTTGTGTGTTTGTGTGTGTGTGTGTGTGTGTGTGTGTGTGTGTGTGTGTGTGTGTGTGTGTGTGTGTGTGTGTGTGTGTGTGTGTGTGTGCGTGTATGAGTATGTGCGTGTATGGGTGTGCCATTGAAAAAAAACTAGGTAAATTTGAGACACATTGTATAGCATCATCCACTTTTAAAGTGTGACGGAATTCCCCACCCATGTCATGCACTGCCACACAATTTTAATCACAAGAGTATGATCATTAAAAGTAATTTCTTCTACATTTTAAATACAATTAAACTGCAGATGTATTACCAGCTTGACAGATTAGTTCTTGCATTGGCAAATTGTCCAATTTTTAACCCCTGACGAAAAACGATGGGTATGATGTGACAGCGTTTTGTGTGTCCAGTCTTTGTCAGACGTATCTCAGTAATGCATGGTCCAGTTTCTTAGCTGTGTTTGACGAAAATCGATTCAGCCGCAGATATTTAGCTTTTAACACAGGTTTTTGGTGTATATTATTATCGATGATAGTCTTTATTGGATTTTTAAAATTTTAATCTTCTTTATATTTATGATTAAACCCGATACGTTCTTAGCCATGTTTGATGAAAATCGGTTAAGCCGTTTCGAAGATTTATCTTTTAACACTATGTTTTGGGCTAATCTACCTGGACGATAATTTGTTCCATTAACGTTGATGGGGTTTTCTAAATTTTCAATTTAGTAATATAATTTATTTATTTATTTGGAACCTCAATATCATATAATATTACACATATATAGAAATTATAATTTAGTTTCTAATTCTAAATTAGTCTACATATTTTAGAAATTCAATTCCTGATATTATATGACAATTAAAGATCAGAGTCATTCACCAATTTGTACAAAAGCATCTTAGGTGGTAAGTTGGAGCTAATCTAAAAGATATTGTGCCCATTAGATGGACGTTAGTACTATTAGTTTTTCTGTGATGGGGGTAGGGTTGCCAGATAGGAACTTATCAAATCCGGGACAGTTCTAAAAAAAAAAAAACAATGTCGGGTCGTGGCCATAATAGAAAATATCATATATTTTTTTTATTTTCAAAGGATTCATATTTATATTTAAAAGATGAAATGCCATTTTTTCAAAAAACATACTTTTATTAGCTGTAGGTATGTAATTAGCTTAAATTGGTAAATTAAAACTTTGGTAGACAATTACTAAATTACAAATTAAATAGTAATAAACTGAAGAAAACAAAACAATAATAATAAGATACTATGTACCTTAAATAAATCTTATATCAATAAATTCCTAACTTAAAAAACAATCGGTACCTTGCTTTTTGGTTACATAATGTTTTGTTATTAAGCTTTGGTAGGAAATCAGTACAAACAAATTATGTATCTTCTAATAAAAATAAAACTTCTTCTGATAGAACGTAAATAATAATGTTGCTAGTTTATTTTGTTAAAAAATAATAACTTTTCAAAATCCGGGACAATGAGCGCTAATTCCTGGACACGGGACAAGAGGCAAGATTCCGGGACAATCCCGGATTTCCCGGCGGTCTGGCAAGCCTAGATGGGGGTAATGTTGCAACGTTTAAGTATTGTCTATTATTACTTGATTATTTAGTTGTAGTCGCATTCTGGATCCAGCAGTTAAAGATTTTATTTTTGAATTTGTGTATGGAATCATTAAAAATGTCAAGTGAAGGCTGTTTATTGCTGATTTCATTATAAGTTCTGCACATTCTGACAAGGGGAGAGTTCAAACCAATATTAGTTCATATATTTTGCATTATTGTATATATAATGCAATTTTCATTAACCTGCATGCTTATATAAGCATATATATATAAGTGTAATGTGACTGATTAGCCATGTTTGTACCACTCTGAATCCGCGGTGAGATATCCAGTGACTTCAAGGTATGATAACGTCAATTGTGAACACGTGCATTTGAAACTTTTCTTTGTGTTCTCTGTACTTACAAGAGTCTAGCATTCGACTAGACATCAACATGCATTAGCAGATTGCTGGTGAATCCAGTCATTAATTCGCGATTACCGACGCGCCGGCGCACTGCGAGTACAGTTACTGGCCTAATACGTCGCGATGTATTCGTCTGACTGTACCCCAACCGTAACATCGTTCTCGCTAAATATCTGCAACGTGCAGTGATACTTTCACAAAATAAGGTTTGTCTGTGGTTATAATTGAGATGTCGTCGAAGAAAAATTAAAAGAAAGAGAGAAGAAAAAGAGTTGCTAAGGAACCTGCGCAACGTCTACGTCAAGACGAAAGTCTATCAATGATGATGATATGAATGATGATGATGACATATGACGTAACGTGGCTGTTTTGTTTTTCTGCTTTTAAACTAATGAAAACAAAACTATTTTTGGAAGTTACGTGAACGGCTAGTGTTGTGTATGATGGTAGAAATTACCTGAATTCGGCAACATCCTTATTTACTGGAAAACAATTACACAATTTTAAAACAATTTATCGCTTCCGATGTCCGATTCGCAATTTATAATAATATTGTAATAACAGACCACTAACCAGTTTTCGAAAAGTATCGCACGCATCTGCATCCGACGCAGATTTATCTATGGTTTCCGTTCAAATGGCGATGTCCGATATCGATACCGACGCTGATTGGCTGCCGTTTCGCGCGCTCTTGCCTCATTGGGCGCTCCTTCCCGCGCTGCCAGACGATTGGACGATCGCTTTACACCCGCGGCGCCTGCGCACGTCGGACGCAGCGAAATTAATTTTACTATTATATCCGCGGGTTGCTATTAACGTGTAGAGAGCCATATTTACGATTCGTTATCTAATTATGGGCTTTTACTTGGTCGGTAAACACGAAATCTTGCATTATTTATTGTATTTTATCTAAGGCAGAAATGTAGGGAATTATGAATGTGGCATTGATTTGCAATATTCGAAAACTGACGCTTGATGCTATTATTATAAATATAAGCCCCTAAATTTATTAGAAATCAAACATTTTCTCGTTTTACACAGATTCATTTCATGGGGTGAAGTAACATTTTTGAAGATGAATTATTATTGGTGATCAATAGATAGAGAACAGAACGTCGAACGAACGAAAGATCCGAAAGCCGACGTCATAAGAAGACAGCAAGAGGTGTCCAGGGTTATCCCGGCCGAACTCAAGAGGTGCCCAGGGTTATCAATACGCGTTCGGGGTATCAGGCTGTAAAATGTTTTGCAAATTTTGAACCGGACAACTTACGAACATTGCAAACTAAATGAAAGCTTGTAAGAATTTGGCCGAATTAAAATTCACTCAGAGCGATGTTCGCGAAAAACATACGTCATACATACGTCACGACGTTTTTCCCAATTGGGGTAGTCAGAGATATTCCAATCAAAACCGTTTGATGGAAATTAAAAGATTAATGTTTGAAACAAATATAGACAAATCCGGTATCTACAACAAATAAATTAATAGAGACGTTTTTGAACAAAATGATCAACTTTATGAAGATATTCTTGATATAGGTCAGCAAAGTAACTCACGAAATATTTCTTTCTACAAGTATATTGTTATATATTTGTCAGGATAAGTCAAAACTTTTTATTACAACCATACTAATAACATAAACTTACAAGCTCTACTTAACTTACACAACTTACCATTCAAGTTGAATTTGTATACCGTCATTTATCACACAAATTATCAGCGGCACATAATAAATAATGATCTATTTAGTTACAAAAAAAACACCAAACTACTGGCCATCAAGAAACACCGTTACGCCTCAAACGACTTTTTAGACGTTCCTTATTTGAAAATTCGTTCTGGTACAGTTCTGCTTAAAAAAAAACGCTGGGACTTTTTCTGTTGTATTTCTATTTTGAATTTTGACATCAATTATAATGTTGTTTTTTATTTAAATAACATAATTCGGATCTTCTGCATTAACAGTTTTTTTTTTTATAAAAGGAAGAGTTGCCAACTGACAGGTTTACGAGCAGCTAATGTTCAGTCAATTTAATCGCTGTAACATAAACGAGTGTTTTTTTTTATTGAGCTAGATTTTAAGCATGTAGATAAATGGATTTTCTTTTCTGTTGTGCGTGTGTATTGTAAATGAAAACATTTTATGAACCTTCCTTTCAAGAAATTTAAAGATCCTATAAAACCTCAGCAAAAACTTATTATGAAAGCATATTATAAAAGGTCAGACTATTTAGATGATAATCATCCCTGGACATATACAGCTCGTGCGCATGTCAGGCTATTTCACAATTCTATTAATAATGAAATGTTATTGATGCTTGTTCTTCTCAGGGGAAAATATCTAAATCTGCCGCCAAACAGCAATGTAAATAGCAGCCAGTCCCCCAAATAGGATGGGGTTTTTCCAGGTTAGTACGCTTCCACCTTCGGTCTCATCTTCACTTAACATCAGGTGTGATTGAGGTCAAGAGTTAAAGTTTGTATCCATATGGACACAGTATTTCTCAAATGGTTTTTTTTATATACCTCAGTATTTTGCATGGCATTTTGGACATTCGCCGAAATAAATCTATAATGCTGCCAGCATTCTATCCTCCTGCATACCTATCATAGGATACATTTTATGCTTTCAAGCAGTCACGCGAATGACATCCTAGGAGGATGTTTACAATGTTCGTCTGTATGCATTTTTTACGAAATTGTTATTTAGTTTGTATTGTAATGTTTGTGACCAGAGGGCGGAGTGTGAGTTTTGTTTTGACTTAACTTTACTACCGCGTTCACGTTTACGTGACGATTTGTATGGAGAAATGTACAGCGCCTCTAGCGGATAGTTTGCAAAACGATTTTTTTCATAGGGACTTTTTTCGTAAACGCGAACGTGATGGTAAACTAAAATTAAAAACGAGACAAAACTCACACTTCGCACACTGCACATTTACGAGCGTCATGTTTGCTCTTGTCAATTTATAACTCTTGTCAATCTTCAGGGTCGCAACGATTTGGTTCACACCCGACTGGATCTTATCCAGTTATTGTCATCGCCTTCCGAGTCCTCGTTAAATGAAGAGCCAGCTGTCACGTATTCAGGAGTGATGCCTCCAGTTCCGTGTGGGGCATGTAATTCATGAGCCACACCTTTACTAATTGGCCTCTTCATGTAAGTTATCCGTTTCAATGCAAACCATTTTTCAATCACTTGCTGGTATCTGATTGAGCTGAAATTTGGCATATTTATGTAAGGTCGGTGACAATGCAATATTATGGTACCATCGTGGTGATATGATGATGGAGCTGGGATTTAGGGACTCCTTAATGGACTTTATGTAATTCGTCTTTGTACTACTTGTTTCAACTTAAAATCGCTCTAATTTAGATCCGATATTCTTATTTGAAAATGTTCTTTACTAACTTGAAATGGTTGAAACAATTAGATAAATTGACATTAAAAGTTTGTATGGAATACCATGCGGGATAAACCCTCTAAGTAAGGTCTATATAATTTTTAAAGTCCTTTCAAAAAGGAGAACGTTATCAATCCGTCTGTATTATTATTAAAAAAAAAAACTGCCTATGCCAATAACTTCTATTTAATTTACCTAATATGCCCTATTCTTTTCCTTACGGTGAAAAAACTCATTCGGTATATACATATATACGGTATAAATACAATATATAATTTGTTTATATTTCCGATTTATAAAGACATATTCATTCTCCATCATTGATTAGTTCAATTAAATTACTCGAAGTTAAACTTAAATACTACTCATCAATTGCCTTTTTTGTATGTTTGTTACGAAATATATTCGTCAAATGCTGACCGATTTTGATGATTATTTTTGTTTGCGTTTACTGCCAGATCGTGGCATCAGATAAATTTGGTAAAGAGCTTTCCGGAGGAGTCGCGGTTGTTTTGCCAATATTTGGCAGTTTAATTATTTATAAGCAGTTACTATTATGAACTAAATTAAAACTGTGTCACATATTGAACGAATACTCGCCCAACTCCAATAACGTTGCCCATAAAGTTTTGGCCAAGTTCTTAAACTCTCTTATTGGCACGTTACCGACCACTGGCCGGGAGCCAGGGTGGGCCTGATGAATTTATGTGCGATGCGTACTGCGCGTGTGTGTACCCCTTTGTGTGCAGACTGCTGCCGCGGGATGCGTCTGTTCTGATTTATATTTCAATTCATTTTGGCTTAGTGACGTAGGCTGCGCAGTAAACTCAATATTCAAATTATGTTGAAGCATAATTTCAAAAAACTAGAAACATATCAAACGTACCCACAATGAATAGCTAATATCTTTAGACATACACACAGCGCCATCTAGTTCCACCCACACTCAAAGGCTTGTATGGCAATGGTGGATGTACACCAATTAAACTAAACTAAAACCAGTTTTGGAGTGGTGCCGTCGCATCGTACTATTCCAAGGAGAAAGAAACAGTGCTACTTTAAAACTGGTTTTAGTTTAGTTGGTGTACATCCGAATCGACACCATTGTAATTTTTTTTTATTTAAGTTTAGAGACTTTTGTCTACATTTAGACATGTCAGTGCCATTGGTGTCCATTCGGATGTACAGCAACTAAACTAAACTAAAACCAGTTTTAGAGTAGTACTGTCTCTTTCCCTTGTCCCTGTCCCTGGTACAGTACGATGCGACGGCAGCACTCCAAAACTGGTTTTAGTTTAGTTGGTTTACATCCGAATCGACACCATTGTCTCCCTAGTTTACATATATTTATTTAATTGGACGAAGTTACTGAGGGCTACCCCGAAGTGCAACTAAATTGCAAATCAATCTCGCCGCCTCTGAGTGTGGGTCTACTAAAATGCTATGAATAATGCCAACATCTAAAAGATTGATTTGCAATTTGCTCACCAGAGCATCCCTTTCCCTCTGGTTCTTGACACATTGCACATTATTGACCGTACCACACACATCGCAATTGGGAGATCCTCATTAGATGCGCAAACCAGCCTGGGGGATAGTGTTCCGGCCAATGTAATTAAAAAAATTGACTGTTTATATTCACTTATGCATGCATGTGGCTTTTTGGCGGGAACTCGGCGAGTGAAGTTGCATTTTTCTTTATAATTCTTATAATTTGTGCATTCTAACTTTTGAAGCTTAATAATGGCAGAATATTGTGCAGCAAACGTTAGTGATGGTGTACAAGTGAAGGGAAGTGTAAATTAAAGTGCGTAACGGAGCTTTCGGGTTAGAAGCCGCCAAAATCTTTTGTAAAGCATTCTGCCACTTTACCGAAGAATGACTTGACCGTGACTAAACTCTGTATACGCCAAGTATACGACGAATTACTTGTTTTGGCTGAGACTGACTTACAAACTGAAGAAATAAGAGAAATAAGACATGGCTGTTATGGGCTAGATCCCTTTGCCTTCTCCTAGCGGAGAGAATAAAACGAAAAAAAATAAATATACATGCATGTCGTGTTGTTGCATGGTGTCGTTCGATTCGTCTTGATACCCAGAATGTCATAGATCCCTATGAGAAAGTAACGGATATAAATTTTTTTCCCATAAAATGTATCCATATTTTGGCTAGGTTCCGGAACTGCTATTCTGGTGTTTTCTTCCGATCACCAACTTCTCTCGGCACCCAGTAATATTTAACCGGCTCCGTGGCTCAATGTAAACAACATTAGGTTTACGTTTCAGAGGTCGCGGGTTCGATCCCCAGCGGGGTTCATATTTAGTACTCGGTTTGGTTGGTGGTTGAAGTGAAATTAAATAGTTTATTTAGTTGATTTTGGGTATAACATAAGATGATACGTAACGGAATTTCCATTCAAAATCTATTAAAAAGCTACCACCATCTATCTAAATCTGCCGCCAAACAGCAATGTTAATAACATTGTTGTGTTCCGGTTCTCAAAGATAAGATAGCCAGTCCCCCAAATAAGATGGGGTTTCCGGGTCAGTACGCTACCACCTTCGGCCTCATCTTCACTTAACATCAGGTGTGATTGAGGTCATGTGCTAACCCGTTGTGGATAAAAAAAAAATATTCATATATCTACACCTCCTTTTAACACCCTGAACCCAGAACTTACATTCACATGGAGTACCATATTCTCACCCAGCGCTCACCAACGTCGCATTTTTTTTTCTTGATTCCACCCTGAGTACTTTTCTAATACATTTTGTTTTCAAATAATTTTTAAACGTTTTATTTACACACATAAAATCGTCCACTAAAATAATAAATTATTCATACTGTCCATGCAGTCGCATGGAAATAAATCCCAAAAAAATCGAATTAATTCTTTTGCCAAGTACAATACAAATACAAATACACTTTATTGTACAAAAGGAGAACATACATTTTACAAAACACAATACTGATAAGAGTACAATTAGGCGGCCTTATCACTAAAAGCGATCTCTTCCAGGCAACCTTTGGGTGTAGGAGTATAACAAGTAGGTATATGTATTATCTTTGCCCTTTCCACTGCGCAGCACTGCCCAAAGGCAGCACTGGCAGCATCGCCATGAGGAGTGGAGAGACAAATAGGAACAAAAGATACTTCAATGATGGTTGTGTATTATCTTCCAAACCTTTATACATAAATGATAGGTATACACTACATTATGTACTTACAGGCACTTACAGGGAAAATCGTGATGCATACACTACACGTATTCATCACACAAATATTAACCCCTAGCGGTATTCGAACCCGCAACCGATAGTGTCGAAGGAAGGGTTGCTATCTACACTAAACGGACTTCCACTTTTGAGTATAGGCTTCCACACAGATTCCCAGAGTGACCGGTTAGAAGCGGCCAGCTGCCAATGACTTCCCCGCGATCTGTATCAGATCGTTTGTCCACCTCGGGACCTTCTACGCTGCGTTTGTCAATGCATGGGCTCCATTCTAGACCTTAAACGCCCCACCGGCCATCAATTCTTCGAACTTAATGCCCTGCCACTTCAACTTAATACTAAATATATAAATAATAATAATAAATATCTTTGCACATACACACAACGCCATCTAGTTCCACACTAAGAAACTAGGCTTGTATTATGGATACCAGATGGTTGATAAATCACACAAATCCTTTTCTTTTTGTAAATAAATCAATATATATATAAATGAAAAACATCCATAATTCGGGAACACATGTCATTCATCATACACACATATGCCCCTAGCGGGATTCGAACCCGCGACCTTTTGGTATAGCAGTCAGAGTTTTTAACCACTACACCAAAATTGCTAATTCGGTGGGCTGTCTCCCGTTCGTGTACGCTTAACTCCGCCCTGGATCCATGTCCTCTCTCCCAATGAGAAGCTGTGCCCCAATTCCCTATTGGCTGATGATGTATTTTCTTTAAAATATCTGCATGAGTTGCCTATAAACTTACATATTTTTTAAATAATCAGAATAGGACCATATTTAAATCTCCAAACAGCAAGTTAATAGTACTGTTGTGTTCCGATTGTCAGAGTCCCCAAAATAAGATGGAGATTCCAGGTCAGTACGCTTCTACCTTCGGCCTTATCTTCACTTTACATCAGGTATTGAGGTTAAGAACTAAAGTTTGTTTCGATATACAGGGCGTCCCAAAGTTATGGGACATGAAGGGGAAGTACCTTAAATATTGTAGATAGTGAATTTTGCTCAAAGAAGACTTTATGTTATTTTTAAAAGTTAGTAATTCTGCATTCATAGATTTTCTAAAAATTACTTGCTTCGGCTGGGAATCGAACCGACTTAAATGTGAAAAAAAAAACACCCTACTTTTATGATGCCAATCGAAAGAATAGCTAAAAAATAATAACTCTGCCTAAGTAACATAGTATTTTAAAAGAAAGGAACAACGTGAAATTAATCATTTTAATCAAATAAAAAACATACATGAAACTGCCGTAGTCAATTAAGTAGGTATTTTTTTGTAAATTAATTAATTAAATGCTCAAAATGTGATCCCTCTTGTCTTACGCAAATCGCCAATCTTTTAATGAGCCCGCTGCCTGTTGATTTTCTAATCATTTTATGGTGAACACTCGATGTGATATGGCACAATTCTGTTTGCAACTCGCCTACGTTCTCGTATCGCTTTTTGTATAGCATATCTTTCACGTATCCCCAAAAGAAGAAATCTAATGGTGTGAGGTCCGGGGATCTGGCCGGCCATCTAATCGGTCCATTTGTACCAATCCATGTAGGAAAACATTCATTTAGAAAATCTGCTGCTCTCCGACTATTATGAGCCGGAGCTCCATCTTGTTGGAAAATTAAGTTTTCTTGCTCCGCCGAATGATAATATCGCTACTTTTCGAACGTCGTCGGCAATAAATAACTTTCTTGAAATTTGACTCAATCATTTTATGTTGTTCCTTTCTTTTAAAATACTATGTTACTTAGGCAGAGTTATTATTTTTTAGCTATTCTTTCGATTGGCATCATAAAAGTAGGGTGTTTTTTTTTTCACATTTAAGTCGGTTCGATTCCCAGCCGAAGCAAGTAATTTTTAGAAAATCTATGAATGCAGAATTACTAACTTTTAAAAATAACATAAAGTCTTCTTTGAGCAAAATTCACTATCTACGATATTTAAGGTACTTCCCCTTCATGTCCCATAACTTTGGGACGCCCTGTATAGGACAGTATTTCTCAAATCGTTTTTTTTTTATATACCTCGGTATTTTGCATTGCATTTTGGACCTTCACCGAAATAAATTTATAATGCTGTCAGCATTCTATCCTCCTGCATATCATAGGATACATTTTGCTAGGTCTACGTGTGATCTAGGCCAAGTGCTAAACCGTGGGCATGTAGAATTTTGTCGTTGCCTTAAAATCCAGCTAGGTATCGATAGCTCTATGTCATAAGTACATAATACTATATACTAACGTAAGTCATAGTGAGGGACATAAATCCGTCGGCGGCTGGCGTGTCGCCAGCGTGGTACACTTAACGCCTAACGCTCTCCGCTTGATTTGTTAGTCATATGTCTTTAGTGCTATTACTAACACGGCAAAATATTTGCCGCTTTGATCGCTGGCACACAGTAAATTTACCACGAGACCAGGGTTACCAGGAGTGAAGATTTATCTAGGCATCACGATTATTGGGCGCGGGTTTCGTTCCAGCACGTTAAAAGAATAGAACAACCCATCTCTTCCCGTGTGTGTCGTAATATACGACCGGATCGTATATCAACAGGTATCAATCAATCTTATACTTCTTATACTTCATAAGTGGAGTCGGCGTATGTGACCTGCAAGTTTACCTTCATTTCTTGAATTGACATTCATGTTTATCAGTATTTTTCCTAAATGATTCTATATCTTATTCACTTTTTTTTTATGCGCAACGTGTTGGTACTTGGCCTAAGTGAAGATGACGTCGAAGGTGGAAGCGTACTGACCCGGAAACCCCAATACATTTGGGGAACTGGCTATCTTATCTCTGTCAACCGGAACACAACGGTGCTATTAACATTGCTGCGCTTGGCGGCAGATTTAGATAGGATGGTGGTTGCTAGCCAGGCAGACATTTAAAATGCCCCACCACCAACCAAACCGAGTACTTAAAACATGCACCCCGCTAAGCGATATATTTAAAAAAAAAGAAAATAATGTTACCGGGTCAAATCGTATATAACGATTGTTGTGTACACTTCCTATACATAGTCAGGTATCAAATGAACGTAAACAAGAACTTTATAAGTACCTTCTTTGTTTATAATAATTTTATTTGTATATCCTTCTTTTAAAAGAACGGTAACAAGTAACAACAACGTTAGTGTTCACGATGGAACAAGGAGAAAAACTATGGTAATCAATTTTACTATAGTTTATTGAAAACACATATAAACTTGATGTGCAGTGGTGGCAGTATGTAGTATATTCTGTAGTGTTAGTGACAGTTGATGATGTGGAAGTGCGTATATGACGAACGGTGAGATTGGTTAAAATGTATGTGTGAGTGTATGTATGAATGGAGTGTAGAGTGTAGGTATGTATGTGTGGTGCAGTATAATGTAGGTACCCTAGCTTTTGTCTTTAATGTCTTATCTTGTCTGAATGAAAATCAAAGTAAGAATCTAAGTCATAGAACAAAAGTGGTTTATCTTCTGCAGCCTACCTATCAAGAATCAACAGGGTTTTTTTTTAATTTTATTTTAAGGAGCTTAGTCTAAAGCGACTATGCCGCTCCATTGGTACAGATTACTTATATACTAGACGGTTAATTCTTCCGTCGCACAGCAATTTTATATATATACAGGGCGTCCCAAAGTTATGGGACATGAAGGGGAAGTACCTTAAATATCGTAGATAGTGAATTTTGCTCAAAGAAGACTTTATGTTATTTTTAAAAGTTAGTAATTCTGCATTCATAGATTTTCTAAAAATTATTTGCTTCGGCTGGGAATCGAACCGACTCAAATGTGAAAAAAAAAACACCCTACTTTTATGATGCCAATCGAAAGAATAGCTAAAAAATAATAACTCTGCCTAAGTAACATAGTATTTTAAAAGAAAGGAACAACGTGAAATTAATCATTTTAATCAAATAAAAAACATACATGAAACTGCCGTAGTCAATTAAGTAGGTATTTTTTTGTAAATTAATTAATTAAATGCTCAAAATGTGATCCCTCTTGTTATCATTTCATCTACACGTGCACTTATAATAAGGAAAACTATGTTAGTACCTATTTTATGAAGTGGGTACTTATTTACGAATAATCAATGCTATCTTTGGAATGATAATATCGCTACTTTTCGAACGTCGTCGGCAATAAATAACTTTCTTGAAATTTGACTCAATCATTTTATGTTGTTCCTTTCTTTTAAAATACTATGTTACTTAGGCAGAGTTATTATTTTTTAGCTATTCTTTCGATTGGCATCATAAAAGTAGGGTGTTTTTTTTTTCACATTTAAGTCGGTTCGATTCCCAGCCGAAGCAAGTAATTTTTAGAAAATCTATGAATGCAGAATTACTAACTTTTAAAAATAACATAAAGTCTTCTTTGAGCAAAATTCACTATCTACAATATTTAAGGTACTTCCCCTTCATGTCCCATAACTTTGGGACGCCCTGTATATATATATAGTAAATTTATACATATTTTTGGCTGCTAGAGACGCAGGGTGTGCTAGAGCTGCTAGATAATCAAAGTCGTAGAGCAAAAGTGATTTGTCTTCGGCGGCTACCTATCAGGGATGAACGTTCATCGCTGGTAACCAATAAAAACTTTGCGAAGGGTATATGGTGCTGTCGATCATGTCGTCGATGCTGGGCCCCGCATCACTTTTCAACACTCTCAAAAACATGACAGTGATTTTATTATAGTAAAGTTTCCGTGATGACTTGTCCATCGACCCGTTAGATAATGTGTGCCGTACGCATGCTCGCATGAAGTCGTAGCGCTGTTCTATGGTCCAAAGCATGCAGACTATGCTTGCATCCTATCAGCTATGTGGAAATGGTTACGGAGCATATCATATATGTCGAGTAATTTACACTTTCAAAGACCGTCCAGATTTCTGACAGTATTTTTGACAAGGGTATTCTAAAATTTCCACAGTGTCTGGTGTCCAGAGGCTAAGTAAATACAGCCTAAGCCCAAGGATACTGGCAACATTGTAGTAGTGGTGGTGGTACATCAATATTTTTGGATGGTGTAGCGGCCTTGTCTATGAAACTAACTGTTGCGGATTTGAATCCTACGAGAGTCAAACATTTTCGTGATGCATACGAAAATTTATTCGTTAATCCTGGATGTGTATATAAATATTTTTATGTTTATCCATTATCTAGTGCCCATAGTAGGTACAAACTTTGCTAGTTTGAGACAAGATGTGTCCTAATAAACATTCCTAAATTTATTATTGTATAACGCAACTTAAAAAAAACATTTGAAAAAAAACACTTGAATTACAAAGTACATTATAATTAGGTCTTTCATGTGCTAGCGTTGCTAACGACATGTGACAACTTCTTATGAAAATTACGTCTCTTGTCAGTATTTTTTATTTTACATTATGGTAACCCTACAAACAACTATACCATAGGTATTACTACGGCACAGAATTGATATAGTAATAACTACGGTACCTTACATAAGTAGATAGGGCTAGATGATAAAGATGTAAAGATGAATCCATAACTAACTATAATCGATAGGGGATGAAACCAAGGCTGTAACACGTATACGCTGTATTACACAAATGTAAATTTGCCATGGAACATAAAATATTGGGTCTTTACCAATGAAATTGGAGTTTTTTCTTCGTTAATCATATGTACCAATTCTTGCGATTTTCAAAATTATATCCATATTTGTTTTTTATTTGGAAAATGGAATATTATTTCAAGGTTTCACATGAAATATTTTTTTATTTCTGGGCTAAATCATATAATAAAAAAAAAATTAACAGAGCTCTTTTCATGTGCTTCCCATAATCTTTTTTTTTTTTTCTTTTATTAAAAACTGGTTTCGCGTTTGACTACAATCTCTCCTGATGGAAAGTGACGATGAAGCCGAAGATGTATCACGCGCACCCAGTAAATGCCTATTCACTCTAGACTTGAAGATCCCAAGGTTGTAAGTGTCGGGAAAAACCGATCTTATTATCATTTCTTAGATTCGCTGAAACTTTTATAAAACGGTTACTTTTACAAATTAACGCTGCCTATACTTAACTTGATGTTATCCGATAATACACACAAAGTTTAGCTAAATTTAGATTGACCGTTCCCAAAAAAAAAACAAAAATGTTTCTATGGAGAAAACAGTCTTAATGAAATTCTTCATACAAAACGCCAATTTCATAGGTAAGGATAACACACTTGAAGTTTTCGGATTGTTTTAAGAGAAATCAAGTTCCTCATCGATAAGGGATATATCTTTTTCTCCATCAATCACAATGACTTCACAAAGCAATACAATAACTATTAAATAAAAATTTAGAAAATCTCCAAAAGACTATGATGCCATCCAAATACACCAGTGTTAAAGCTAAATAGCTTCGAACTGGCTTAACCGATTTCATCAAACATAGCTAATCACCTCTCGCCTATACTGCACTCAAATTGAACCACACATTACTGAGGTACATTCACAAAGACTAGACATATACTCATAAAGTCACATACCTTTCGCATTACGTCAGAGGTTAAAAGCAAAATATTGAACTACTAGCAGCTGCCCGCGACTTCGTCCGCGTAGACTACATGAATCAACACTTTATTACTTTCCCACGGGAATACATTCAGCAGAAAAATTACCATGTAGAGTTTATCTCAAACAGGAAAAGACCCTGGGCAGATAACAGGTATGTGGAACCATGTTGATGTTTTGCCAGGTAAATGAATTAAGACATGGATCCATTAAAAGACCTTTCTATTTATTAAAGTACTTTATATTTATTAAAGTAAGTAGTTTATATTTATTAAAGTACTTCCTTATAAACAACATTTTTTGCCATGTTTGAAGGTGGTAGCAATAGAACCAAACTTTGAGGTGAACTTACACGGGAGCATGCCACATAGAACTGACCGTGAGAGAAACAGTCCTGTCGTAGGTCTACTCCGGCGAATTTGAGAGTTTGCCGCTGCGACTTATTTATTGTCATGGCAAAACAGACCTTTAGTGGAAACTGAAGCCTTTTGAATTCAAAGGGAAGATCATTTGGTATTAATGGAATACGCGGTACAAACACTGTTTCTCCCTGAGCAGGTCCTGTTAAAATAGTGGCCTCTACTACGTTCCGGTGCAAAGCCTTGACTTGCAACCTAGTACCGTTACAAAGTTTGGGTGGCTTTAAATTTCTCAATAACATAACAGGTGCACCCACACGTAGTAAAAGTCTGTGATATGGCATACCCGGTGGGTTCAAAGTGTTCAACTCACCCTTATCTCATTCTCTAACCCCAAGGGGTTAGCTTCAAAACAAATGGCATTTTCGTAATCAACGTCCCAAAAAACCTAAATAATGACACCAATATTGACTTTTTTGGTATCAACCCCCACCCCTATCTCAACCCTAGAGGGTTAACTTAAAATAAATGTCATTTTCATAATCAACATCCCATAAAACCTAAATAACGACACCAATATCGATTTTATGGTTTTAACCCCCATTTAACAACCCAGGGGGTTGAATTCGAAAAATCACAAAACACGTATTAGCTTATTTGTTCCTAGGAGTACTCTTGCGAAGTTTCGATTCGAAAATAGTCGAAATGTCCAAGTTATACTGTTTCTTCATACAAACTTCCCACTCCTGTTTCACCCCCTTAAAGGGTGAATTTTGAAAAATCCTTTCTTAGTGCTCCCCTAGACCTCGTAAGGAACCTACGTGCCAAATTTGGAAATTCTATTCACCCCTTTGACTATGACTATGACTTTGACTAAAACTTTAACTATGACTTTGACTATGACTTCGACTATGACATTGACTACGACTTTGACTATGACTATGACTTTGACTATGACTTTGACATTGACTATGACTTTGACTTTGACTATGACTTTGACTATGACTTTGACTATGACTTTGACTATGACTTTGACTATGACTTTGACTATGACTTTGACTATGACTTTGACTATGACTTTGACTATGACTTTGACTATGACTTTGACTATGACTTTGACTATGACTTTGACTATGACTTTGACTTTGACTATGACTTTGACTATGACTTTGACTATGACTTTGACTATGACTTTGACTATGACTTTGACTATGACTTTGACTATGACTTTGCCTATGACTATGACTTTGACTATGATTTTGACTATGACTTTGACATGACTTTGACTATGAATTTTACTTTTCGACTTTGAGTCTTCGACTTTGAGCCTTCGACTTTGAGCCTTCGTCTTTGAGCCTTCGATTTTAAGCCTTCGACTTTGAGCCTTCGACTTTGAGCTTTCGACTTTGAGTCTTCGACTTTGAGTCTTCGACTTTTAGCCTTCGACTTTGAGCCTTCGACTTTCAGCCTTCGAATTTGAGCCTTCGTCTTTGAGCCTTTGACTTTGAGCCTTCGACTTTGAGTCTTCGACTTTGAGCCTTCGACTTTGACTCTTCGACTTCGACACCAATTTGAATTTGTGATTTTAACCCCTACCATTATCGCAACCCGTAAGGGGTTAGCTTCAAAATAAATGTCATTTTCGCAATCAACGTCCCAAAAAACCTAAATAACGACACCAATATAGACTTTTTTGGTATCATCCCCCACCTCTATCTCACCCCTAGAGGGTTGGCTTAAAATAAATGTCATTTTCATAATCAACATCCCAAAAAACCTAAATAACGACACCAATATCGATTTTATGGTTTCAACCCCCATTTCACACCCCAGGGGGCTGTTTTTCGAAAAATCTCAACTCACCCTTATCGCATTCTCTAACCCCAAGGGGTTAGCTTCAAAATAAATGTCATTTTCGCAATCAACGTCCCAAAAAACCTAAATAACGACACCAATATAGACTTTTTTGGTATCATCCCCCACCCCTATCTCACCCCTAGAGGGTTGGCTTAAAATAAATGTCATTTTCAAAATCAACATCCCATAAAACCTAAATAACGACACCAATATCGATTTTACGGTTTTAACCCCCATTTCACAACCCAGGGGGTTGTTTTTCGAAAAATCTCAAAACACGTATTAGCTTATTTGTTCCTAGGAGTACTCTTGCGAAGTTTCGAGTCGAAAATAGTCGAAATGTCCAAGTTATACTGTTTCTTCATACAAACTTCCCACCCCTGTTTCACCCCCTTAAAGGGTGAATTTTGAAAAATCCTTTCTTAGTGCTCCCCTAGACCTCGTAAGGAACCTACGTGCCAAATTTGGAAACTCTAGACCCAGCGGTTTGGCCTGTGCGTTGATATGTCAGTCAGTCAGTCAGTCAGTCAGTCAGTTTCTTCCTTTATATATTTAGATTGAAGTAAAAGTATTTAAAAAGAAAAAAAAACCCGACAAGTTTGTATTTTGCGGAGGCCGTGTTGGTCTGTTTACTATAAAATGTCCTATTCTATGACACTCCAGGTGTCAAGACGAATCTAACGACACCATGAACTTCGAAATCATCATCAAAATAGGACCTTGATGAATAATGGGTACCTACATACATGCTAGCAACGCTATGGAAAAGAAAAACTGCAGCAAATCTGGTGGATACTCGCATCTTCTATTTCTGGTTGAACAATTCATTTTTTTTTTTTTGTTTGGTCAGTTTGACTATTTCACTCCATTGTGCCCTCTTTAACGCGTTCCGGGACAGATCATCAGACACAATAGAAGTTTTATTGTGATAACGTCGAGAGACGGGTTGTGTCCTGGAACGTGTTAAGTTACCTACAGCAAGAAGCAGCAAATATGGGTAGCCGATCATTGTCTGCTTATACTTGCCTGCACCATCTTGTACAGTATCTTGCCATCAGATAGCGGGCATGCCAAGACACTGAGTCGAGTATAATCACTGATCTCGCAAAAAATGTAAAATCTTTTTCTCATTAGATCAGCTTTTGATGAACACATCACACGTGTCGTCGTCAAAATAAAATCATGTTATAATAGGAGCAGCGTCAATTAAATACAGCCAGAGAATTGAGCTCGGACGAGGCGAGGTTGGGGAAAAACGCGTCAAAGTTGAAGCCTGCCCCCCGGCCTGGGGCTTGCTGCAATTTTTTTTAAGGGGGCACCCCCCTTGGTGCTGTTTGGTGACGTTTGCACCTATATAGTCTTGTCACAGTGTAATGGTCTCTTGCACAGGTTGATTTTGTTGGAAACCTAGCTGTTGACTCGCCTTTGTCCACGTTGTCTACTATGAATGGACGGACAGATAATAATCTATCCGTGTTAAATAAATAAAAAATTAGATATTTAGACAAAGCATAAATTACATTGTTTAGGTACATAATTTCTTTCAATATTTGATTTGTTTCCATCGAGAGCTGAAATATGTAAGGTGTCAGTGTCGTTAAAGCCGTAAAGTAAGGGATGTAAAGTTGCCCGTGCAAATAACAGCTGAATTTTAATAGAACCAATTTACTTACACGATGATGATACTCCCGGATAATAAGTGCAATTTGCCAACTGGATAAAAGAGGCTAGCGACCACGTCCTGCCTTTATTCTCATCGAAGTGGCCGGCAGAGTGGCAATCCTGCGAATTTTCCACTGATGACATTATCTGAGGCCCCTTGACCTTTACGCGATACGACCATTTATTGGTTAAGAGTTATTTTTTTATATTGCCTAATTTTAACCCTTATAAGT
Organism: Oegoconia quadripuncta; assembly: GCA_949316235.1. Taxonomy (NCBI): domain Eukaryota; kingdom Metazoa; phylum Arthropoda; class Insecta; order Lepidoptera; family Autostichidae; genus Oegoconia; species Oegoconia quadripuncta. Next base: position 18,154,043 of record OX438756.1, on the reverse strand, counting down.
TGAAAGTTTTTTATAACGCCAAATGTCTACGACACCTTATTTTCTGTTTTTTTTATATATCAAAATTATTGTAACTTATACCTCTGCTTGTCCTTTTTTTTTAAGTTTATCTTTACCTACACGACGATGACACTCCCGGATAATAAGTGCAATTTGCCAAGTGGACAAAAGAGGTTGGCGACCACGTCCTGCCTTTATTCGATCGAAGGCGCTGGCAGAGTGGCAATCCTGTGAGTTTTCCACTGATGACATTATCTGAGGCCCCTTGACTTTTAATCCTAGGGTAAGCCTAGTCACCACCTTGTCAGGTGACGGATGTGGATCGGTTTAACTATTACCCCGACAAGTGATATCTTACATACCAGATTACGCCTATGGTACACCGGTGCAGACATGCCCATATTGTGGATGAATGCCTAGCCACAGGCGCTTTCTTGGTTACAAGGATTACTATTGGCCGAAAGGCCTAATAATAACTACTTCTTGACTAGTGTCTGATTAGCAGGGATCTTTACTACTCAGATTAGGAGATTTAGGTTTGAAACGTCCGTAACGTTATCAACAGATTTAGTAAACGCAAATAGGGAATAATAATTAAAAGTATAAATAAATATACCGACAGCACATTTTGCATTTCACGGGCGCCATGTTGGATTATTTACCATAAAATGTATCCTATGACACTCCAGGGATCAAGACGAATCTAACGACACCTTGCACTTCGAAATCGGTCAACCCGTTTAGGAAACCTACATACATGCATAAACTTGAAAACATCACCCTCCTTAGGCAGTCGGGTAAAAATTGGTCGCCAGAATTGAATTCGAAAATGGATGCTGTAGATTCTCGCTATTCGTTTTTGATTAACAAAGTCAAGCAACGTCTGACGAGTTCTTGGATGGATGAGTACTATTAGTATGCCCCCGCAGACATAAAGCTGTTACTCTCTGTGAATTAGTATTCACATCAAAAAAATATGAAGTCTTGTATGCAGCTAACCTAGTTTGCTGCACACAGGTCATCCTTATCAGCCCTTTCCAGTCCACTTGACTGGAAAGGGCTAATAAGGATGACCGTGCTCAATACTCAGGAGGTGGACTATACTCGCGTCCATTTTGACCCGCTCCCCCGCGTGTTTTCCTTTATTTCGATGCACACGCGTACGTACCGACCTTCGCTGACGAGAGCTCGATCGATCTGTTCCTGTATACCCTATCATGTATCAGCTCCATCGCTCACCGCTACAAGCATTGCTCGAATATTACTGGACTGCTTTAAATGTCTATGGTTTTTAACCGACTTCAATCAAACAGGAGCAGGTTCTATGTTGGACTATCTCTATTTTTTTTAATAGCCCAGGGAAAATACGGTATAAAATTAGCTTAGCTAGACATAATTCCGAACCGACTTATATAGTTGCTATCTTACAGAGTGCATAACGTAATGTAGCATAACGCTACATTTGCTTTTTCATGTCCGAGCTCCCTTGTCGATGCGTTTTGGTGGCAGGAATTGAAGTAAAAAAATAGTCGTGCTGAGATATGGACAGAACAAGGGAAGGTTTTTTTTGCAGAGAGATGAGGTCTGGAATTTTTAGTTAACAGATCAAAATTCGCTCGCTGTCTACTTTTACGTTACCTCATCTATTTGTCTCCTTACTGATATTTAATATTCTCCTGTTTTTTTGTTTTGTTTGACGTGTATGCTTATACAGGGCGTCCCAAAGTTATGGGACATGAAGGGGAAGTACCTTAAATATCGTAGATAGTGAATTTTGCTCAAAGAAGACTTTATGTTATTTTTAAAAGTTAGTAATTCTGCATTCATAGATTTTCTAAAAATTATTTGCTTCGGCTGGGAATCGAACCGACTCAAATGTGAAAAAAAAAACACCCTACTTTTATGATGCCAATCGAAAGAATAGCTAAAAAATAATAACTCTGCCTAAGTAACATAGTATTTTAAAAGAAAGGAACAACGTGAAATTAATCATTTTAATCAAATAAAAAACATACATGAAACTGCCGTAGTCAATTAAGTAGGTATTTTTTTGTAAATTAATTAATTAAATGCTCAAAATGTGATCCCTCTTGTCTTACGCAAATCGCCAATCTTTTAATGAGCCCGCTGCCTGTTGATTTTCTACTCATTTTATGGTGAACACTCGATGTGATATGGCACAATTCTGTTTGCAACTCGCCTACGTTCTCGTATCGCTTTTTGTATAGCATATCTTTCACGTATCCCCAAAAGAAGAAATCTAATGGTGTGAGGTCCGGGGATCTGGCCGGCCATCTAATCGGTCCATTTGTACCAATCCATGTAGGAAAACATTCATTTAGAAAATCTGCTGCTCTCCGACTATTATGAGCCGGAGCTCCATCTTGTTGGAAAATTAAGTTTTCTTGCTCCGCCGCGGAATGGTTTCTTATCTTATCCCTTAAAATTTGAAGTATTCCTAAATACTTTTCTGTGTTCAAGGTTCCTTGGTAAAAATGGATTAAGAAAACCCGGTTTTTTAAAAGTCCGCACCAACAGTTGAGTGAAAAAAGGAAAACTATGTTAGTACCTATTTTATGAAGTGGGTACTTATTTACGAATAATCAATGCTATCTTTGGAATGATAATATCGCTACTTTTCGAACGTCGTCGGCAATAAATAACTTTCTTGAAATTTGACTCAATCATTTTATGTTGTTCCTTTCTTTTAAAATACTATGTTACTTAGGCAGAGTTATTATTTTTTAGCTATTCTTTCGATTGGCATCATAAAAGTAGGGTGTTTTTTTTTTCACATTTAAGTCGGTTCGATTCCCAGCCGAAGCAAGTAATTTTTAGAAAATCTATGAATGCAGAATTACTAACTTTTAAAAATAACATAAAGTCTTCTTTGAGCAAAATTCACTATCTACAATATTTAAGGTACTTCCCCTTCATGTCCCATAACTTTGGGACGCCCTGTATACAATAAAGTGTTAAATAAATAAATAAATAAATAAAATTAATTGAATTATTAAAATTTACCGTTGCTATAGTTGACTTATGGTGATTGTGACTTCTCCCGATCCCATTTAGGAGCCAAGTGTTCCATTTTGCATACCGGATATTTTGATTACAAGAGACTACCGCAGACGATGACAATTTCACCACATTGAGGGATCCATCAGAGACGAAGGTTGCTGACATGCAGAAGCAATAGCCGGACAGAGATACGCTCGGAAGATTGCGTCAGCTAAATTTTACAACCTTTTGTGACTTTGGTGTCCAGCTATCAGTATTCTTTTCCTTAAGTGACTTCCCAACTGTGAAGTTGTTCAGTGTACCTTGCTAACAACTTTGAACCTATACGTATCTAAAACTATCCATAATTTTATAACATGTAGATAGTGGTGTAGATTCGGATGTACACCAACTAAACTAAAACCAGTTTTAGTGTAGTACTTACTCTTTCTCCCTGGAACAGTACGATGCGACGGCACCACTCCAAAACTGGTTTTAGTTTAGTTTACTTTAATTTAGTTGGTGTACATCCGAATCAAAACCAATGTTAACCTTTTTATCTTTTCTAAAAATGTATGTACTTACCTCTACTTGAGGATTATGCTGCTTTGAAACGCTCTAGTAACCGTGCACGCTTCCTGAACGCTATACGACTACTTATTGGTTAAGAGGTAAGGTTTTTTTAACAGATTTTCCCAACCAAGCCTCTACAAGAGGTATAATAGAGGTGTGACTTTGAATAACTAAGTTTAAAAAAAAACGATAGCTTAATTTAGTTTTTTTTAGAAAACCCTATTATTAATTTGTATCTTAATAACAATAAATACTAACTGATGTTTAATTAGGTAGAGTTTTGCTAAACACAGTTAATTTATTGGTGGATAAAAACTAAGCATGTTATAATTAGGAATGCATGTGTTTTAACTGAAAATGTCGTCGAGCTGCATTGCTTAAGAAATAAAAATGAGAACTAACATTTTGTTACGATAATTTCCCTAAATGTTTTGAATTCAAAGAAATTGAGCATTTTTTTTAAAGGAAACACATTTTTTTTTTATATGAGAGAGCGGCAAACGAGCATGCGGGTCACCTGATGGAAAGTAATCACCGCCGCCCATGGGGGTGTCAACACCAAAAGTGTCACAGATGCGTTGCCGGCCTTTGAGGAAGGTGTAGGCTCGTTTCTTGAAGGTTCCAATGTCGTACTCGTTCGGGAACACCGCTGCCGGAAGTCCGTTCCACAGGGTGGTCGTACGTGGTATTTTTCAACATTAATTTATTTGGAAAAATATATAGGTACTTGCGTTTCTTACAAATGCTTCATTTTTAGCAATTGTTACTACCTACATTTTATTGAATGTTTCAAGATAATCGCGGTTTTCCGAGGACTAAACGTATTTTCCCTGGGCCAAAATATGTTCTACAGATTACTCCGCATTTGGCGGCTGATTCATGTGATTCATTTTGTAAACGAAAGAGGATACCATCAATAGCGGTACTTTGATATAAGCCCAAAAGCCCGGCATGCCTTTGCCTTAATAAAACACTCGAACATCAATTTCAAACTTTATTATCTTTAAACAGTACAGGAATTGCAAGTAGCCTACAGATTGAACAGAAAGGCAACAATTAACTGTGTAAAAACCACAAATTATTCATCAAATATTACTCGGGCTTGCCCTACCTGAAACGCTAAGCACTTACCATCAAGTAAGTCCCATTGTTATTTCAGTATAATCGATTCATAGCAGACATAATTTAGACGATTGTCTATATAGTTTTGGCATACTCACTAGCAGGGAGACTATAATATGAAATTTGGGTTTGTATGGAAAATAACTTTTTAACAAAATAAACGACTTCATTGAATCAGCCACTACAAAGTAAAGTCGTCGCCAATAGTAAAATATTTTTTTTTTAAGCACAACGGATTGATACTTGACCTCAATCACACCTGATGTTAAGTGAAGATGAGGTCGAAGGTGGAAGCGTACTGACCCGGAAGCTCCAACACATTTCGGGGACTGGCTATCTTATCTCTAACAACCGGAACACAACAATGCTATTAACATTGCTGCTTGGCGGCAGATTTAAATAAGATGGTGGTAGCTAGCCAGGCGGACATTTAAAATGCCCTACCACCAACCAAACCGAGTACTTAAACATGTACCCCGCTGAGGATCGAACCCGCGACCTCGAATCGTAAACCCAATGTTGTTTACATTGAGCCACGGAGGCGGCAAAGAAGAAGAAGAGGCAAGAAATAAATATCCTTAGACACACACAAAGCGCCATCTAGTCACACAGTAAGCAACTATAGACTTGTGTTGTGGATACCAGATGGTTGATATACTACATATACATATATTTTTTTTTGTAAATAAATACTTATTATAAATGAAAACATCCATAACTCGATTACACATGTCGGTATTCATCACACAAATATATGCCCCTAGCGAGATTCGAACCCGCAACCTTTTGGTATAGTGGTCAGAGTTGCTAACCACTACACCAAACAGGTCGTCAATGTGATTATAATGTAGATTGATTTACCTTCAATATTAGCGCCGACCGATTCATATAGAAGAAATAATAATAATTATGACAGTGAACAAAGAAAATAACTGATTGAGAGATATGAGCGTTTCAATAAAATTATTTCTTAATATAAATATTTTTTAATTTTTTGTATTTTAGCTTGCTTGCCAATCTCCCTGATAATTTATAACTAAAATAAATTATACTTCCAGGACACGTGGATCTTTGCTTCGAACTTCAAAATTTATGTGAATTTATGTTTGGGCCACATGCTTAAACGACTTGACCGATTTCGAAGTGCGTCTTCTTGTTAGCGAGTCGATGGCAAAAAATTCAAATCCGGTATCTATAGTACAAGCCTAGTTGCTTAGTGTGGAACTAGATGGCGCTGTGTATGTGCAAAGATATTTATTTATTTATTTATTTAAGGACCAGAATGTGGCCACGTGTACAGCATTGTCATTAAATACATGATGTCGTTGGATTCGTCTTGATACTTGCGTGCGTACCTTGAAATCCAACATAGCGTCCATAAATCATAAAAATGTGATGTCGGTTTTTTTAAGGTTTTCAAATACCTACTAATACTTATTTCAGTAAAATATTAATTACAATTTTTTAATAACAAGGAAAAATAATCCAATGTTTAGTGAACACGTGATTCGTTTCTTTTCTATAACAAAAGTCATCTGAAGCATGAATACATTCGATAAAAGCTAAAACAAAAATGCATACCCTATAATCCTTCCTCATACGTACATTGAATCTCTAAAAATACCATGTTGGACATGTGTGACGCTGCCAGCGTCACGTCGCGCTCGCCCCGGTCCCGTTTCGCGCACGTCACGCGTACGTCACTGCAACGCCACGTTTTTAACTGGTACCCAATAAAAAAAAAAGTAGAACAAACCATTGATTAGTGTAGTCGATAGCGACCCTGCCTTCAAAACCAATGGTTTGGTCAAAAAAGTTCGAATCCCGCTAGGGGTAAATATTTGACAGATGAATAACAACATTTATTCCAGTATGTAGCGTCGGTGCCTCAGCGGTTAAGACGGGGTCTCCCAATTTGGGAGGTCCGGATTCGATTCCCACGCAGGCCATGTACCAATGAGTTTTTAAATTCAATTTAATTACTATGTGCATTTATCCGACTGCTTTTAAACGGCGAAGGAAAACATCGTGAGGAAACCTGCATGCCTGTAAAATAAAAGTGACGACACCCATGATGCTGTTGATCATGTTCGTATTTAACGATACCCGTGTTGACTATTAACCCTGTTCTTCTTTAAGGATACCCGTGTAGACAATTGACCCTGTTCTTCTTTATGGATACCCGTGTAGACAACTGACCCTGTTCTTCTTTAGTGATACCCAAGTTGACTTCTGACCTTATTCTTCTTTAAGGATACCCGTGTTGACTATTGACCCTGTTCTTCTTTAGTGATACCCAAGTTGACTTCTGACCTTTTCCTTCTTTAACGATACCCGTGTTGACCATTAACCCTGTTCTTCTTTAGTGATACCCAAGTTGACTTCTGACCTTGTTCTTCTTTGATGATACCCGTGATGTTGTAGACCATGTTCTTATTGAACGATACCCGTGTTGATTATTTACCCTGTTATTCTTTAACGATACCCGTGTTGACTATTGACCCTGTTTTTTATCGATATCCGTGTTAAATATTAACCCTCTTCTTATTTTACGATGTTGACTGTTGACCATGTTCTTCTTTATCGATACCTGTGTTGACTACTGCCTTGCTCTTCACTGACGTTACCTGTGCTGATTGTTGACCCTATGCTTCTTTAACGATATCCGTGTTGACCATTGACCCGGGGCTCTACCGCCTAACTCAAAGCTAATAGCTATAGAGCGATAGCAAAGTACTGTCCGTCTTTGTCATTGTGTTACGGTATGACAAGGACGGACAGTCTATTGACGTCATAAACGATAGCAATTTCCAAAGCAATTGAGTTAGGCGGTCGGGGGGCCGGTTTTATTTTGATATCCATGTTAATTATTAAACGTATTATTAATAATAATAATACGTTTAATAAAAGAAACTAAATAATTAGTTTCTTTTAAAACACCCTCCTATGACTATTAGTCTATTATCTCTTTTACGACGTAGTGTGTACCTCTAAAGTTGACTGTTTAGTCTACTTATCCTTATTTTATGTGTGAAATCGGTAGATATGCCAACTTATATATATTATAATTTATAGATTAATAAATAACAATCAAACTCAAACAACGCACTCGGTCGAGCGTCACGTACACAGTCATCTGACCCGATCTGAAATTAGCAATTAATGAATGCAGCGCGAACGAGGGCTGGAAGGGCTACCCCCCACCCCCACCCGGTTAGGGAGAAGCATTTTTTGTTACTATATAGGTAGCCTGCACTGGACTAACCGAGTATACACGGTTGGGAGTGCTAGAGGATTTATCTTGAGATATAATAATTAAGCATGCTGTGTTTCGCCACGTAAAAAGAAATGGACCAACCCGTCCCTTAATGTGAGCGTCGTTAAAGGCAACTAAGGGACTTTCAACTAAAAAACTACCATAGATTTAAATGTTTAAACGGCGATCGGCTCACCCCCTGTCACGTGTAAATTTCTGTATATTTGTAAAGGTGAACCGTGGATGTTATTTCAAGCATTATTGATTTAAGGTTTGGTACACCCAATCTCTAAGGTTTGGGATATCTCTGGTAATTTGGGGTAAATGTCGTGACATTGAAAGCAATTCTTAACCTACCTTTTATATGTCGTAGATGGTGGATTCAGGTGGACGTTGCTAGCGACCGGGACGGTGCCAGTCGCGTGGTAAAGGGATGCTCAGGCAATGGCGACATTATTGCAAGCTACTATAGGTGAATAGACAACGCATTCACATTCGATTATGATCATGGAAGCCGAGATGCTTACTGGTGAATAGTAAATATTTGCACGTCCCTCATGCCATACAACTTGGCCCCCGCGTGCAGTCTGTGGAATTCAAACGGACCTGGTATTCAATTCCTCCTTGCTCAAATCCCATGATCAACTTCTTATTAGCTAACGACTCACCGGATTCTTTCAAGCGTCGGTGATAATAATCAAATCACTCACAGTCGTGGATGTGTTCAGTGGAGCTCCGACTCCTTTGAAGGCTGGTAGCAAAGTGTGTCCCATTTTCGATGTGAAGACCTTATATAACTGTTAACGTCGTCACCGCGCCATTTCCGGTGATACCAGCGCCACCAGGCCCACTTCCCATTGCAAACCGCGTATTATGATACTTATTTCATTATTGAAATAATAAATTCTGTCGCTAATTTATCGCTATCTACGACATATATAAATTTATGGAAACTAAATGTCATCAGTATCGTTATATATATATTTGCATTCACGCCAGAAATATTTCCTTACTTAATCTAGTTACTACTGGCCATTAATATTATGTTGAGTCGTTAAACAAAGTTTAGAGAAGCTACATTTGAGGCATTTTCATGTCTTTTCCCATATGTAATATCGTTTCTACTGCCACAGATTGTAATATTCTTGACATTACAGTATTGCCCAATTGACTGCTCTACAAAGAAAACTACAATTTCCTGCATTACATTGACCTGTGATAAGGATCTTGATATTTATCTATATTCATTATGCCAGTCGTAACGTATCTATCATTTTATCGGAGCTCAGTTACATCTTTAATTGACATTACACTCGCATGTCAATCGCAAGATAAATCTCCGGACCGTGAGCCGGTGTGTTGGTATTTTCAGTTTTTTCGCATCGAGCCCGCAGCATTCGTTTTTCTCGCCCCCCTCTCCCACAGCCCCTTGGGGGGGTTCGTAGCCCCCTGTGGGGTCCGTAGCCCCCCGATAGCACCGTGCGCGGAATTTGATTAATGCAATGTTCACGATAATTATTCCTGTTACTATTTTTGACAGGATAAAGTTTTTTCGGAGCGTTGATTTTGTATACTTTTTTCGGAGCGCACTGTTTCAGACGTGGTTTTGTTGCGTCAGACAGGTTTTGAATTTATATTTATATTTTAGACTCGTATAAAAAATAAACAGTATTTACCGCGTCAGTGGCGGTTTCCGGCACGTAAGAGGAATTGCACCCACTTGTCTTTTCCCGTGGGAGTCGTATAAGGAAACCTAATGAGCAGGGTATACCACTGATGGGCAGCAGGGTTGGTCTGGTGCTTCCAGTAAATATCTGCCATCACCAAGCGTTGCGATTAGGGCAAATTCTCCCATGGAAAGCGATGCAAATCGCTACAGAGGAGAGACTTATCGTGATGTGTAAATAAATAACATTTTAAATATAAGATAATCAAATATTTCGGACAGTTACACCAATCATCTAGTCTCAAAACTAAGCAAAGCTTGTACTATGGATACTAGATAACGGATAATCATACATAATTTTAGTTAGAATGAATCGATTTTTTTGCATTCGTGTTTGATGACGTAGCTAATTATAGTTTATATTAATTTCATGACTCAGTTCACCAGCGGTTGCGGAAATAAAATTATAAAAAATAAATATAGTAACATAATTAATATTGCGATACAGAGAGGTAACGCTGCCAGCCTCCTACTTACGGTGCCCCATGGCACTGACCTAGATGATTTTTTTTTATTTACCAAGTTTGTAAATTTTTTATTTCTTGTTTAGATTATAGATGCTTGTATTTTTATATTTATACTAACTTTAATTATCATCGTTCATTGTGAATTAATCTTTGATTATTTGTACAGTAGGCAAATTAAAACTTTTCTATTCTACAATAACATTTGTATTACAAAATATAAAAAGAAAGAATACTTATAATATGAACTTCGAAGCCGTACTAGAGCACCTAGCCGCTGGAAGTTTGTACAAGTTGATCCAAAACATGGCAGCGCGAGTCGACAAGTGCTACCTAAAACAATCTCCGCCGACAATATCCGGAATCCTTCGCTTGTGGGGGCTCTGCTCCCCTACAAGGTGACACAACATTGTGGACTCTTCAGTCCGTCAAGCCAATAACACTTTATTTCAAAATATTTTGTATATGAGAACTGAAATTCGATTGATTTTAAGCTTATTTCACATTTCTATAAACCACAGATTTAAACACACACATAAATAATAAAATTATAACAATAATAAAATGTTTATAGCTACTTACTATAAAGCGGCAGCAACTACGCTGCACTAATTTTCAGCCTGCTATATAACTTCGGTAAATTACAATGTTATTATTTTACGCACACCTCACAAACACCTTGCTTATTTAAAATAATAATATTAAATATTAAAATAAAGTAATGTAAATCCTTACTTTTACTACGCCCCACCGGGGTTCATGTTTGCTACCCCAATTGCTAAGTAAGACCATTCAAATTAAAGAAAATGTCATATATTTTCGTTTTTACGTAATACGAAAGTCAAAACCATTTGAAATAAATATCATACATGCATCAAGCACAAATGTAAGTTTACATAATAACATCGCATTCTTCTTCTTTTCGAGTCGAGGCAAGTTTCAACTTTTATTGGACCAAAACTTTGCCAGCACTGTCTGTGGTGTTAAGGAGGTCGTCAAAGGTGCAGCTGTCAGGACACGCGGAGCAAGACAATAGGTGATCCATTGTCTGCGGGGAGACTCCGCACTCGCATCGATCACTACCGCAATTAATTTACAAAGATTGCATATATTAACTGCTTTCAAATGTTCATATCCAGTGCCAACTCAAACAATTCAGATTCCTTCTTCGTGCTGACTCAATCCTAAGTTATTTTGTTTGAAAAAAAGTAATGACCGCGGGTATGCGCAAAACCAACAAAGTTAAATGCGTTAACCTAATAATTTGAAATTGTGAAAGTACTGTTCTTAAATTATTTTTCTACCTTCGTATTTCATGAAACCCATAATGAAACAAAAATCTTTTTTAAATGGCATACATTGCATCAAACATTATTATGAAGTAATAACAGTCACTTCAGAGAAATATAAAATAAATATTCCAAAAAGACCCTCTAATACATCAATAGGTACCTATGTCATTGCTGTTTTTATAAAATTATTGTACGATCGTAAAAAAACATAATATACGCAACTGCCTAATTTCGAGTATTACATCACTATTTTATATGAACGGAGCCCAAACAGCTACAAGTCAAATAAATTTATTGAACAAGCTTATGCACTTTATGAATTTATAGAAATAAAGGTACGCTCCTCGGTTTATGCCACCTTGTACGGCTCTCCAAACTTTGTTCACGGAATACTTAAGTGTGATCTGTGGTAAGGTTAAACTGAAAAAGATTGTTATTTTCAAATAAATGATTTATATTCCGATTTTTATGTTTTAACGACGGCTCTATCACATTGCCATACACAAGTCTTAATTTGATTCTCTTGATGTATCAATGCAGAAAAGAATCAATTTTTGGTAAATAGGCTATATAATAAGGTGTATAGTGCTATAGTCAAATCCACATGTTTTTATAAACGTAGTAATATAATTCAGGTATACAAAGCAACTGCGTGAAAAGATAAATTTCTTTTCGACAAATTTCCAATGTGACAATATCAGTCTAGCGTTCAGCCGTCGCACCATGTGGCCGCCTCCGTGGCTCAATGTAAACCACTTAAGGTTTACGAATCGGAGGTCGCGGGTTCGATTCCCAGCGGAGTACATGTTTAGTACCCGGTTTGGTTGGTGGTAGAACTTAAAAGTTCGCCTGGCTAGTTACCACCATCTTATCTATGTCGCCCAACAGCAATGTTATTTTATTTTGTTCCGGTTGTCAGAGATACGATAGCGAGCCCCCAAATAAGATGGGTTTTCTAGGTTAGCACCCTTCCACCTTCGGCCTCATCTTCACTCAACATCATTTGTGACTGAGGTCAAGTGCAAACCCGTTGTCATAAAAAAAAATTTTTTTTGCATTCGATCTCTAAAAATTTGCCGTTTAACTCACAAGCGTTCCATCACTAAATCTGGTATCACGTAAGCGTCCTAGAATTACTTCTTACTACTACTACTACTAGAAGGACTTACTTATACTTACGTATAAGGGGATAAATGTCTAATGGATAGACGTATTCAAGTTACAAGTTATTATGGGAAGTTACACCACAGAAATGACATATTTTGACTGTTTTTCGCCGAGCGACGAAATAATTTAATTTGTAATCGGATGGCTCTATGCGGTGCTTCATTGTAGATGATTATCAATTTATGCCTACTGATTGGTCTATCGCAGTAGATTTGCTAACGCTACCTCCTACTCCAGCCTAAATCAATGGAGTTATTTCGTCTAGTCTTTGATGTTTTGTATTCATTATATCATAAGACTAAGGCCCGTATTAATAAACCTCAAGTTGACGCTTGAGAATCTGTTGCATATTAAAACAGCATCAGAAAAAATGGTCTTGAGACTGAGACGCGATCTCAATCTCAAGGACGATTTATTAATTTAATATTAGATAACGATAGACCAGATTTAAAATTTTATGTACCTTTTTTAGCCGACTCGAGGAGGAGGTACTACGTTCATTTGTATGTACTTTTTTTATGTATGTTTAACTATATTTTCATCAATTGTTAACCGACTATGATAATTGTTTTCTTGTTTGATAAAACAGTGGAGACTTACTATTATTATATTACAATACCCCCTCCGTACTCCTAATCCGTCCGTAACTTTGTCCAATTAAATAAATATATGCAAACTAGGGAGACAATGGGACTGACATGTCTAAATGTGGACAAAAGTCCCTAAACTTAAATAAAGATAAAAAATATGTTACAAAAGTATTTTATGTATAACAGGTTACCGCTTTACCTCAATCCCATCTGATGTTAAGGGAAATCAAACGTGGAAGCGCCCGGAACTTCAAATTAATTGGTGGACGTGGCTATCTTATTTCAAAACCCAGAACACAACAATGCAATCAACATTACTACTTGAGGACAGATTTAGATAAGATGATGGTAAAAGCTTTTACTTACACATTTTGTTATAAATACATACATGGTAATATCTACTTGAATTTCTTTCGTCAAAATCTATCAATTGATGCCCATCTCGCCATCGTGAAAAAAGAACAAGGAGCAGAGTCTCACAAATCAAGAAAAGGACAAGTCTTAATTTCTCAAATAAACTGCCAAATATAATTATAAGTATATCAACCATCTAGTATCCGCAACACAAGCCTATAGTTGCTCAATGTGGAACTAGATGGCATTGTGTGTATGTCCAAGGATATTCATTTGTTTATTATTTATGTTACTATGAAAAATTATATTATATCTGCCGTGTAATTTAAAAATGAAACTATTCTTTTTCTCCCGAAACATATATAACCACGGAAGTAAATTATCTAACTAAAGTTTTATTTATATAACATAATCGCAGGAAATTTTACTTAACATTTAAAAAAATATTGAACATTTTAAACTGTATTTTTAAATAAATATAAATAAATATTTCGGACACTTACACCAAATCATTTAGTCCCAACCTAGCAAGCATATGCTATGGATACTAGATAACGGATAAACATACAAAAATATTTATATTAAAAATCCACGACTCGGGAAATGTTAGTGTGATGAATACGAACATTCAGTATTCATCACACTAACATTTACCCCTCGCCGGATTCGAAACCGCAACCGGCGACCGGGTCACATTCCACTACACCAATCGGTTGCCCGAGAAATAAAATGGTCTACATGGGTACTACTTAGCTTGAATTTCCGCGCATTATTTGAGAAAAATACTATACTAGCCTAAGCCTCAATGCGTTGATGGACGAACAATCTACATACAAGTTTCTACGGAAGCCTCGGTGTACCAGTGTGAACTGCCCCCGTTTTTAAAGAATAAACTACTTTTACCGATGCTCGAAAAAATTAATACTGTCTTCATGAAAAGTAATACGAATCCTTACAAAAATAGCGCTAAACCCGACCCAAAAAGGTTGTTAAAACTTGCAATTAACACTGCAATGCTAATAGCTACTGCAAGACAATGCAATGAATGCGATCTTCGACTGAAGGCAGTCTTGACGGTGGTTACGGTGAGAGGTGGCAGGACAAAAGAAATGGAAGATCTGAATCTTTCTTACTCTTTTGTGGGTATTTTGAAATGTTTCTGCTCTTTGTTAAAGGTAACTTCAGTATATGAAAGGTTATATAGGAAAGACAGTAAGGCCCGTTTTAATAAACCATTCTCAAGATTGTGAACAGTGTTGAGATTGGTCTCAAGTAAACGTGTTGATTAATAAACCTAACTTGAGACGTGAAACGCACGTGAATACTCAAGCAGTATTCACTTGAGAGGTCCGCCTAGTATTCGCCGCTGAGGCGAATACTTGAGAAGTGATCTCAGCTGAGTAGACCTCAAGATTGGTTTATAAATTAACACGGAGCTTGAGATAGCGTCAACTGCTTAAGTCGCATCTCGGTTGACACAGCCTCAAGACTTGTATCGAGAACGGTTTATTAATATGGGCCTAAGATAGAACTCGTGCCGAGGATTCCGTACCTACATATTAACACCACAAACTTAAAATCAAAAAGTTTTATTTCGTAAGTTTTAAAATTAACATTCGACGACCTGTTTGGTGTAGTGGTTAGCAACTCTGACCACTATACCAAAAGGTTGCGGGTTCGAATCCCGCTAGGGGCATATGTTTGTGTGATGAATACGGACATGTGTACCCGAGTTATGGATGTTTTCATTTATAATAAGTATTTATTTACAAAAAAAATGTATTTATGTAGTATATCAACCATCTGGTATCCGCAACACAAGCTTGTAGTTGCTTAATGTGGAACTAGATGGCGCTGTGTGTATGTCTAAGGATATTTATTATTTATTATTATTATTATTATTAACATTTAAAAACGTCATGACATACATTTATCGCTATTTCACAAGGCAGTTTCATTAGAAGAACGAACAAGAATCTCAGGGGTTGCTCTTTTTAAATAAATATTTTTTTTCATTCAATCGAACAAAGAAAAAGATAAGAATAGACTGAATATCGCCGAGCGGTTTATGTTCATGCATTCTTCAGATCTAGATAGAAATGTTATAATAGCCTTTTGTACATAGTTTCCGTTTAATGATTGTTTTAAATTTATTTATCGGTTTGAATGTCTACAGGAACCTTATTATAAAAGCGTATACATTATCCCTTGAATGACGTAACTTTGTGTAAGGGACTGATATGAACAGCAAGTTTTATAACCATTGACAAACTTAAAGTGATGAACTGAAATATGTAGTTACCTAGATGAAGTGTTAATAGAAACAGCAAAGTTAATTTTGTTACTTGATAATTCCACCCTACTATTAGAAATTATTGATTTTTGGGATTTTTTCCTTAAATTGGTATTTTTAATTAATTTTATTATTTTATTTCATTAAATGGGTTTACAAACGCTTGTTACATCGCTTAGAATAATGAAGCCTTATGTATATTAGTTATTAGCTAAATGTACAAACAATTATATGTAAACACCGCATGCATCAGATAGATTACATAAAAATTATTACATTCAAAAACAAGAAAAAAATATAACTTAGCGAGAAAAAAGTGTAACCATTTACCCTAAATAAAAGTTGATGATTCAAATAGAAGAGAAGCCCAGCTTACATACATAGTAGTATCACGAGAACTATACCAAATTGGAGGTCAGAAACATCCCAAACACAAACGCTTAGGAGTCCAAATATCGTGGGCCAACATTATGTTAAAACTTTAATATAATATATGAAACTTTACTTCAAAATTGTAAGTATCTAGGTCAACAGAAAGTATATCCTATAGGTTTTGATCACCAGTCAGTGATGCTAAACTGCCGATTTTACTTTTTGGCGAACGAATCCCTAAAATTAAGGAATTGGCAAAGAAAACGAGTATATCTAATATTAGGTCCTATGAAATTGGCGTTTTGTATGAAGAATTTCATTAAGACTGTTTTCTCCATACAAACATTTTTGATTTTTTTTTGGGAACGACAAATCCAAATTTAGCTAAACTGTGTGTATTACCTATCGGTTATCATTAAGTTAAGTATAAAGCAGCGATAATTTTTAAAAGTAACCGCTTTATAAAAGTTTCAGCGAATCTAAGAAATGATTATGGGAAGCACATGAAAAGAGCTCTATTAAAATTTTTTTATTATGTCATTTAGCCCAGAAATAAAAAATATTTCATGTGAAACCTTGAAATAATATTCCATCTTCCAAATAAAAAACAAATTTGGATATAGCTTTGCAAATAGCAGGAATTGGTACATATGATTAACAAAGAAAAAAAAACTCCAATTTCATATGTAAAGACGCAATATTTATACATTTAACACTTGGTACTTGGTATTCAGGAATTAGGTATGTAGAGAACATGTCAAATGTAACAGTTTGACCCCTGACCCGTCCGCACATACCTACCTACATTGGTAGTGATACGCATGATCTGTCGACTATGCCTACAAAAAGATTTTCAAAACAATTGATTCTGTAAACCATCTCCGACTCCCTCATAATTCTCATACAAATCCCTTACAAATCCTTATCCAGCAGAACATTATCCGATACATCCATAGTCCCCGGTATAATGGCTGCCTGGTCATCCATCAACCCCTTCCCCGCGCCGCCCCCCGCCCCCCCGCGCATCAATCTTATGCAACGCTGCCTGCACACTTGTGTGCGCCTAGTACTTTGTTAGCGATTTGTTGGTATTCTCTTAGAAAAATGGAAGTCGGTAATTAAATTGTCTTGTTTCATAGGGCCTTTCAAAGTTGATATTATTAAAACTATGTTTATATTAATATACGAAAAATTCCCATTAACCAATTTGTGAATTTCGATAGGGGGATTAAATAATTTAGAGATAAATTTGGTTCATTTTGAAATATTCGTATGGTAATTTTAATACGTATAAAATGAAAATTATACCAACCAAATATTAAAATCAAAATATCTCAGGAACGCCGTAATCGATTTTCATTAAACATAGCCTAGAACCTATCCCCGAATTTAATCTTTAATATAGAAATTAACAATTGAAGTTTAAAAACCAAAAACCCGACAGCATATTTAGCATTTTACGGGCGCCATGTTGGATTTATTACCATAAAACGTATCCAATTACACTCCACGGTTCAAGACGAATCCAATGACACCATGCACTTCGAAATCGGTCAACCCGTTTAGGCCACAGGATGTATCATAGAAATTTACATGCATACATACATTCGAAAAACATTACCCTTCTTCCTTAGGCACTCGGATAAAAAACCGCACTCAAAATCGGACCACACATTACTGAGATACATCCCCAACAAACGCTGGACACTCACAACGCCGGCAAACACATACACACACACACCCGTTGTAGCAAACTCCTTGGTTTTCATAATTGTCTTTTTTGTTTGACTTTTGTATTTTATGCGTCTTTGCTGTCATCGTTATATTTTTGTCAAGATTCCTGGTTCGATTGTTATTGTCCGTCGATGGACCAAAATGTACGGGATAGCGAATGAAGCGGAAAGTAAAATGGACTGTATGAAACTAATTTGGCTAAATGAACAGGACAACACGGATATGAGGCGAGAAAGTAATTAATATTGCATATAAATAACAACCGAACCAGGAATCTTGACAAAAATATAACGATGACAGCAAAGACGTATAAAATACAAAAGTCAAACAAAAGAGACAATTATAAAAACCAAGGAATTTGCCACAACCGTCGTTTTTCATTGGGGGTTAACAAGAGCGATCCTTCGAGTTCCTTGTTCTTCTTGAATTTGAATAAGGACGAAATTAAGAATTTTTTGCCTTAGGTATTTTGTTTTCATAATCAATCACACAAATGGGTTTGCGTCTATTACATGCATTGGCGTGTTCCATGAAATTATGTTCCCTTGTTATCATTAACGACACCTCACGGGGAGAGTCGAGTTGGTCCGTGTGAAGCTCAGCAGTTGTCATATAAAAACACCTGCTGCTCTATTTTCAGAGTTCGGTAGCCAAGTGAGAAAACGAAACCCTTATACCGCCTCCGTGGTTCAATGTAAACAACATTGGGTTTACGGGTTCGATCCCCAGCGGGGTACATGTTTAAGTACTCGGTTTGGTTTGTGGTAGGGCATTTTAAATGTCCGCATCGCTAGCTACCACCATCTTATCTAAATCTGCCGCCAAGCAGCAATGTTAATAGCATTGTTGTGTTCCGGTTGTCAGAGATAAGATAGCCAGTCCCCCAAATGTGTTGGGGTTTCCAGGTCAGTACGCTTCCACCTACGACCATCTTCACTTAACATCAGGTGTGATTGAGGTCAAGTACGAACCTGTTGTGCATTAAAAAAAAAATAATAATAAATAAATATCTTTGCACATACACTCAGCGCCGTCTAGTTCCACACTAAACAACTACGCTTGTATTATAGATGCCAGATTGTTGATAAATTACACAAATAGCTTTTTTTTATAAAAAATACATACCTATACATATAACGAAAAATATCCATGACTCGGGTACACATGTCCGTGTTCATCATAAAAACATATGCCCCTAGGCATCCGGATTTAATCAAGAGTTCTGTGACAAGTTGACAGACATCGCGAAATTATACGACGACGACGATCTGTTTGGTGTAGTGATTAGAAACGCTGACTATACCAAAAGGTCGCGGGTTCGAATCCAGCTAGGGGCATAGATTGTATGATGAATATTTTGAATTTATTTTGTTTTATTTGATTGGCAAAAATTAATCTTTATTCATTTATGTTTTTTTTTTTTTTTTCTATATGAGAGAGCGGCAAACGAGCATGCGGGTCACCTGATGGAAAATAATCACCGCCGCCCATGGACACCCGCAACACCAAAAGGGTCACAGATGCGTTGCCGGCCTTTGAGGAAGGTGTAGGCTCGTTTCTTGAATAACGAATAAATAACGAAATGTATTTGATTTATTAACTCGTTTAAAGCACCCTCTACTGTTCTTTTGTATTTTTATTACTGGTATCACTGTGACAGGTTTCAGACGTGTACTAGCTTCCTTGTGGTAAACAAGTCAAAAATAGATTTGATTTTTAATTTATTTATGGCGTTATTTTCGTCCGCAACTTAATTTCCCACAGAATACGGACACGTGTAACCGAGTTATGGATATTTATAATATACGTATATATTTACAAGAAAAACATGTATTCATGTAAGTAGTATATCAATGGTCTGGTATCCATAATACAACTCTAGTTGCTTAGTGTGAACTAGATGGCGCTGTGTATGTGTAAAGATAAAATATCTGTCACAGAACCAAACCGCGAAGAAGCAAAGTTAGTGAGGGAGGGTTGCCAGCTAAGCATAGGCCGGCTGGAAGCGACTAGATGTGTAAAGTAGAAGCCCCATCGTATCACGTAAAAGTATTTACATTCGAGCGGTAAAAAATTGCCTCGCTTGCATTCGATCATTAAAGGTACCACGAGCGGTAGAAGTAAATTAAGGTAACTCGACACGTCTATCCATTAGACGTTTATCACCTTTGTCTTACTTCTAGGGCGCTATTGCCTTTAAATTGTTGTAGTGGATAGTGACCCTGTCAGCAAAACCAACGGTTGCGGGTTCGAATCCCGGGAGGGGTAAATGTTTGTATGATAAATAAGAACATTTATTCCCGAGTCATGGGTGTTTATGTAAATATTTATGTATGTTTATCGATTATCTAGTTTCCATAGCATAAGCTTTGTTTAATTTGGTGACTAGATGATTGGTGTAAGTATCAGAAATTATATAAATATTTATGTATGGTTATCCGTTATCTAGTATCCATAGTACAAGCATTGCTTAGTTTGGGACTAGATGATTGGTGTAAGTGCCCAAATATTTATATTTATTTATTACATTCCAGCCCTATGCAATAATCAAATAAAAATCATATCAAAATATTTTATTTCATAGGATAAAATTATCACTTGAAAACGTCACACTTTAATTTTAATTTTACTGCTCATTCACAAAGCTGACTCCCCAGAGAAGAACGAGCAAGAAACTCTAGGGTTGCTCTTTTAAACAGATTATGGGTTGTAATTTGATAATTATGCAAATAATAAGACAGCTATGTCCATGCTTGCTTATCATTCAAATAGTCAGTGATTTTATAATAGCCTTTTGCTAATAATTTCTGTTTTATGATTGCTTTAAATTTATTTACAGGCAAATTTTGAATGTCTACTGGAACCTTATTATAAAAGCGTATAAATACATTGCCCTTTGAAGGATTTGCTAACTTTGTGAAGTCGGCTAACATAAACAGATAACTGGTTCTTATTCCTTGTATTAACATTGTAACTATCACTATTTTTAGCGAATAAGGTTATATTTTTTTTGCATATATCAAATTCTCATAAATGTATGGAGATGCCATTGTTAAGATATTACCTTAAACTTACGTGGTGGCCTATGTCCAGCAGTGGACTAGAGTAGGCTGATAATGATGACGGAACCGTAAATACATGAGCGGCATGCACTTGACAGCTTTTTTATGTCATCTAATGTAAAACAAGTGTTAAAGACATATGTCAATAATTTTCTGTCCCAAGGCATTAAAGTAGTCCTCATTACCGCGAGTTAACCCTCTAATGACATAGAATGAACCCTTTTCTTTCAACGAGACTGTTGTAATACCTCTGCGTCTCCAATTTGTTCACGCTCGTATAGTCTGTTGTAGGTACTTATTAAAATAAAAATTTCTTTACATGAAGGTCCTATAACCTTACATAACTTAGGAGCTTTTGTAATAATAATTCGTACATTTCATGGCCGATTGGTCTAGAGGATGAAGACTGTAGACGCCGGTAGCGAGTTCGATTCCAGTTAACGGTAATATTTCGTGTGATGAATTTTACTTTTATTCCCGGATCATGGATATTTGTATAAATGTTTATATATTAGGTCCTTACCTATGAAATTGGCGTTTTGTATGAAGAATCTCATTAAGACTGTTTTCTCCATACAAACATTTTTGTTTTTTTTTTTTGGGAACGGAATATCCAAATTTCGCTAAACTTTGTGTGTATTATCGGAAAACATTAAGTTAAGTATAGGCAGCGTTAATTTTTAAAAGTAACCGCTTTATAAAAGTTTCCGGGAATCTAAGAAATGATTATGGGAAGCACATGAAAAGAGCTCTGTTCAAATTTTTTTTATCATGTGATTTATCCCAGAAATTAATAAATATTTCACCTTGAAATAATATTCCATTTTCCAAATAAAAAACAAATTTGGATATAGCTTTGAAAATCGCAGGAATTGGTACATATGATTAACTAAGAAAAAAAACTCCAATTTCATATGGTAAAGACCCAATATAATAGTTATCTAGTATCTATAGTAGAGGCCTTATCTAGTTTCTGACTATACAGGGTTCGGGCGCAAAATTTTTAACGACTCTTCAAGACTCAGTACAAATCCGTATTTTCCTCTGGGTGTAGTATAATGTAGGATAGAGATAGGCATGACGCTGCGTCATTGATGCCGAGTTCCCAAACATCTGCGATCGCCAACCCGCCCAGCATGGTGATTAGGGCAAATCCTCTCATGAACAACGACTGTGCCATGGGGGAAGGTTTAATGTTACAACACATGTACAATGTGGTGTGTGTGGTATGAAACAAATACTTCATCACCATCAACCTTACAAGTCCCCACTATTGGGGCCTATCCTCACTCCGGGTGGTCAACCACTCGGCCTAGTAAGGATGGAATTTAGCCAGCCTAACTCAGTGTTTTAAACAGTCCTTTGTATGCCATCCATTTGACTGCCTCAAAACAACAGGGTGCCTCAAAGCATACACTCGAAGTGGTCACCCATCCAAGGAGTGACTGCGCCAGATAATGCTTAACTTCGTTAATCGAATAGCGAATACGCCTGCGCCAAGAGTGCTTCAAACAAATCCTAACTAATATAATAAATGCGAAAGTTATTTTGTTTGTTGCTGAATCACGGCGAAACGGATGAGCGGATTTGGATGGAAATTGATGTATAGGTGGAATATACCCTGGATTAAGACATAGGATATTTTTTATCCCGATAAAGTGAGTAGTTCCCGCGGGATAAACAAATTAAACATAATTGCCATTGCAATATTTAATAAATTGCCTAAAAATATTTAAGACATGCCTATAAATATGTTTAGAGCCAGTTTGTATCGGCTACTGGTGGATAAATGTTATTACAAAATAGATGAATATTTGACAGACAAAACGCTGTAGACAATTGGAAGTTGCCTTATATTTAAGATTTACTTAAATTTAAGTATTTGTAATTGTATTTAATTGTAATATAAATTGTAAAAATATTTGACATTACTAATTTGACATGTTTTTAAATAGTTGAGAGATTTTGTAATATATTAGTAATTGAATTGATTTAAGTAGATATAAATATATTATAAGTTTTATTGAATTATATCCAACTACATATTGCATGTCTGGAGAAGACTAAGTGTGAGAAACATATTAAGTATTTCATATTTCCACCAATGTAATGCAACCACATTTAAAGCAAATAAAGACATTCTATTCTCAAAAAAAAAAAAAGACATATCCGCGGTAAAGTTTTTTAGCAGACGAAGCCGCGGGCGGAAAGCTAGTACTTAATAAAACAGAAATCTGTATAATCCCATGGTATAATCACAACAAAAACCAAAAGCCTAATCAATCTGTGGAAAAAATTTTGAATAATGTTATTAGAGCCGTTTGGTGCCGAGCCGTTTCATCCGGGCACCAACCGGTCAGACGGCTTTTTGTTGATTCCACCCTCAACAGCGACCGGGCTACCTCTTCATCCACACACCACCTCACAAAAATCTACCTTATCGACTCCTCTTTTAAAAATCAAAATTGAATACAGCATTAACAGTCACGACAAACTTAAGGATAAAAGGATGTAGTCGATAATGTATGTTCACAATCGAATTTGTGTATTATTTAACGTGATTTAGGGGTTATGTTTGGATGGTGTGCAAGATGGAATAACTCCCGAGATTGTTATCGGCCACCTGACCTCACGTCGAGTGTCCTGAGAATGTCAGACGATTAAATAGTTCGCTGGAGTTTGAATTGATGGACCGATTTTTGGAACGTACTTTGTTAGTAACGATTTGTACGATAACATCCATCTAGGTAGACATAATAATTCTGCAAATTTTATAAAGTACATTATAGCGTCTACACACAAAACAAACAAACAAATGTGTAGACAGAGGAAAGTTAATTTGAAATCGCCTGGAAATAAAGGTGATTTTAAATTTAGAATAATAGAACTCCGGGAAGTACACAATATGTAAATATGAATTTTATTCCATGCCATATTATTTGAATTTGGAACTATTCTATATCTGTGACTTTCACTATTTATAAACGACTAAGGCCTGAGTTCACCAAGAAACAACCGGCCGGTTAAAATTTAAACAGCCTGTTTAACGTCTATGGTTTCATACAAATCTGTCAAAAAGTCTCGGTTAAACGGCCGTTTAATTTTTAAACGACTGATTATTTCTTGGTGAACTTGGGCCTAAGGCGAAGGAGGAGGCTTTTTGGCGGGATCTCGGCGAGTGAAGTTGCATTTTTCTTTATAATTCTTATAATTTGTGCATTCTAACTTTTGAAGCTTAATAATGGCAGAATATTGTGCAGCAAACGTTAGTGTTGGTGTACAACCTTTCGGGTTCCCACAAGAAACCGCCAAAATCCTTTATAAAGCATTCTGCCACTTTACTGAAGAATGACTTGACCGTGACTACGCCAAGTATACGACTTATTACTTGTTTTGACTGACACTGGTATATAAACTGAAGAAATAAGAGAAATAAAAATTTTCACTCGAAACTGGTAGTAATGTCCCTCGACAGTGAGGTTGACTGGTTGCCATCCTCAAAAATAAGAAGAAGAAGAAGAAGGAGTCCTTCTCCTGAGCGAGTGCTATTTAAGGTTGTATGACAATTATAAAAAATAAAATGTACTAAAAAGGGTGGAAGTTATGGGTTCCTAGTCAAATAAGTACGCCGAAACCACTTAATAATTTATTGTCGGTTATGACAGAATAGGGAAAATGCTGGGACACCTTATACGATACGATGATTTCATCAAAACCATAATAGAAGGAAGAATAGAGGGGAAAAGAAAAAGAGGAAGACCGAGAATAAGCTACATGCAGCAGATAAAAAAGAAGTTGAACGTCGTGTCGTATCAGGAGGTCAAGAGGACGGCGGAGAGGAGATATATGGAAAAACTCCACCGACAAGGCATGGCTCTTAAATAAGATGATGATGATTCGCAAATTTAAAATAGTACTTAGAAAAAACTTAAAACAAAGAAACACACTAATATTCGCTATTATAAAGATGAAGATAGTGGTGATAGGTGAATGAGGGGTGGATAATTATATTAGAAAAGTACATACCCATAAGGGTTTAGAAGAAATCCATAAAAACTGGAACTTGGTAAAACACTGAACTGACCGTGAACTGACCAACGAACGTGCCAGAACTGAGAAAAGAATAGCAAGAATTAGAATAAAAATCCATATGAAATGATGAAGAAAAAAGGAATTGAGGGGAGGCGAGCGAAAAAAAGGCAACATGAAGTCAATGGAGGTGGCACCGTTACAATACAATACAATACAATACAAATACTCTTTATTGCGCAAAATAATTTACAATAATTTTTGATGATAACAATAGAACACAATTAGGCGGTCTTATCACTAAAGGCGATCTCTTCCAGTCAACCCACAGCCATGGGACATTTGTATGTAGAAAAACAGGTAGGGTTTCAGTACCACATCGTGGATCATGATTCCATGTTGGTAAGATTCATAGTTGAGTCTGTTTACAAGACTGAGGTCACGGATTCAATTCTAGCGGGATACATGATTAGTACTCAGTTTGGTTGGATAGGACATTTTTATCATCTTGCCTAAGTCTGCTGATAAAGAGTAATAAGTGAAATGTCTTTAGACATACAAAAGCGCAAAAGCGTAAGTAAACGTAAAAAATCCATGGCTCATTACAACATAGGGTTTACGGATCAGAGGCCGCGTGACTCGCGGGTTCGATCCCCAGCGGGGTACATGTTTAGTACTTGGTTGGGTTGGTGGTACGGCATTTTAAATGTCCGCTTGGCTGGCTACCACCATCTTATCAAAATCGCCGCCAAACAGCAATGTTAATAGCATTGTTGTGTTCCGGGTGTCAGACATAAGATAGCCAGTCCCCCAAATGTGTTGGGGTTTCTGGGTCAGCCTTATCTTCCTTAACATCAGGTGTGATTGAAGTCCAGTGCTAACCCGTTGTGCATAAAACAACGTAATTAATATTTGTATTTAAAAGTGTCGTAGTTGACACAAGCCGCATGGTGTACGAGTAGACCTTAGCATAAGCGTATTAATATTAGGTCCTTACCTATGAAATTGGCGTTTTGTATGAAGAATTTCATTAAGACTGTTTTCTCCATACAAACATTTTTGATTTTTTTTTGGGAATAGCAAATTCAAATTTAGCTAAACCTTATGTGTATTATCGGATAACATTAAATTAAGTATAGGCAACGTTATTTTTTAAAAGTAACAGCTTTATAAAAGTTTCAACGAATCTAAGATATGATTACACATGAAAAGAGCTCTGTTCAATTTTTTTTTTATGTGATTTAGCCCAGATATTAAAAAATATTTCATGTGAAACCTTGAAATAATATTACATTTTCCAAATAAAAAACCAATTTTGGGTATAGCTTTGAAAATCGCAGGAATTGGTACATATGATTAACGAACAAAAACCTCCAATTTCATTTGTAAAGACCCAATATTTGGTCTAACTACTATTTATTCTGACCGATACAAATTATAATGCATTATGTTCACATATCTACATTGTAGGTGATTATATTCAATTCACATTAAACACTGTAAAATTGTAAACACTCTCGTATTCGATGGAATGTGGTCAGGTAGCGCACGGGGCATTCTGCGAGCGGGGCAACACGAAATGGCAGGGGTCATCCGACCGGCGACGACCTTCGCTCGTTCATTACCAAGGTGTTACATTCAACTTGCGGCAGTGAAAGAAGTTGTTGCAATATTACAGGACATTTACATACATAACGTCAAGATCTTTATCCCCAACGGGGTGGTCAGAGATATCCCAAACATACGCGTTTTTGTGTTCCAAATAAAAGTTAACATTCACGGTAACAGGGGGTTAATCCGTCGCCATTGAAACGTACAAGTCTATAGATGGATTTTGATGGAAAGCCCCTTGGGGTAGAGACGAATTGGTTTGATACCTTTTACGTACTACACTATAATTAAAGAAAAAAAATTGATCCAGGTCTCATCCCAAATAGGTTACCGATATTACCTAATAAAATAGCGAAGTTTTGATTTGAACCGACTACAAGCAGATTGAAAAAAAATGCCTTACGCCTCTTGTGTATCACGCACAACTCCAACGAGAAGGGAGATTGATGCTTTTCTCCTCAAATTTATTAAAACAACGGAGTAAGGGAATTGACAAGACATTTTGTAATCCACGAGTTGCACAGATACACGCGTCACCACCCAAAATGGCATAGGTCAACAAACAGGCTAGTGACCTTCGCTCGTTCATTACCAAGGAATTACATTCAATTTTGTTTATCCGCTAGGTCTTTATCTTGTGTAGGTAAGGATAAATAGGGAGTAAGAAAACTGTGCGAAATGCGAGTTTTGTCTCGTTTTTAACTTTACTATCGCGTTCGCGTTTACGCAAAAATTATCTATGAAAAAAATAGTTTTGCAAACTATCCGCTAGAGGCGCTGTACATTTCTTCATACAAATCGTCACGTAAACGTGAATGCGGTAGTAAAGTTAAGTGGAAACAAAACTCACATTCCGCCCTCTGTATGCCTATAAGAATTCGGAGACATTCTGTAATGGTACATACATATAGTCACCTCTGTTTCCCGTAGGTGTAGGCAGAGACCACAGACTTCCACTTGCTACGATCCTGACATACCTCTTTAGCTTATTCACTCTCATAAAGTTGTTCATAGTACATACTCGTCGATTTAGACTTGGCATTTCTTTAAGAGATTCCCGATTTGATTATGATACGTTCGCCGTGGTCTTCCCCTGCCAACACTAGCATCTACATTCGCTTCGTATATCTCTTTGGTGACAGGGGTGAGCCCATCGCCGTCAAAACGTGAAAATCTTTTGATATTTTTTGTGTAAAGTCCCTTAGTCGCCTTTTACGACACCCACAGAGACACATGAGTTGGTTCTATTCTTTTTACGTGCCGAAACCACACAGAGCAAGTCTGTAATGATGCCAGAATAAAAAAGGCTCTTCTTTGGGTTAACTGGAATATTTCCAGAGTTGTCAAATCTGACAGATGCCACCTCCGCACTCTTCCTACATTAACTCTCCTTGGTAGGCTGCGCCATACCTGACTCTATTACAACCCTGGATCCCAAACTAATTAAAGAAATATTTTAAGGGTGAGAAGGTAGTAGACCCACCTCCCCCCAGCGAATGTGAGTGTAGCTCATGTGGCGCAAAAAAGCCAAAAAGGCTAACCCTATGCTCCCGCATAGGGAGACAGCCAAGTAAAGTCGAGTCCCTAATTGACCATGGACAGGGTCTGATCACAGTAAGCGTAACAGCGGAAAACGTGACGGTCACATTTCTTCTGCATGAGCATAAATGACACGTGTGTTTCCTTTATTGGCAATACACAGTTTTGACATAGATATGCATGTAACCAAACCCAAAGCTTAGGGTCGCGGGTTCGATCTCCAGTGGGGTACATGTTTAGTTACTCGGTTTGGTGGTGGCAATGCCATTTTCGTGGTGTCGGTGGCTCAGCGATTAAGACGCGGTCTCCCAATTTGGGAGGTCCGGGATCGATTCCTAGACAAGCCATGTACCAATGAGTTTTAAATTTAATTTAATTCAAGTAATTATCCTGCATTTATCCGACTGCTCTTGAACGGCGAAGGAAAACATGGTGAGGAAACTTGCATATGCCTAACAAATAAAATTTCAAAGGCATGTGAAATCGCCAACCCCCATTGGGCCAGCGTGGTGGACTATGGCCCATACTCCCTCATGATACGAGGGAAAACCTATATCCCTGCAGTGGGATGTTTACGGGCTGATGATGATGAATGCCATTTTAAATGTCGGCCAGGCCACCATCACCATCTTATCTAATTCTGCTGCCAAACAGCAATGTTATAGCATTGTTGTGTTCCGGTTGTCAGAGATAAGAGTCCTTAAATAAAATGGGCTGGGTACCTTTTCACCTTCGGCCTCAACTTCACTTAACTTCAGGTGTAATTAAGATCAAGTGCTAACCCGTGGTGCATAAAAGCAGGAAACTTTAATGGTAATATTTACCAAAATTATATTTTAGTACATACCTTTCAGGTTTTTAGACTACAGACTATTAGGACAAATTAAGTATGAATGATATCATAAGTTACAGTATTTTTAAGAATCCGTTTGTCAGATGGGGAGTGGCTTTATAAATTATGTACCTATGTAGTAAATGGTTGCATGAATAGAGGTCAGTGACAGTCACCTTGTCCACGACCCACCTCAACTAACTACAAATAAACACAGCTCATGTGTGTAGCTGTATATGCATTTTATAAATGTCAATGAATCAAAACAAAGCTATTAAATATCAAACAGTTTGTCCACCTAAACGATACGGAAGTTATATCACTGTACAACACAATATTGTTGGTATCTCTTTTTTAGGGGTCCATAGTTAACAGTAGTGAAAATTATTTATTTTATTACCTACAATGTAGATATGTAAACATAAGGCATTATAATTGGTACTTACGAGAAGCACAGACTTACAAAATAGCAGACCAAATATTAATATGCGTCTGCTAAGATCGATACGTACGCTAAGGTCGATACGTACGCTAAGGTCGATGCGTACGCCAGGCAGCTTATGTCAACTTGAGGTGCGCCCACATTCTTCTGCATGGACCTGACAAAATTATTCCCGCTTCTTCCCGCCGCTTCTTTTCCCACAGATGATTTCCCTTTCCGAAGCGATGGTAGCTTGGACATACTGACTGACCGAAAAATGCTTAGCCCTATTTTTATTTCCAATAGATTTAAATTGACATTCAACAAATGATATCATGTATCTTACGTTGAAAAAAATGCTTGAAGTTTGAAGAAGATTGAAGTTATCTTTTTTGGGGTTGTGGGTCTTACTCACAACTTCATTGCCTGCTGCAGGGCATAGGATACGATCATTGTAATCTTTCTTTATTTTCTTTTTCTTTTTTTTTTAATATTTATTTAAAGAGCTTGGTCACTTTTGTGACTATGTCGCTCTATACGTACCCTTGCCTACCTTAAGGTTGAAATTAAGACAACATGGAATTTATCTTATTTTCAACCCTAATCTAACCACTTTATACAGCGCTTGTGCCGCTGCCGATAGCGGCGAGGCCAGCACCGTATTACATCCTCCAACCTAAGTATTATACTCTACGTATATTTGGAATCTTAGGACTCATTCCGGACACACTCCATCATTATGTGGTATATCTCTTCTATCACATCGCACTCAACGCAATTTGGTGACTGAGATTTTCCCATCATAAATGCAAATTTATTTAATGGAATTATTAGTTACCGACTCATAGTCACACCAAGTTATCACACCAGTGTTACAAACAGGATTCTTTTTCTTGTTAGTCACACTACTAATTTTTCCACACCATTTATTGTATTTATTCCCTAGCTAGTGCTGTCCTAGCCTGTCCTGTCCTGTAAAATGGAATGTCATCTGGGATGCCATCTATATTTAACTGTCGCAAGGGAGCCGGACGAGTGCGAGCGAAGCGAGCACGGGAGTTTTTGGCACCCCGACATGGATAGGTTAGGTTGACATTATTATATATTAGTTTGTTCCTGTTAAACCTAAATTTTCAACAGGTACAGCACTAGCAATTATACATAGTATAAATGGTGTGGAAAAATTAGTAGTGTGACTAACAAGAAAAAGAATCCTGTTTGTAACACTGGTGTGATAACTTGGTGTGACTATGAGTCGGTAAGGGAATTATTATAGAAGTTATTTTCTTTATGGTAACTTATTGCCATATTTGTGTGCCTTACATTATTAATTCTTTTCTTAAATTATTAACACTAACGTTTCAAAAATTACTATAAAATAAGATTTTCAAGTGTTTGCACTACGTGAGTAGAGTGTTGATACACTGCCGGCCCTCATAAGTGTACAGCGAGTCACCCCGAAGCGCAACGCGGTGGGGCGCACTGGGGCGAGATGGGGCGGGCGACGACTTTCCGCGAGGTTTTCCATAAATTAACGGCCGTCGGTGTCGTGACGTTGCAACCGGCGGTGATACACTGGCGGCCAAAGATATTTTTTATTATGTTTCATGAATACTATTTTTAAATTATAATCTAAAGTTATCAATCTAATTATGTTGGGTATACCTATAATAGATCCACAGGCAGCGTCTACGCTTCTACCCATGACAGTTGATTTCATTTTCATATAGTTTGCTTATAAGAAATCTTTTACTTGTATTATGTACCTTCTGATTTAATTATTCAATCAATCAAATACGCTTTATTGTTTAAATAAGCAAGGTACATTTAAATATCTTACAGAAACTACAAATTAGGCGGCCTTGTCGCTAACAGGCATAATCTCTTCCAGGCTATCATCATCTCTTCTCTATCATCACGGAATACAAAACGAGTAATTAAGAACAAATAATTTCCTAATTGTTGAGTACATGATTTAATTGTATCAATTAACTTGTACATAAGGCCTGGTAACCTAAGATACAGGATTTCCTAGTTTAGGCACCAGTCTCCACAAATTGTGAAACTAGAATTCCTTTATCAAACAATTGAGTAGTGAAAGATTTTTTAATACGTTAGAAAATGTATACTTAGTCTCGGCCTACAGTGCACCGATCTGTCAGTAAGTTTTCCCATGCATCGCACGAAGACGAATGACGGAAGTTACAGCGGCCGCAAAAACTGCGCCGAGCTGGGACTGCCACTAAAAATCCAGCGACTTGAAATACGAGAAAAAACGTCTATTGGAACTATATATAGAACTTATGTGTGTGCTTTTGTCCTTGCACCATTTGGAGACTCTAATGAAAACCAGTTATATAGTGCTGCAGCAAACTTCAAGCATTTAGATACCGGACATAATTTTTTGATTATCACTTTAAATCTATTGGAAGTAATAGTAGGGTTTTTTTTTATTTCAAGAATATGGCTTGTGGCATAGTTTAGGAGTCTTGGTAGCACTTTGTTTCAATTTTTTTCTATTATCTTATGTAAATGTTCATATATATACATTTATAATAAATAAATAAATATTTCGGACACTTACACCAATCATCTAGTCCCAAACTAAGCAATGCTTGCACTATGGACACTAGATAACGGATAAGCATACATAAATAATTATATAAACATCCATGACTCAGGCATAAATGTTCATATTCATCCATCACACAAACATTTACCCGTCGCGGGATTCGAACCCGGAACCGTTGGTTTCGCTGACAGGGTCACTATCCACTACACCAATCGGTCGTCAAAAATCGGTTGTATAATAATATTTATTATACAACCGATTGCTTCATCGCATTTGTATACATCAAGTATGTGGTATATAATAACACATCTTAGATAACAATATTATTTAGATAATAATATTAACTTTTGTTAATTGTGCAATAAAGAGGATTTGATTGAATGATTGATTATATTTCTCATTACATAACAATAGAATACTTTCTTTGGTTGTTTAAAATAATAATTAATAAGTATCTTTCGCTTTGGTTATTCTTCTTTTTATTTATGATTGAGCAATCGTTGGTTATAGAAATTGTTAAACTTATAAGCTAGTTTAAGTTTTGGTGTTTTTTTTTAGGGTTAACTTAAAGTTAAAAATTTGAAATTTTCTCTTTGATCAATTATGTCAACTATATCATTGTTTTGTTTAAATAAAAACTAAGACTATTTTTGGGAAGAAACTGCCTACTGTAACACAGTGAAAACTAGTACAGTTGGCAGAACTTCATTGTTAAAGTGCTGATATACCGGGCGTCCCAAAGTTATGGGACATGAAGGGGAAGTACCTTAAATATCGTAGATAGTGAATTTTGCTCAAAGAAGACTTTATGTTATTTTTAAAAGTTAGTAATTCTGCATTCATAGATTTTCTAAAAATTACTTGCTTCGGCTGGGAATCGAACCGACTTAAATGTGAAAAAAAAAACACCCTACTTTTATGATGCCAATCGAAAGAATAGCTAAAAAATAATAACTCTGCCTAAGTAACATAGTATTTTAAAAGAAAGGAACAACATAAAATGATTGAGTCAAATTTCAAGAAAGTTATTTATTGCCGACGACGTTCGAAAAGTAGCGATATTATCATTCCAAAGATAGCATTGATTATTCGTAAATAAGTACCCACTTCATAAAATAGGTACTAACATAGTTTTCCTTATTATAAGTGCACGTGTAGATGAAATGATAAAACTTGTATTTCAATACGTCCTCTGTAAGCTAGACAGAAGGCAAATTAAAAACAAAAATAAATAATTTATAATTTGAAAATGGAACAGTTTATGACAGCGTTTGTTTGAATGCATACTTTTTAAGATATTTTAAAAAGAAGTGATATTTTTAAATGTTGTTCTTAAATTTGAAAATGGAACAGTATGTGCGAGCGTTTGTTTTTCGGATATTGATCTGTTTAGTCTCAATTCACTTACACAAGTGTTATTGTGTTAATTTATTGCGAACATGGCATATCAAGTAAGTTTTGATCTAATGGAAGCATATTTTTTGAACGATAAAGATATCTCTAGAAGTTTGCGGTGGTATGGCGTAAAATATCCTGATAGACAAATACCGTCTCGTAAAGTTTTGAAAAGGCTTGTGAACAATTTGAAAACTCTGGGACGTTTCGATAAACGCCCAAGAGAACCACAGCAAGAAAACCATACGATCAACGACGAAGAACTTGGTATTTTAATTTACTTTTCGGCTTTTCCGAAAGCATCGGTGAGAGAAGGAGAACATGAAATTGGAGTTTCAAAAAGTAAAATACACCGTGTATTAAAAAAACACGGTTTTAAGAGTTATGTTGAAGGACGATTGGTTCAAAAATTACTTCCGGGCGATACAGAAAGGAGAAAAAATTTCTGTCTTGATATCCAGGCACGATTGCTCGAAGATCCAAATTTTTTGGATAATATTATTTGGACAGACGAATCTAACTTTAGCAATAACGGTATGTATAACCGCAACAATAATCGTATTTGGTCTAAAGAAAATCCCCTACGAGTGACTGAAACTAATAACCAAGTGCGTTTTTCACTCAACTGTTGGTGCGGACTTTTAAAAAACCGGGTTTTCTTAATCCATTTTTACCAAGGAACCTTGAACACAGAAAAGTATTTAGGAATACTTCAAATTTTAAGGGATAAGATAAGAAACCATTCCGCGGCGGAGCAAGAAAACTTAATTTTCCAACAAGATGGAGCTCCGGCTCATAATAGTCGGAGAGCAGCAGATTTTCTAAATGAATGTTTTCCTACATGGATTGGTACAAATGGACCGATTAGATGGCCGGCCAGATCCCCGGACCTCACACCATTAGATTTCTTCTTTTGGGGATACGTGAAAGATATGCTATACAAAAAGCGATACGAGAACGTAGGCGAGTTGCAAACAGAATTGTGCCATATCACATCGAGTGTTCACCATAAAATGATTAGAAAATCAACAGGCAGCGGGCTCATTAAAAGATTGGCGATTTGCGTAAGACAAGAGGGATCACATTTTGAGCATTTAATTAATTAATTTACAAAAAAATACCTACTTAATTGACTACGGCAGTTTCATGTATGTTTTTTATTTGATTAAAATGATTAATTTCACGTTGTTCCTTTCTTTTAAAATACTATGTTACTTAGGCAGAGTTATTATTTTTTAGCTATTCTTTCGATTGGCATCATAAAAGTAGGGTGTTTTTTTTTTCACATTTGAGTCGGTTCGATTCCCAGCCGAAGCAAATAATTTTTAGAAAATCTATGAATGCAGAATTACTAACTTTTAAAAATAACATAAAGTCTTCTTTGAGCAAAATTCACTATCTACGATATTTAAGGTACTTCCCCTTCATGTCCCATAACTTTGGGACGCCCTGTATACATGAAATAAAGAGATTTATTTTATTTATTTATTTATTTATTTGTTTGTGAGTCAGTATGTCCAAGCTACTACAACTAAACCATATTTGGGAAAAGAAGCAGCGTAAGAAGCCCATGGGATCATACACTGAGTTGAAAGATCCTTTTGACTCAATTTTGCGACGCCGATAATAAGTACACAAATACACCATTACTTCAAGAGCAGGGTGAATAGACATCTACTGAGATCGCGTACTTCATCTTCGACCACGTCGTACACTTTCCGACAATTGAAACTATGGACAGACGCGTATATGTACCTTTCTTTTTGTATACTTAATTATTGAGTCTCTATTATATACACCGTGTAACGGTTAAGTGTAGTCATATTTTAAGGGCTTGTTCTACCCATCAATACGAACAACTTTTACTATGGGGGCAACTTCGAAATCGCGAAAAAAAAATGAGCTGTTCCATAGAAAATTTCAATAACCTCCCGATGCAATGTATGAAACAGCTGATTTTTTTTTCGCGATTTCGAAGTTGCCCCCATAGTAAAAGTTGTTCGTATTGATGGGTAGAACAAGCCCTTAAAATATGACTACACTTAACCGTTACACCCTGTATAGGAAAACAAGTTAAATACCTTATTTTTTGTTTAAATGCACGACAGGTTCGTACTTGACCTCAATCACACCTGATGTTAAGTGAAGATGAGGTCGAAGGTGGAAGCGTACTGACCCGGAAACCCCAACACATTTGGGGGAGAGGCTATCTTATCTCTGACAACCGGAACACAACAATGCTATTAACATTGCTGCTTGGCGGTAGATTTAGATAAGATGGTAGTAGCTAGCCAGGCGGACATTTAAAATGCCCTACCACCTACCAAACCGAGTACTTAAACATGTACCCCGCTGGTGATTGAACCCGCGACCTCCGAATCGTAAACCCAAAGTTGTTTACATTGAGCCACGGAGGCGGTCTTTCTTTAATTAGTTTAGTCTCCAATACAGCAGCACGTCTACCCTCAGTAATGTCAACTACCACTATTGATTCTAGCTAGTAGAAATAACGAATTTAAGAAGATGAACGAAAGACATACCACCAGGCGAATGTGGATGTCAGTATTATAGGGGGAAGGCTACGGCGAACTAGTGCTATGATCGGGGACGCCCAAATCACGACCACCCTAAAGCCGTGGTAACCCGTTGGATAAAAAAAAAACCGCGGCCGTACATGAACCGTTATATGAGAGTGAATGAAGCATAGCTTATAAATTTGGACCTATTTTAATCACGCAAACGAGACCTTAACCCTTCGAGAGACTATGATATCATCGGATATACACCAAGCAACTGTATTTTCATCGGACATGGACCTGTCCCCTTGATTAGTCATTAATATAAAGTTGTTCTATAAAGTTATACTCCTACACCCAAAGGTTGCCTGGATGAGATCGCTCTTAGTGATAAGGCCGCCTAATTGTAGTCTTTTCAGAATAGTGCTTTGTAAAATGTATATTCTCCTTTTGTGCAGTAAAGTGTATTTGTATTGTATTGTATTGTAATATAAAAACCGCAGTGAAATACAACCATGCATTACTGAGGTGCATTCGGAGAAAGACTGGACACATAACGCCTTCAAACACACAGCACCCGTCGTTCTATCGTCGGGGGAAGTCTGTGGGCTCGGCCTACCCGTACGGGAAACAGGCGTGACTTTATCTTGGTATGATTACACAAGAGGGGTGTACATATACCTAGGGTATGCGCAAAAAGATAACAATCACATTGTGCAAATTGTACAATGCACTCCGTGAAACAGCACTGAACAGGAATAAATTGGTAAAAGCTCATCACAAATTCAATCTGGCTTCATTTGCTTTATTTGCGAGAGCCAATCAATTGCCGAAAAAATTATCAAGCGGCGATTTCTGTTTAAACGCTAGAGGGTTCCAAAGACAACCTACTTCTCACTACATACGATGAGTTCCTCCTGAGACCTCAAATAATTCAGGAGATTGGCCATCTTACCTTAAGAAGCTTCTTGCGCGACCTATCATAAGGTACTTAAAACATACCTAAAATCATTCAATCATAATGTTCTCTACATGTTTATAGATATGATCAACACTTTCATGACATGACATAACATGACATGACATAGCAAGACATGACATGACATAACATAACATGACATGACATAACATGACATGACATGACATGACATGACATGACATGACATGACATGACATGACATGACATGACATGACATGACATGACATAACATGACATGACATGACATGACATGACATGACATGACATGACATAACATGACATGACATGACATATTGTTTCCATTTGACTTTATAGCCAAATATTTTATAGAAAAAATCAAATATTTTTAAAATAAATAATCAAATCTGTATTTCATTACACTCAATGAAAATTTCATACAAATGCCCGATCTCCTAGTAAGTATAAAGCTTATACATCAAGAAGCTTAGCTCTATACCTAGCATTAGTGATTAAATATAATAAAAGATAATAAGTTGGTAAGTACAAGTAATTCAAAGAAAAAAAAACACAAAGCACAGCTTTAATGACATTAGAATAACTATAAATTCATAGTAAACCCCTGATAGACAGTGATTACATCATCCAGATGTACGTCCTCTTTTTACGTGTGGTGTTAAAATGGGAACCATTTGCCAACTGAACCCAAATCCGACCAAATAGTAGATCCGCATTGCGCTTAATCGGAAAAATCAACAGAGCGTGGGTCTGCCCATACACACTGTTATACCTGTCTACACTAACATATGAAAGTATGATTGCATATAATTATATTACTCCATACGAAAAAAAATTTTTTATCTACTATTTTCGACGACCGATGAGTGTGATGGTTTTGAGCCATCTATGATGGGCATCGGTTAAGTGGGCTAATTCCGTCCGTGGTGCCCTCATTAGATAGATTAAGGTTTCCTTATAAATACAGAATAAATCAAAAAATCGCTCTGATCTGCACTCGAGAAACCTAAAAGCTATAATATTATATATTATATATATAATAATACCTAAATAGCTTTGATGGCGGTTACTTTCCACAATTCACGATAATAAAAAAAAAGTCGCAGAAGACCGACGTCTGAGTAGTGCCATTTTGCCACTGCGCTTGTCCGATGAGCGAGGGCGCCGGAGGCCCAATCTCCCAGTCTCTCTCCAGAATGACACCTTCCTCAAAGGCCGGCAACGCATCTGTGACCCTTTTGGTGTTTGCTTTCCATCAGGTGACCCGCATGCTCGTTTGCCGCCCTCTCATATAAAAAAAAAAAGAAAAGTGGTAATTTTTATCAATAATTAGAATTAAGTAATTAAATCTATTTGTATATTCTTTATAATTAGCTTTTACGCTTATCGAGTGCAGGTTAGAGCAATATTTTTGATTTATTCTGTATTTAAAAGGAAATCTTAATTTATCGAATGAGCCACTCGACGGAATAAACCCTCTTAAGCCATTTCAAAGATTTTAACTTGTAACACAGTTGGTTTAACTGCATTTTTTCGTTTCAAGAGACTCTCGAGGCTTTTCATCAAAATTCAATTTATAGTTAGGTTTTTTTTTATGCACAACGGGTTAGCACTTGACCTCAATCACACCTGATGTTAAGTGAAGATGAGACCGAAGATGGAAGCGTACGGCCCCGGAAACCCAAATATTTGGGGAACTGGCTCTCTGACAACCGGAACGCAATAATGCTATTAACATTGCTCTTTGGCGGAAGATTTAGATAAGATGGTGGTAGCTAGCCAGGCGGACATTTACCCTACCACCAACCAGGTAGGTATTAGTATTGTCTCTATAGTAGGTATATATGATTGTTTGCGATGTGAAATATATCCTAATGGGCTATAGATGCTCCGAGATCAAATCAGAAATGAGAAGATCCTCAGGAGAACCAAGTCATTGTCAATGTCAAACTTAATGCTCGTAGGACCGGTGGTCGTTGGGGCGGAAAGGTTCTCGACCGACCACGCACCGGCAGACGCAGCGTGGGCAGGCCCCCTACCAGGTGGACTGACGATTGAGGGAAGCCGTTAGATGCGGGCAGCACAGGACCGATCATTGTGGAGATCTTTGAGGAAGGCCGTTGTCCAGCAGTGGACGTCTTTCGGCTGACATGATGATAGATATGGTCTCGCGAACAAATCCCTTTCGCGGTGATCTTACTAATTTAGAAGAATTATTTCCGTCAATGCACAAGTACTACATAATAAATAGGTAGTGCGCAAGAGTGAAAAAGATTTATTCACCATGTGAAACCACGACGCTGATTTTCAGACAGAGCCCAACATAAGCCACACGAAAATTGCAAACTAAATTTAAAAAGCTTGTAAAAATTAAGCCGGACAATTTCGTTCACAAACAAGTGTGTACTTGAATATAATTGGCATTTTCAATTGATGTTCAATGATGTATTCATAAGGAAAATCAAACCAATCCCCTGTGAATTATAAGTACGCTAAATGGAATTCAAAGGTTCTCATTTAATTATTCCATCTTAAAAGTCTAGCAAATACCTAAAAGGCTGTAGGTATCGCCAATCACTCCAGAGACGTAGCTACAGGGGTTCTTCTCGTTTCATCATTTAGATAGATAGATAGTTAGATAGAAACATTTATTCACTGCACAGTACATACAACCAAAATAGAAGAACACAAACAATAAATCCTATGTAATCAACAAATAAAATAAATAAATAAAATAAATAAATAAATAAAAGCTTAATATACTGACGCACAACATACAAGATTTTTCCAGCGACGGGCTGTACCCACTGTGCACTGAAAGGGCTCTGACTCAGCATATGCTGCAGCAAAGATAGTGGTCCATACCACAGCGCTGGTTATTCTGCCATTAAACAACCCACTGCAGGGATATAGGCCTTCCCTCGTATAATAAGTATGGGCCATAGTCCACCACGCTGGCCCAATGCGAGTTGGGGACTTCACATGCCTCAGAATTTTTATTTCTTAGGCATGCAGGTTTCCTCACGATGTTTTCCTTCACCGTTTAAGAACTGTCAAATAAATGCAGATAAGTAATTAAATTAAATTTAAAAACTCATTGGTACATGGCCTGCCTGGGAATCAAACCCGGACCTCCCAAATTGGCAGACCGTTCTTAAACGCTGAGCCACCGACGTTCTCACTCGCTCTTCTCGTTTAATTAAACCTATTTTTTACCTAGATGAAAAATGACGGGCGTTATGTGTTTGACAGTGCTGTATGTATGTGTGTGTGTGTCCATTTTTGTCCGGACGTATCTCAATAATGCTGAGTCTGAATTGAGTTTGGTTTTTCTTATATTAAATGTTAAACGAGACAGGTTCTTAGCCATGTTTGATTAAAATCTGTTAAGCCGTTTCCAAGATATTTAGCGTTTCCCACAGTTTTAACCGACTTCAAAAAAGGAGGAGGTTCTGTATTCGAGGCGTATTTTTTGGTGTAAGTTCAATATAACACATTTATGTGGTTGTCGACTTCGCTGACAAAAGAATTGAGATCTAAACGGATGCCAAGTTCTGTATACAATTTAATTATAATTGTGTTTAAACCAACTGTGTATAATGTTAAATAATCTTTGAAACGGCTGATCCGTTTTCCATCAAACATGACTGTGAGTCCCCTCAACCTGTCCCCGAATTTAATCTTAAATATAAAAAAAAAATTAAACCCTCGAAAGACTATAATATCATCGAAATACACTAAAAAAACTGCTTTTAAATCTAAACGTCTTCGAACGGCTTAACCGATTTTCATAAACAGATAACCTGTCAGTATTTAATCCTTAATATATAAAAAAAACACTTAAATCGGACCACGCATTACTGAAATACATCCGGACAAAGATTGGACATATAACATATAACGCCCTTGTACAGTGCTTTCAGTACATATGTTAACGAAGTGTAGGTATACCGTACATAATATAGTGTTGTTTTTACAGACAGTAGACAGTTGGAGCTCTGGCCAGTGTAATTATGGGCACCGTTAGATCACCAGATACCTACTCGTACACTGTTGCAAAAACCACGGACACTAGAAATTACTTCTTTGTTTTTATGCACAACGGATTGGTACTTGACCTCAATCACACCTGATGTTAAGTGAAGATGAGGTTGAAGGTGGAAGCGTACAGACCCGGAAACGCAACACATTTGGGGGACTGGCTATCTTATCTCTGACAATCGGAACACAACAATGCTATTAACATTGCTGCTTGACGGCAGATTTAGATAAGATGGTGGTAGCTAACCAGGCCGACATTTAAAATGCCCGACCACCAACCAAACCGAGTACTTAAATATGTACCCCTCTGGGGATCGAACCGACCTCCGAATCGTAAACCCAATGTTGTTTACATTGAGCCACGGAGGCGGTTACTTTACTTTAATAGACCAGAACTTTGAATAAATTTTAACGCTTTCACAGATCCGAATGTAATCTTAGATTTTCGGGTATAACTTCGCCCAGCTCCAAAGCTTCAAGGTTGTATAATCTTCAACATCATCATATCAGCCGTAAGACGTCCACTGCTGGACAAAGGTCTCCCCCAAGGATCTCCACAACGGTCGGTTCTGCGCTGTCAGCATCCAGACGCACCGGAAGACGCAGCGTGGGCAGGCCCCCCACGAGGAGGACGGACTATTTGGTAAAGATCGCGGGAAACCGCTGGATGTATAATCTTATCTAAAAAAATTAACAACAATGATTCTGTGGGTATCTTGCACCTCTTCTTTTCTCATAGATGATTTCCCTTTCCGAAGCGGTAGTAGCTTGGGAAGCTCAACATCTTCTCGTCCCAAATGCCGCAATGTCTCAAGACGAAATTCGTGAATTGACTTCCCAACTGATATTGGTGTTGTTTTTAATATTGGCACAGTGGACCTGACTTAGTGATAATTTCAAATGGTGTACGGGTTATAAATAAAGGTTTTCTATGTAATTTTCTTGCAAAAATATGTTAGTTAACTTTATAACGGTGTCGTTCTTTTGAGCTGATACTCATTGGTGGGTTTGGGTTATTGCAGTTCAAATTCAAAATTTTAAACTGACTGACTAATGAACTGACGGATCCTTTTTTTGGCACATTGATTTCCAGATTTAACTCAGTCTCACCGTTATTTTAATCATTCTTACATCTCAATAGTTTTTTTTAGTTTTAAGGCCCTTGTACTGCCTGTTTCTCTCAATAAATAAGTTGGTGTGGTGATCCGTGTTCTGTTTTGACCCAGGCCTGAGCTGTCCCGCCCCTTCTTTACATGTATACCTCGAGACTCGACCCAGCTGGGCACAGGTATACTGGGATGGTCACAACTTTACAATTTATGTATCTAACTCTACAAGCAACAGGTGACAATATTCAATGAGACCCTGAAGACGTCTGCGCAAGGACACAAGGTCACACACACACACGTAACCCACTTATGCAGTCACATCAACATTGCTAATTTAATGTAGTAAACATTTTTTCAGGCAAATGACGTGATAGAAACAGAGCAGTTACTGGGTTATTCAAAAGGACGGGATAATATGTATTTAAATTTCATAATTGTACCACAGTTTAATAAAATCAAGCAAGTCTCTCTCCTAACAATCAATTTTGAAGGGTAACTTGACGACCGGTTGGTGTAGTGGATAGTGAGCCTGTCAGCGAAACCAACAGTTGCGGGTTCGAATCCCGCGAGGGGTAAATGTTTGTGTGATGAATACGAAATTATTTCCCGAGTCATGGATGTTTATATAAATATTGTCCGTTATCTAGTATCCATAGCACAAGCTTTGCTTAGTTTGGGACTAGATGATTGGTGTAAGTGTCCGAAATATTTATTTATTATAACTATACGGGGTGAGAGTATTATTTCAATGGGCGTGTACTCGTTTCGCAGTCAAGGCGTAGCCTTTACCTACGCCAACGGTACTATAACAGCTGCTCGCAGTACTTCCCATACACCCCATAGGTTGTATGGGATAGACGACTACTACTACATAAAACACATAACGTGTGTACACGCGCCAAATGTGTGCGTGAACTATGTAAGGCACGGCGCTTACTGCCTGATTGACTGCGTCGTCACAGACGACAATAAATTGGCGCGGAGAGGTGAGTGCCGCTTCCTTACGTAGTACTAGAT
The DNA here is from genome assembly GCA_949316235.1 of Oegoconia quadripuncta. Lineage (NCBI taxonomy): Eukaryota > Metazoa > Arthropoda > Insecta > Lepidoptera > Autostichidae > Oegoconia > Oegoconia quadripuncta. The sequence continues at coordinate 18,111,001 of OX438756.1, read as the reverse complement.
AGTATTTAATTATTTGTCTTCTGTATGTAATATGAATTTTGACAACTAGGTTTGTCATCTGACAGCTGCCAGATATTCGAAACTTGTCTATGAAGTCATCCCACCAAACTTCAAGCATTTATTTCAATCTAAGAGGATGTTCTTAATTCAGCCATTTGTATGTTTTTTAATCGACTTCAAAAACGCGGACGTTCTCAAAGCGGCCGTTTTTTAATATCAATTTATAATTTTATAATTTTCAATTTATTGCATTTATGTTGTACATAGTATGATCTTAAAATATTTTTAGGTATCAAACATAAACCCTGCTAGGGCACAACAATTAAATTTATAATGCATGCACATAAACATACGGATTACTTAATTTATTAAAAGTACAAAACAATATAACACTTAAATGTCTTCAATAATTATATCTATCTTTACATTCATATTTATAAATTTATATATATATATATATATATAGTATATTATATTATATATTATTTATACATTTATATTTCTTTAACGTCTAGGAACTCTTGCAGCGAGTAGTAGCATTTATTTATTAGGTATTTTTTGAGCAACGATTTAAATTTGTAGGGGTTTTCTTCGTTTTTAACGTGTGGAGGGATTTTGTTGAAAATTTTTACAGACATTGCGAAAGGGCCAGAGTGAACTATTTTTAGGGAAGAGAAAGGTAGTGCTAGTCTATTATGAGGTCGCAAGTTAGTGGGTCGAGAAAATTGTGGGAAAAGGTGGATATTCTTCTTGACAAAGATACCAACCTCCAAGATGTATATACATGTTAGGGTTAATATGTTTTGCTGGATGAAGTAGGGCTTGCAGCTCGTCATTGGATCTATATTAACCAGAATTCGGAGGCATCTTTTCTGTAGTCGAAATAGATTTAGAGAGTCCGTGCTGTTCCCCCACAGAACAATGCCATATTGTAACCAGGAGTGTGCATAGGCATAGTAAGCGCAGAGAGCTGTATCTCTGTTGGCACTTCTTTTTAAATGATGTAAGGCGTACGTGAATCTTGACAATTTAGTTGTTACTTTCGCTACATGTGATTTCCAGTCAATATTTGAGTCGATATTTATGCCCAAGAGTGGGTAGTCATTTACACATTTTAATTTTATTATTTTGGAAAGAGTAATTTATATTTAGGGGTCGTTTCTGATATGGCTTGAATTGTATAAGTTTAGTTTTGGAAAAATTTATCTGTAGGTTGTGTTTATCAAGCCAGTTTACTATTGTTGTTAATGTATTATTTAGGTTATCATTTAAGTTTTTATCGTTTTGATATCTACTGGAACTAATAATAGACCTATGCATTTATCTCTCAGTCTTTAGTCAGTATGCTTAGCTACCATATACCATATACATTCGGCCTGGAAGACTGTATTATAGGCGCCAAGAGAGGTCTTGAAATATTGATTTGTAGGTTCTCTGAGAAAGTCCCAAAGCCAGTGTCATACATCGTTTTAGCGCTGTCCATGAAGACCATGAGTTCCCTGGAGCAATAAGGAATGATTTATCCCTAAATAATCAATTACTAAAACCGATTCGAAATCTGTTAAACAGGTTTTCTACAAGGTTTGGTTTTTTTTTATATATTTGAGAGGGCGGCAAACGAGCATGCGGGTCACCTGATGGAAAGCAATCACCGCCGCCCATGGACACCAAAAGGGTCAAAGATGCGTTGCCGGCCTTTGAGGAAGGTGTAGACTCGTTTCTTGAAGGTTCCAATGTCGTACTCGTTCGGGAATACCGCTGCAGGAAGTCCGTTCCACAGGGTGGTCGTACGTGGTAGGAAGTTTCTTGCGAAACGTACAGTGGTAGACTTCCACTCATCCAGGTGATGTGGATGGAATTTTAATTTTCGGCGAGAAGTGTATCGGTTAAATTTAGCAGCGGGTATTAGCTCGAACAGTTCTTCAGAACACTCCCCATGAAATATGCTATAGAGGATGCAGAGGGACGCGAATGTAAACATGAATTACCGAAAATATCGAAAATACACATTCGTCCACTAAGCGCACACCCACCTTCTGCTACTGAGTGCTCCACGAGGGCTCCGCGCCGCTCTCACCAACTTGATACGGGGCGAGGAGTAGCCATTCTACCTCCTGGTTATAATATATGGTTCAGGGTAAGCACGCTTCCACCTTCGGCCTCATCTTCAATTACACCGAGGTAAAGCGCTGACCTATCGTGCAAAATAAATAACTTATAATTTTCCTGATGCCCTCATCGCAAATTTCAGTCAACCACAGTTTCAACAAACTTTGATCATTAAAACTAACCGTTAGTGTAAACTGTTGGCATTGTATTTATGACAGTTGTTATCTTAAATCTGGCTACCATCAAACTCTGTCATTTTCAGTAGCGTTGAGATGGTCAGAACAATAATTATATTCGTCTAGAGTCGACCAGCGTTCCTGCGCGTGACCGGCTCGAACTCGCGATCATATATTAAGGATCCGTCCATCGGTTACAGGGATTAATGCATCGTGCAGCGCAGAAGGTGGCCATGTTGTAGGATAAAGCGATATGTCCATATCAACCACACTAATATGGAGATGGGGATGGGAATTTTTGGTCTAGAATTCCAGAAAACCAAATGCGTTTTAGAACTATTCAATTGCGTGTGATCAAATTAAAATATAATACTTAAATGTGTTTTATTTTTAATCGACTTGAAAAAGGAGGAGATTCTCATTCGGCCGTTGGATATTGAAAATTGAATATAACTATTTTATACTGTTAAACATGGCTGGAGAATGAAACACATTAAATCTGAATTTATGTTATATAGGAGAAATTTCATGTATCCATAGGCTAGGACTAGAATAGATATAGTAATAAAGCGTGTTCGAAATATTTATTTAAACAACATAAATTCATAACAGCCAAAATACCAATCATACAGAGAAGTATGGCTTAGTAATAAAAAGTGAATGGATGAGTTGTTGTAATGTAAATATGAAATTGTTTCTCTATTATGGAAATTTTGGCATCCACGATACAGGCCTAGCCTAGTGTGGACGCTACAGCAAATGTATAATTATGTATGGTCCTTTTTGGGAAATAAACATCTTATCTTATCTTATATGAAGGCGTAGATATTTAGGCATTTACCTAACGACTTCTTTCCCATCATAATCGAAAGTCAATGCTTACTGTAAAATATATTCGACCACTATTTTCGGTAGAATTTGAAGGTTATCGCTTCCGCTTATGCCTCGGATATTAGAATGCACCACCCGCCCCGCGTCCCTCCATCGGGTCGTGAAGTAGATGGATTACAGTCTTGAGCGTTTGTTGTACCCCTACTATAACTTATACTATGCCCGGTTGGGATAGGTTACTTTTAATTGAAATTGGATACTTGAAAAATTATATGTAATTGCATAATGTATAATTTGGGGTCCGTGTTAGTTGTGTGAGGTCCAGTTTCGGATGATAAATTTGTATTTTTGAACTCATAAATTATTAATTTATTCAGGTCTCGAAATACCTCATTTACCCTGGTAATCACTCATCAATTAAGTATGACCAACTCATACTATTTTTTTTTTATGCACAACGGGTTGGTACTTGACCTCAATCACACCTGATGTTAAGTGTTGATGAGGTCGATGGGGGAAGCGTACTGACCCGGACACCCCAACACACTTGGGAGACTGGCTATCTTATCTCTGACAACCGGAACACAGCAATGCTATTAACCTTGCTGCTTGGCGGCAGATTTAGATAAGATGGTGGTAGCTAGCCAGGCGGACAATTAAAATGCCCTATCACCAACCAAACCGAATAGTTAAATATGTACCCCGCTGGGGGTCAAACCCGCGACCTCCAAATCGTAAATCCAATGTTGTTTACATTGAGCCACGGAGGCGGTTGAAAGTCACTATGGGAGCAAAAAAGCTGATATTTTCTTCTCGTCCAAAAAACCTTATTGCTTTAAAGAAGAAACTTGTCTCTCACTATGGGCGTCATAAGAAAGCTCAAGGTTACCCGACAAGCTATGAAAAGGGAATGCTCGGCATTTCACTACGAGATCGAAACAGGAATGAGGAAATCCTGGAAAACAGTCTTTAATAGCCCAGCGTATTTAAAGTGGCAGTCGGCAGGGCACATGGCTCGAAGAACTGATGGGCATTGGTTGAAGGACCACCTTATGAAGGTCACCGGTAGTCACTAGATGCAGACTGCTTCTGGTCGCTGTGGAAATCTGTGATAGAGGCGAATGTTCAGCAGTGGGTCCTGTGGATGATATGAATATTTAAATTTAAAACATCCAATAAATGTTCACGAACGTTTTTACCTGACTGTCCAAGAAAGGAAGGTAATGTTTTCGAGTGTATGTATATATTTATTTATGTCCGTTCCTTTGGCGCGTCCTGTAGCCACGGCTGAACCGATCTCGAAGTGCAGTGTTGGTTTTTTTTAATGATATGTCTTGGAGACTTGGAGTTTCCTGAACAGGGTTCTCAAAAGTCAACACGTTTACGCGATAATCAGTCTACGAGTAGAATTCCGGGTGAGTGCGGTTTCATCTTCGGTCCCATCTTCACTTAACAAAAGGTGACGGAGTCGAGCGCTAACCCGTATATAAAATCATGTTTTGACCATCGACAAAACAGCATTATGTAAGGCATTCAAGTCATTCTTAAAACCTAGGTTTAAAGAAAATTTTGAATTTGTTTAGAGAAAATTCGAGGCAGTCATCTAGCAACACTGATCATCCCTCTGTCTGTGTGCTCTATTCATGCTTTTTTTGTTTGTCATGATTAACTGGATATGTGTTTGACCACAATCTCACCTGATGGAAAGTGACGATGTGGCCGAAGATGAAGCACGCGATCTCAGTAGGTGCCTATTCACCCTGCTCTTGAAGATCCCAAGGTTGTAGGATTCAGGAAAGACTGACACCGGAAGGGAGTTTTTTTTTTTTTATTGAAGAGGTGGGCAAACGAGCAAGAGGCGCACCTGATGGTAAGTCGATGGAGTTCCATGCCTATTGGCTGTTCGCATTATATATGAATACTCGAACCGCTTAGTGCGAATGTTTGGTATGTCGTATACATACGGTTGGAATCCCTCCCAACGCCAAGTAGTCCGAAGATGAAATGGCAATGGTGGAATAAGATTATATAATTCCAACGCACAGTCAGCGAAGTGCATCTTGTAAAAGACTGAAAGAAAGGTGACCTTGCAACGGTGTTCGATGCTATTATAAAATTAAATCAAAAGCACATTTTAGCAGTAGATTCGAATATGAAGAAATCGATATGAACAGGTCATGCAATCATTCATTGGGGCATTCAACTTTCCGCGCACGCCAACAAAAATCAAGAACTTTTAACTCAATTGAATGAAGTTCACACAAAACAAACTGCATTATACCCACCAACAAAAACTTCCGTACGTTAATAAATGAATAAACACTTAATAAAGACAATCACACTACCGAACAAATGCATAACATCGGGCAATTTCAGGATTGTTTCAAGGAGATAATAAAACATTGTGAACTATAGGACGGCGCAGAGTTTTCTCGAGAATTTTCACAGATAAAGCCGAGGAATATTATGAGTGGGTGGATAGCTTCACTTGTTTTTGGAAATGTGAATTAATCGTTTCTTTAACGTTCCGTATTTAATTTTATTGTCATAAAAGCAAAATTGGTGAAAAACACGAAAGCTAATGCTTGGTTAAATATATGTCTCGGTGTATATTTAAAAAAATATACGCAGATCAAAAACTTCGTATAAAAAAAAATTTACATCAATTATGATGTCCCCATATATTACGCAAAACGCAATCACGATTCTTTGCCCATAAAAATGTGTCGATGTTGCCATAATAATATTACGTTTATCCTAAAGGCAAAATTAAAAATTTTTAAAAAATATTGAAAAGGTTGTAATCGAAAAAGGATTAAACAGAAGCCTTAGCCCTCAAGCAGCTACAGCTGCATCACTCCCTGGTGGTCTACCGCCATAAAACCTTCCGCTCTGAAATTATACCTTAACCGCAACGAAATCGGTTCAGTAGTTTTTGAGGAAAATGGTAACAGACATACATACACACACACGCACAAACATCCTCTAATCCCCAAACGCATATACCGACTCCGTTCCGTTTCGTCCGTCGTGGATAAAAATATCATGCATTATCAGGGTCTACTTTTATCCCATAGCATTAATATTTTCCCCAAAGCACCTCCATTTACGGCTATCCTACCTCTATGAAATATTGCAAGAAGCGTCGGAGAAAAAGATTGTTGCACTCCGTATTAACACTTGCTTTGGAAATTTAATTCTTTCCACAAGGTCCATCCAAAAACCATCTTTAAAAATCAGTGCCAAAGGACCCAAAATCCTGTAGTCAGTCAATGAACGAATACCGTTCCACTTCTGTAAAATGCTGAATCATTTCGCTGGCAAACAAAGATAGGAACATCAAAAGGTTCGTATATTCGATATGTGTAGGAAAGAGACGGTTCTACATGTGGTGGTTTGGTGTGGAACGTCTGGCTAATGCACAGGCGTCTGGCTGGTGACGAAGATGGATGCCTCCAGCTCAGCACTGAATGAGTGCAGGGTATAATAGATGAGAGGAAAAAAAAACAAAAAATGTGTATTAATAAGGGACGTTAAGAGCTCTCTGGTTTTATGTGGTTAGGTACCTACTTTTGGATTATTCAACAACTTATCATAGGACAAATAAATGAATTCGTTATTTGCGTTCCTAGTTGTTGACCAGTTTAGGGATATGAGCAAACTAAACAGAGAAAGAAAAGATCACCAAAGTGATCAGTGCTTTCGGTACGTAAAAAAAAAATCAGTGGGTCTTCTCTTTATCCCAAATCGGGTGGTCAGAGATATCCCAAACATTAAAAATTTTATGGGTGAAACAACATCCACGATTCACTTTTTTTTTACCTTTCTAAATATGTAGAAATGCACACGTGGATCCACGACAGCGTGGGTGAGCCCATCGCCGTTAAAACGTGTGTCTTTTGGTGTAAAAATACTTGAATTCTAATACAGCGAAAAACATCTTATTCATACTTGAATACAGTGTATTCCTTACCAAAAACATCTTATTCATACTTGAATACAGTGTATTCCTTACCAACAAACATCTTATTCATTCTTGAATACAGTGTATTCCTTACCAAAAACATTTTATTCATACTTGAATACAGTGTATTCCTTACCAAAAACATCTTATTCATACTTGAATACAGTGTATTCCTTACCAAAAAACATCTTATTCATTCTTGAATACAGTGTATTCCTTACCAAACAACATCTTATTCATACTTGAATACATTGTATTCCTTACCAAAAAACATCTTATTCGTACCTGAATACAGTGTATTCCTTACCAAAAAACATCTTATTCATACTTGAATGCAGTGTATTCCTTACCAAAAAAACATCTTATTCATACTTGAATACAGTGTATTTTAACACTGAAAAACATCTTAGATCAAAATATTATTAGCTTTTTAGGTTACCAATAACAGAGATTTTAATAAAAAAAATGTTTATAAACACGTTTTTGTAAAAAAAATACACCAGTTATTTTATAAATGAAAACTTGTGTACTGATTTTGTCTTCATACCTACATAAGCGTTGGCTCAATGTAAACAACATAGGGTTTACGAATCGGAGGTCGTGGGTCCTATCCCCAGCGGGGTACATGTTTAGTACTCGGTTTGGATGGTGGTAGGGCATTTTAAATGTCCACCTGGCTAGCTACCACCATGTTATCTAAATCTGCCGTCAAACAGCAATGTTTAATACCTTGTTGTGTTCCGGTTGTCAGAGGTAGCCGCCAGTAAGACCTCATCACTTAACTTAATATTCACTTAATGTCAGGTGTGATTGACGACACCCGTTGTGCATAAAAAAAACCGTCAAAAATATTTGAATAACTGTTCAAATGTGAAAAGAACGAGGGATTAATGAACTTCAGTTTATTAAAAAAGCGTCACATATTTCTATATTCAAAATTGGATAAATACGTTTCTGATAAATAAGTTATCTGAGCGTCTGGTTGATGCATCCCATGATTGGAGGGCTGGCCAATACTTTGGTCAAAGAATCAGCCTTGCTATACAGCGAGGCAACGCGGCCAGCCTTCTGGGTACCATTCCACCAACCAGAGACTTGGGGCTAGTTTTTTATTTATGATTTTTTTTTTGTTTTTTTTTTATAATAAATTGTATAATTGTTGTTTATAAATATTGTACAAATGTTATTAAATTAATTACATAATAATTAATGTAATATTGTATATATTGTAAAGTTATAAATAAAATACAATACGTTCTAAAACAATTTAATTGCCAATTGTGAATCGAGTAAAAATTGTTACTACTCCAGTTTATTCGTGACTTTATGGAGTGGGAAGTTTTATATTTTTACTGTCCAAATGTCAAACAGTACAAGGAAGTGATTTATTATTCCCTTACGTTATTGTATGTTGAAAATTGTAACTACCTACTGCAAAAATGCATTTTGTCCACATACAACTACAATACATAAACCTCACACACAAAACCTGTTCCAGTGTAAGTCACTAGCTTAAAGCGGGAAGCTTAAAGCGCTTATTAAGAAAGAAAGAAAAGCATTTATTTGGATTTCTGTTATAGGAGTATTTTATACATAAGTTTACAATATACTCAATCCAAAAAGGTCTCCACTCAGCATGTCAAAATCAAAATCAAAATCAAAAAAATATTTATTTCGTAGAATAAAAATTATCACTTGAAAACGTCACATTTTTTATCTTATTATTAAAGTTTTTGACATTATTGCTCATTGACAAAGCTTGTATTATGGATTGTTGATAAACTACACAAATACATTTTTTTGGGGTAAATAAATACATAAATAAATGAAAAAATCCATAACTCGGGAACATATGTCTGTATTCATCATACCCCTAGCGGGATTCGAACCCGCGACCTTTTGGTATAGCAGTCAGAATTTTTAACCACTACACCAAACAGGTCGTCGAATAGGCGTTAGACCATAAAGTTTGGACTCATTTGCGTAGTTTAAAGCTTGTCAAAGAGCGAGCGGGGCAGCCTCGTGTCAAGTTCAGACTTGAGTTGTTCCACTGAAAGATACAATGCGTTTGACATTTGATAACCTTATCATTAAGCGTGTTCTTCTGGGCTTCCGTATCACAAAAGGAAAAGAGGAACCCTTATAGGATTGTTTCTTTGTCCGTCTGTCTGTCAAGACCCTTTTCCTCAAGAATGCGTGGTGTCACGTTGCAATTAATATCAAATCTTCGATTTATTTGCATTTGAGTCCAAGTAGCACTTGTCCGTTTTTTTTTAATTTTATACCAAGGATTTTTATCATTTAGTTAAGTAGTGATCCTTTCACTTAGGCCACACATGGGGTGCGCGTCCGAGGAAGGCTCTGCTCCAAGACTGGGCGTCCTTGCGACGTCCACTTTCCGTTTCGCGTCGGTCGCCTATCAATAGGCCGACCGCACTAGGACTCGTTTTGTATGATTTCAGTTCATTGTTCAGTGAAAGATATGTGTGACTAAAAATATAATCAATATCAACAGCTTTACTATCCTAATGGTGGGACTCGGTCTTCTCCCACTAGGAGTGATGAAGACCAACCACATGGGCCCAGTTTGATTGGTGGATATGAGTCAGACTAGTGGTCTATTGCCTCTGTTTTCAAGCTCAAAGTCTACAATTTCAACAATAAGTTCGTCATTAAAAATACTTAATCAGAATCAGAATCATAATAATTTATTGTCAAGAAACTGGTACAATAGATATTATAATAAAGTTGGCTCACAGTTTTACCATTATATTATTTATTACAAATATATAATTAATTACTCTATCATCAAGAATTTAGCTATCATGCAACATCACTCTGTACTTAGCATAAAAATTAAAATATTCCATTAAACATTATGATATTACCTACGTCATGCAAAAATTAATCAATACCTATGTCAATAATTTCATCAATGTCCACTCTAAATGTCAGATATAATTCAAATCTTATATCAGTCAGATCTTATGAAACATACTGTTAATATCCCATCAGTGGAAGCTGGATATACCAATAATACGCAGTATATATGGAGGAATAACAGACAAGAGCACCTTGAGAAAGTAATTTTACGTTATATTTCCAATAAGATAACAAAACCGATTTGGGACTGAGAAGTAATGACATACATCTGAAAAAAGAATTTTTATAAAACGTCAATATTGATTTTAATGGTTTTGTCCCACGTGTACAGATTGTCGGTACTACAGATTCCCGTGTGTACAGATTCCCATCTCTACAGATTCCCATACCTACAGTATCCTATTTCTACAGATTCCCATTTCTACAAATTCCCATTTCTACATATTTGCAATATTACAGATGCCCATGTCTACATGCGAAACGGATGAACGTATTCGGATGAAATTTGGTATATAGCTAGAACATAGGATACTTTTTATCCCGATAAAGTCAATAGTTCCCGCGGATAAACAAATTTCCGCGATAAAGCTATTCAACGCAGGCGAGGCCGCGGGCGGAAAGCTAGTTATATCTACTGTTTTGTTTGTTAAGTCATACACTACATACTAATTCATAAAATTACATTACCTAATTGTGATTGTATCTATATAGAACCTCCAACACCATCATGATTCACACATATTTTTTCGTATCTGTGCAACAGAGGAGATTCCTCTTGGAAAGACAATCCTGGCTGCAGCATCAGGTCATTGCGAAATTTAGTAACCGTGCCATTAACCATTGGGTGCCACTAGACGATCCTGACTGCAGCAAAGTCAAAGTCAAAAATGCTTTATTTTGTAGGTACACAGAGTACACTTAAAGTAGTCAATTTTACATATTTTTTAAGCTACTGCTTGTCCAAAATGCAATTTTCCCCTGAGAAGAACAAGCAAGAAACTCGAAGGGTTGCTCTTTTAAAATCAGGCTTTGATTTTACATAAAGGTTTTTATATTTCATTATTAATTGTGAAATAGCCTGGCATGCGAACGATCTGATTATATCCAGAGATGATTATCATCTAAATAGTCTGATATTTTATAATATGCTTAGTTAATAAGTTTCTGTTTTATAGTATCTTTAAATTTATTGAGAGGAAGATTTTGTATATCAACTGGGACCTTATTGAAAAAGCGTATACATAACCCTTTGAATGAATTACTGACTTTGCGGAGACGACTTATGTGACATGCAAGTTTATCTTTATCATCAGCATCAGTTCATGTCTATCATATAAATATCATCATAATATGTCATCAAAAGTGAATGAGTATGCAAAATTTTAGCTCGTTAGGTAAACAGGAAACAGTTCCTAAATTGAATTGCAATTTTTGAACGGACTTACGTACATATGAAGTAATGAAAAATAAAAAATAAGTTGTATAAAAACATACTGCAAGTGATCCATCAAAGCCAACTGTCCCCTAATATGCATCATTGGCTTTATTATGTTGTGTCCGCAACTCGTTCTCACGCGAGTTGTGCTAGCAGTCCTGTCGGACTAGCATGCCGTAGCCTCTATAATGACACAAGCTAGAAGCTTTGCATGTTTAATAAATAAAAATACAAAAAAATATATTATTCGTCACAAAATTAATTAACGAAGTCAATAAAGCAAATCTTGTATTTAGAACAAAATTGAGGGTGAAAGCAAAGTTGCTGATTTTCAGTCCCTCCAGCGGAGTAGTTGCTGTCTCTAAAGAATCATTATGGCAACTGAAATGAAATGTTTATTCGTGCATAAGACCAGGAAAAAAAAGATATACATAATTTTGGGATGATCTCTGGATCTGGCTTCTTCAGGCTTTTACACTACATACTATTAATTATAATAAAAATAGACATATATAACAAAGGGCATTTAGATGCGCTGCCAATAATTGACGATGCTCAAATATTGCTTATTGGTAACTAAAGCAAATAAATAAATTTTAATAAATAAAGTGATTATCATGTGATGCTGGTAGAATCAGGCTCTACCTCGTGTCTTTGTAGAGTGATTGCGGATGATAGATAGCCCTGCTGGTATCAATATTAAATATGAGTATTAAAGCTTGTTTTTTAAAGTATTTCTAATGTAGAACTTGTATTATTAGAATTCCCATCTTAATCGTACTATAAGCAATTATAAACCTATTCGGGTGACATTTCTGCCAGTTTCGAGTGTAATAATAACTCAAGTATGTAATTATCCCTGTTTTCATTGATCTTCAGTTAGTAATGCCTTAGAGAATATTTGGCGGCATCAACTCTAAAACTCAGTCATATATACGCCTATGTAAATACTGTTGGAATGCTTCCTTAACTGAACGCACTCTTAGATTTATATTACTGAACGTACCATGACTTTTCTATCTATAATAATAATGTGTGTGAATAAAAGAAAATATGGCTGCGGCCAACATAAATTGTTTTATTAAGAAATACTGCGAATTCTAACAAACACGTCCCTTCATACATAATCACTGATTTTTGACAAACAATAGGTACTTTTAAATTTGCTTTTATTACAAATTAAAATTGAAAATATACACATTGCAGGATATAAAGAAAAATGAATAGTTTTCATTAAATACCATACCTATTATTAGAATTTGGAAATATCCATATCGGCGACTGTGACAATTTTTAAAACACTACATATGTTGAATTAAAGGAAAATGCATCACTCATTAAATTCTCGCCAAAAAGTCGTATTTGTAGAGCAGCTCGTTGACACTACGTATTATAGCGCTCTCATTCGTCGCTAAGCTGTATGCGAGCTAATCGCGCTTGCCATGTTTGAGCTAATTGAAGACGCGGTACAATAATTGCGCTTTTTGGGAGCGCTGCTGACGACGTAATTACGTCTTACACTCGTTTGTAGTTGCTAAAGATTCGTGTGGGTACGCCTCCTTAGGAGACTAACAATCAGTTTCATTAATATGTAGGTAGGTACGCGATTACTGCAAATGATTTATTATTATAATTATTGTACATCGCAATTGGAATATTTCATAAGAAATAAATTATTTATTCTGGTATGTTTTAGCGTTAATTGTCGTTTTCATATTTAACAGACAGATTAAGTTTTCAGTCAAATCGGAATCGTATCCGATATAGTTTCACAATAGTCTATATCTATAAAAAACAGTGTGTATACTTAATTATACTTTTAGAAATAGGATTTTATGAATGAAGTCTTGAAATTGCATCAGTTCTTTTTGATAATTAAGAAGATTTAAACATTTTTTTCTAGGGGGTGTGGTTCCCGGCAGAGTAAAATACGTATACCCAACCCAGCTCTTCCCGTAGCAACTAAACAATACGACTATAGACGAGTGAAGGGCAGCAACGATATTGGTACTGATCTCCCATAAAGTCTGCAATCGCTAATTCCCTTATGTCCAGTTGAGAACTTTAATAGGCTGTTGATGTGATACTTATTTTCTACTTGTAATATACAATTGGCATAGTGTCTAATTGATAATTGATTTCATCGCTGAAATAGATTTGAAAAGTGAAGTATTTGAAGTCGTATCCACGTTATCCTAACGCGTATTGTCCACGTCTTGATCGCGGAGTGTTTACATATGTGGAGTACGTCTCGGATATTTGTACACACACAGGGGCTCTCTATTCACTGTATTAAAGGATATTTCGTACATCTAGTCTATGTATTTATTTTGTTTAAAAAAAATGTATCTTTTACGAATATCGACCAGGACCTACAAAATTTTATTATTTGAGATAAAAAATCGTATAATTAACCGTGATGTAATTTAAAATGTTACCGAAGGAAAACTATCAAAGAAAAAATAATAAGTATTGAACACCATACTATCAATGCAGGCAATGTGAGTAAATCTAAAAGTTAATTATATCTCACTTCTAATTTACTTTCAATAATGCTATCTGTATCCATCTCAGACTATACAAAACACCTTAGATATTTAATATGTTTTCCTCTAACCCAAATTGTCGTTCGTCTGTACGGCTCTTTGCTACTGTACTCTTGGTCCAGTTACTGACCTCTTTTTTCTCGTTTTTTTTTCTTTACATTTCTGTCTCTTTCTCTCGTGTAATAACGTAGTATTTGTAAGATTAATACACTGACGTCTAATGCATATCATTACGTTGAGTGGCTTTCCTAAAATATGGTTTGATATGTGGAATTGACTATGTACTACAACCATTGATGTTAGAGCTGTCTTCAAGTTAGGCAAGTTTGGTTGGTGGTAATAAATAAAATAAATAAAAAATAAAAATAAAAATAAAAATAGCCTTTATTCGCTGATCTATTAATGAGATTTCTTATCATTATTGTTTATAATATTATTTGTCGACATCGGCCACCTCTAGTTCAGGCTGTCCTACGACATAGGCCTCCTCCAGATGTCGCCATTGGCAAGGGTCTTTAGAAGTTCTGCGCCACCCCTTTGGTAGGTCATCTTCCCATCTTTTATTAGGTCTTCCCTTTCGCCTTCTCTTGTCTCTGGGGTACCACTCGGTGATTATTTTGGTCCATTTGTCTTTGTCTGTCCTCATCATATGGCCGCACCAACGCCATTTCGGCTGTCGTATTTTTTTGGTTACGTCCGTTACCTTTGTGGAATCTCTAATCTTGGAGAGCCTCACCAGCGGGGTACATGTTTAAGTACTCGGTTTGGTTGGTGGTAGGGCATTTTAAATGTCCGCCTGGCTAGCTACCACCATCTTATCTAAATCTGCCGCCAAGCATGTTAATGGCATTGTTGTGTTCCGGTTGTCAGAGATAAGATAGCCAGTCGCCCCAAATGTGTTGGGGTTTCAGGGTCAGTACGCTTTCACCTTCGACCTCATCTTCACTTAACATCAGATGTGATTGAAGTCGAGTACGAACCTGTCGTACATAAAAAAAAGGCGACGAAATTTTAATTTATTCATAAACTAGGTGCAGCCTTTGGATTCACCCGCGTAGAGTTAGAGTAAGGCATCTTTAAATTTTGGTATAAAAATAACCTATATGTGTTATTCCAAGATATAACTTAAACGTCTATTTTGTAATTTTACTATAAATTGTATCCTACAACACTCTGAGGATGAAGACGAATCTAACGACACCTTGCATTTCAAAATCGGTCAAGCCGTTATAGGCTCCTTCCCAGTGGGGTAGAGACATTTTGTAGAAAATTATACAAAAAAAATCATTTGAATACTAAAATTAGAAATAGGTTAAAATTAATTTCCAAGTTTTGTTAATTAGTTACAAGTGAACATGGCTAATAAAGCTTATTACACCATTCTAAATCAAAGACTAATTCGGCATACATTGCTAGGAGGCTATGTTCTGTTAATTCAACTATGCTTACTTCAACCAGCAATGTATGCCGAATTGCACCTGAAATACAGGGCATTACCTAGTTCAGGCACCGCAGTCAAAGATTATTGTTTGTTTTTTTCTTTTCATTATGCTAAGCTAAAACTAAGCTCTAAGATTAACCTCTTTATGATATACCAAGACTTGTAACGTACAATTCTTTGTGGAAAAAATATAGATTACCATGGTGTCGATCGGATGTACACCAACTAAATTAAACTAAACTAAAACCAGTTTTAAAATAGTACAGTCTCTTTCACCCTGGAACAGCACGATGCGACGGCACCACTCCAAAACTTTTTTAGTTTAATAATAATAATAATAATAAAAATTATTTATTGCCTTAGTTCCTATTTAACTTAAAGCTATTGACATAGTAACAATTTTGAATAGTCAAGGCAAAAGGGAGTGACATCAGCTTTGCTGTACCGGGACAGATGTCACGGTCAACGCTGTTTTTCAGTCACCCCCCCTTCTCCCCGAGGTGAAGGGCGGGAGGATAGGTTTATTAGTAATGGGAGGGCTTATACATTACAATTAGTAAATTTGACCATTTAGTAAACAATTATCAGCAAATTTAGTTTAGTTTAGTTGGTGTACATCCGAATCGACACCATTATTAGGACAGTAAGAACAATACATAGAAATAAATATCTTTGCACATACACACAGCGCCATCTAGTTCCACACTCAGCAACTAGGCTTATATTAGGGATACCAGATGCTTAATAAACTACACAAATACTCGGGTACACATGTCCGTATTTTTCATGCAACCATATGCCCCTAGCGGGATTCAAACCAGTGACCTTTTGGTATAACAATCAGAATTTCTAACCTCAACACCAAGGTCGTTACTATTAATTAGTCTCAATTTAGGATGGTGTATAGTTAAGCTTCATTTAGGCTGCCCGGTCACGACCGACAATTGGTGACCGATTTTTTTTTGCAACATTTCAACGCCCACGTTCTACAAAAATCGGCCCGATCATCGATCCAACAAAAAGACGGTCGTGGGCGAGCGCACCAAGTCGTACGTCCAAACAGCTACCTCTTCGCTACCACCCGAAGATAACTTCCTGCTATTTAACAATCCTGTGAAGTCTTCATTCACATCTCTAGATAGAATGGTCAATAAAAGTGAAAAGTAAATAGCGAGTGCAAAGCTGGGTTAGTTGAGTCGTGATGCCGCGATTTCTTTTGTGGTCAGCCAATGGATGGGGTTTTACATAACACTTGGAGATAGTGGCTCGCCTAATAAGTGTATTTTTGCAAAAGTCTGTGTGATATTCGGATAATGGAGACTATGTAAATGTATTTGTAGCGATTTTTCCTTGATCGTATTTTTTACCGTCTCATAATTTATCGGCGGAGGTAATTTAGTACTCGCGAGTAATCTCCTTGTGCCTCATCTCTGTTTTAAGGTTCCGTAGCCAACAAGGAACCCTTATAGTTTCGTCATATCCGTCTGTCTGTCTGTCCGAGATTAGCTCAGAGGCTCTAGTACTAGAAAGTTGTAAGTTGGCATGGGTATGTTACTAATTACGCCAACAAAGTGGTAAAAAATCTTGAATTTTTTTTTTGGGGCATCTGCCGTACCTACACTTAAAGTGGGGATGATTTTCATTTATTTTTGTTCCCCATCGTGTGGGGTGTCGTTGCATAAGTCGTTCAAAAATGTTAGAGATTATTTCCGTTGCTTTAAATTTCAATTTTTTTTTTGAGTCTAGTGTCGACGTGCCCCCCCGCCTCCCCTAAAAGCTAAACGGGAAACTATAACAGATGAGTAGGTTTAACTTATAAAATGTACTTTCCATTGAAAATAATTTATCAAACAAGAAAAATTTCCCTACGAAGTCCGCATATTGTGAGGACAAGTAAGGAGCCTTACACTGCGCTTGACCCGACACGGTTTTTTTTTAATGTGTAAAACTCTTTACAAACCTTATTTATTTGCGCTACATCAAATTTGTCTACTGCCCGTGTGCCAATAGTCTGTGTCATGTCCTTTAAAATTTATAGAAGATATACACCAATATGCTGCTGTACATGCTCAATTTCTGCTGTTACCTTCTGGAGCCTTAACGGCTTGATCGATTTTATAGTGCAATGTATCCTTAGATTCGTCTTAAGGCCCACAGTGTCATAGAATATATATTAAATTATAAAAAAAAACAACACGGAAATACATAGGCTCCCCTGAAAACCAGTATTGTAGTCGTTCTTCTTCTCTCTACTACAACAAATGCTGAGTTGGGGACCTGATTTGTTGCCACTTTGCGACACCGAAAACTAGCCAATGCATACCTTATATTAAGTTCCACATTTCTATGTTGTGTTATATAGTACATAGGTAACAATTAAATGTATAAGTGTCGCTAAATGGATCAAATAAAGTTTTCTTATTCATATTCATAATATGCTGTCAGGTTTTTGGTTTTCAAACTTCTCTTGTTGGGATTGGGCGGGTCACATTTGCCGAATGCCTCAGAAAAAATGGGCCAGGATGTCACTTATTGGATACCACAGGACAGCAGGCGCGGCAGAAGTAGGTCCAAAAAGCGAAGGCGCAATGTGCTGGGGAGTGGAGAGATATTGCACTGGATAGAGACATCTAGCAAAAAATAAGGGAGGCTTTGCCCAGCAGTGGGACAACACGGGCTAATAAAAAACTTCTCTTGTTATTAATAAGTACTAACCTACAAATCAAATACGCTTTATTGTTTAAATAAGGAAGGTACATTTAAATATCTTATAGAAACTACAAATTCTCTTCCGGCAAACCTATCATCACGGAATTCAATACGAGTAATTAAATGGCACAAATAATTGTTTAATTGTTAAGGACATCTGAAAGTTCTGCATATTGAATTCAAAAAGTGTTATCTTATAGGTATGCAAAACATTAATAAGTACTATATGTGATGAGAAACAATAATAACTAAATAATCTGAACAAATAAAATATATCCATACAATTTTTATACCAATACATACATGTTCATTGATATTAATTTTAATTAATTAATTTAATTAATTAATAACATACGTTATTAGGCAACTTCAAAATAACTATAAAGATTCGTGTTGTGTTTTCATTAGACAGCGTTAATGATCGAATAAAGTTATGAAATGACCAAAAATATGTACTTTGTTCGTAGTCCAATTACAATGAGGTATTTTTTCCTCAATCGCACCTGATGTTAAGTGAAAACCAGGCAAAGGTGGAAATCCCCAACTATTTTAGAGGACTAGCTATCTTATCTTAAATAGCCGGAATATAACACTGCTATTAACATAACTACTTCACGGCAGACTCTAGAGCCTCTCGTGCGGACATTTAAATGACCTACCACCAACCAAACCGAGTACTAAACATGTAGGTACCTAACTCGGAAGTGAAACTACGACCTTCGTTTTGTAAGGAGGAGATTCGTTGACAAATTTTTGCGCGGAAAAACCAGTTCTTATCCCTTTTGCCAGTGTTATTACGCAGCTGATTGTAGGTACTTATTTTTAGGTATTGTAGTAACCTATTAGGAAAGCTCAATCTTTAAATATTTTTAAATTTCAAAAACCACTGGGTACTTAGGTCTCTGACTTTTTTCTTTTCGTTAACTCCCGCCTCGTGAACATTCGTTGACTATCTGTAAGTGCTTCTAGCTATTGTGCTCTATACTATATATTAAGTATTTATATATTTATTTTATTAAGTAGGTAAGTCTATTAATATGATATTATTATTATATTTATACATACTTATCTATAATTATTTCTATAGTTGGTAGTATCGTGCACCCTACCTGTTTTTCTACCTACAAATGTCCCATATAAAATTATTTTGCGCAATAAAGAGTATTTGTATTTGTACTTACACTGATGACGTCACAGAGTACTGCTGATAGGTAATATGTAGAAACTGGAGTAAGGGGGGCGAAGGGTAGATTTCCTTGCAGCTCTCAACTTACATGGCAGTTGACACAAAGCGCATATTTACCGCAAATAAAAAATATACAACCTACTCGCACTTACATTCTACGTTTACAAATATGCAAAAATATTATATGCTGAAAACCCATCCTATATATTCAAAGAGCATGTGAGCAAAATAATTCGACCAAAAAAAGTCCTTTGCAAATCCACATCAGGATTTTAAAACCGAACGTGGGATACGTACGTTGGAATACGAAAACCGGGAGAGGTTTTCTATCTATCATTCATTAGCAGAGCTAAAATCCAATACGACATTTTTTACAATCCCGAACACAAAGAGCGGGCGTCCACCCACACAAACGCAACAACCACGACAGCGGTGCGCACGTGTGTGCGTGATAAAAACTTGGAAAAAATCCTACTGACCCGCGCACACATGCAGCGCTCCGCGGAAAAAATCACTGACACAAAGAAAGTCTACCGAAAACTTCAATACCAACTTTTAAACGCACACACCCGCAGTCCGGCGACGACATGAGGAAGTTGCGCGTGTGTGAGTGAGTGCACCGTGTCCACACGACGGCTAAACTTAGCGTTTGCATATGTGAGTGCTCTTGCAGGAGTCCAAAACTTCAGCAGACGAGATGTCACGCAACTGGCTTCACTTATAGCTGTCAAAAAAGATTTCTCTGCTTACGAAATAGAATTTATATTACGATAATATCCAACGGAGTTACGTCATTTTAGTTGCGAGTTGAAAGCTGCGCAGCGCGGGTAGTTTTGGTACGAAAGTTGGTGGCGCGCGATGCACCGACAGGAACAGATAGAGACTCAATATCGCCATTCCACTCGCACCACCCGCCGCCCGGGGCGAGGGGTGGGGGTGGCGCGGGGCGCGGGGGCGGCGTGTCGCGTTGATGAACATTTTTCTCATTTTTTCTTTATTTTAACGCGAATCGTTTTTAAAGGGTTCCGTCATAATTGCATCGTTGATTATGGTAACCGACCGATAAGCTGGCGTTATGTCATATTTTTAAAAATTCTCATTCAACTGTTAATATAACTTCGAACACTGCACCTTACGTCCAATATACATTTTCTAGCTCTACCAAACTACATAATTCATTTGTCCTTTATGACGTGTGTACTTCTATTAACATTATTCAAATCAAACACAGTCGCACAGGAAAATAGCAAATTGGACAATGAAATAAATAACTGAAAAAAGTTATCTCAAAAAATAGCAAATTCTAAAGTCACGTCTCTAACTGTATGTGAATTAACTTTTATTAAAACTCAAATAATATATATTAAACTATTTTCTTAACATAATCATTAAAAAAAAAAACTTACTTTCCACTACAAATAGGAAGACTACAAGACAAAGGCAAAAAACGCGCAAAGTAAAGCAATGAAAGTAGACATAAAAGCGGAGGTAAACATCGCTTTATGTTACGTACGCGTCTCGGCAAAACGCGGGAAACTTATTTTCCCGCGTTTCCACCCGAACGCCACATTGAAATAATTTGAACTGTTTCGAAATTGGAATAAATTTGTTTTTAATTTCCCGATGAACAATTTTTGATGCTCTACCGAAATTAATGATGGATTATCGATAAAATGTAATATAAAAAATCAGAAAACACAAAGTCATTATTATTATCTAGAATATGACTTAATTAAATCTCTAGTTACATAATTTACCCTCCATCACACTATCACGTATAAAAGCTCTCCTCTTTCTGTACAAAACAACACAGACAATGTTCGTACAGCAACGAATTCGCAATAGAGTTTACAACTGCTCATAACACCCAATTCCAATTGGATAATCATAATCACCTTCAAATTCCAACTAAATAGTGCGAGAAAAGTATGAAAATTGAAAATTATCTGCTTATCCGTACTTATTTCAGCCGTATCCTCTAGAAGGGGAAGCAAAAAAACAGCCCGCCGGCTCAGTATCGCCGTGGTAGCGGTGTGCGCCGCCCGCATCCAATCGTTTCTCTTATTTTTTCTTACGTGTTTCATTTCGCGTAGACACTTGGACGGCGATAGTAGCGGCGAGATATGCAAGCCAAATTGTGACTTTGGACCTCAAAAAAAATGGAACACCGTGACAACTTTTCGACGACAAAAAACAATTTTTCCCGGCAAAAAAATTTTTCGTAACAACCGCAACTAAACGCAGTTCAAACTAGATTCTTTTTTAATTCGATTTTTTTTCTGACAAACCAATGCAGTTAACTAGTTTCCGTTTTCGTATGTTTTGTTGTTTTGTTTACCAATGAAACTGTAACGCTCAAACTGTAGCAGACCGACGGATAGAGGACCGATCAGACAGAAGAAGAGAAGAGAAGATGGCGCTAGCATCTTCTGTGAGCCTGTATTACTCGATAGTGCAGCGGGCTGCCAGGCATTACCTAGAAGACTACTGTCACACTGGTGAGTCATGTCTTAAATATATTTCAATAAAAAAATAAAAACTTCCATAGTTACATCGGAAAGCTCTTTACATACAATAACAATTATTAATAATGAGTTTATTATGTTAATGAGACGTTTGAACTACTTAGTTTTTCAACGTAATATTCCTTATTATTCTAGACAGAATTTCAATAGATACAAAAATATCAAATCATTTTGTTCACACTTTTTCAAAGAAGCAACACGACGTTGAACTTTAAGCATTATTACGCACTCTCATAAGACCCTTTGTTACTACTTAACACATAAGAGTATATATACTACACTAAAGCATTTAAATCGAATGTAAATTCTGAAATATGTGCGTTACAATAAAGAATAGGTAACTACATATAATAAGTAACTATGTAGCGAGCTTATTGTCCGCCCGTAGATACGACTCGCGACACTTTATACTAGCAGTTATAAATAAATATAAAACTTTTAGGCTTGAAACTTTCTCATGTACATTTTACGTGGGAATTCTACGTAAGTAATTCTCAGTTTCATTCATTTTGAAACAATTTTTTTTTAAACGGTTTAACCCTCTAGAAGTTTCAAAGTATGAAGGCTAAATATATATTTTAATATAGATATATGTATATACTTAGTTTACTATGAATGCAGTTGTCATCCGTCGCTGGACTCCACTTTCTTCTTATCTTAATATCTTTATTGTACACAAAATTGTTACAGAAATATGCATTGTATATAAAATGTACAAAGGCGAGCTTAACTCCGATGTTTTCTACCAGCAAACCTTAGAGATACATTGTGTTTATTAGATTGGGCAGAAAATAGTGTACACAACAATTGAAAATTATTTTATAAAAAAATAAAATAAAAATAATATATATAAATAAATATACCACATAACTTTCATGATTTACTAACAATTTATCAATTACAAATAAATTAAAAACGTCCAACCGCATGTTCATATTTCGTTAGTCATCTAAGTTACAACTAACATTTCTATAATTAAGTGGTAAGTACTCAAATTAACTTTCACTGAATTTTTAATCGTAGTTTTTTTTGCATTAGCGACTTAGGCTGTAACTTTGATATATTTATCAACAATTTTACGACAAGTCAACTGAAACTTCGTGGATTTGGGCACGATTGGTCGGTCACCCTAGTGCACCGATGTCCCACCTGACATGATCCCTATTTTTACCCGACTGTCCCTTAAGGAGGGTAATGTTCTGGTATATGTTGTAGACCGATTTAGAAGTGCGAAGTATCGTTAAATCCAACATGGTGGCTGAAAAATACATAGTATTCTGTCGGGTTTTTGGTATTTTAAGGCTTAAAATGTTATTTATAATATTGGGTCTTCACCTATGAAATTGGAGTTTGTTTTCTTCGTTAATCATTATGTACCAATTCCTGCAATTTTCAAAGCTATATCCAAATTTGTTTTTTATTTGGAAAATGGAATATTATTTCAAGGTTTCACATAAAATATTTTTTTTAATTTCTGGGCTAAATCACGTAATAAACAAAGAACACAGCACTTTTCATGTGCTTCCCATAATCATTCCTTATATTCGCAGAAACTTTTATAAAGCGGTTACTTTTAAAAATTAACGCTGCCTATACTTAACTTAATGTTATCCGATAATACACACAAAGTTTAGCTAAATTTGGATTTGCCGTTCCCAAAAAAAAAAAACAAAAATGTTTGTATGGAGAAAACAGTCTTAATGAAATTCTTCATACAAAACGCCAATTTTATACGTAAGGACCTAATATTTACTAAAAAAAAATGTTACAAATTCAAACCTAAAAACCCGTAGAGCGTGACTGTGTAAGTAGACGGAGGAGAATAATCTGACATCATTACATTTACGTTGCCATGTGTTAGTAGCTGTAAAACATAATTAGCATATAGCCATCCACTAATACGCTTTCATGGCACGCAATAAAGATTTGTCATTTTTTTTTTTTTTTTTTTTTTTTTTTTAATTAGAATGGGATCGCTCTTGACCTTAACAGGACTAATGTCGAGATAAGGTCTACGATGCAACGAGCTTTCCCAGAAGATGCCTATTTAACCTGACTTTAAAGAGCTGCGGGTTATATGCGATTGGAAACACAGACGGAGGAAATGCGTTCCACTCCTTAGCCGTGCGCATGAGAAACGAAGACCTAAAACGCTTGGTCCTTATAAATGGCACGTCAACTAAGTGTGGGTGATATCCTGCGGTACGTCTTGAATTTCGATGTAAGAACGGGGATGGCGGGATCAACTCATGCAGTACTTCAGCACACTCTCCGAAATATATCCGATAGAAGATTGAAAGGCATGCGACTTTCATATTGAAACCATAATTTTAAATTCCAATTTAAACAATTAAAAAAACACACTTAACTAATTTCTATTAACATTTCCGGTAAACAACGTAGGTCTATTTTGGTATATACATACGCTTAAATTAAACTATATAATTATGTAGATTTATTGCCAAAAAAAGTTGAAATATTAACTTTTAGCACACTACTTAAATTAACAATTGAAATTAAGTACCAAATTCACGATTGTTTACGAAAAATATTAATTTGCACACTCGCGGATTCCGTACATTACTAATAAATGTTTCATGTATTTCAACTAAGAAAAACAATTTCATTAAAAAAAAAAAATTTTTACATGTAATTGTATTTAAGTGATCTAAGGTTAATGTCATTAATAAGTCTGAATTTAGTATTCAATACAACTGGAATACGTTTTCTACCTTGCTTACGTGTTTTGGAGGCTTTGGGTGGATTGGTTTTCTTTATATTCTTTATTGCATAAGAAATACAAACAGATTACAGTCAGAAAATATGTACAAAGGTCAGGTTATCTCTAAAGAGATCTCTTCCAGCTGACACATCAACTAGAAATGTTAATTTATCTAGTTTTAAATATTGTGAATTGTAGAGTAATCATTTATCGAAATATTGTAAGATAAAAGTTAAATAGTACAATACAATACAATACAAATGCTCTTTATTGCGCAAAATAATAGTAAATTGTTTATAAAATAAGTGTATATAATGTATGCAATACAAATACAGCTGTACTCAAACTCTAAACTCTGTATCGTAAACCTTAAGGATCTCTAATTCATTCTAAATGCCATGTAACTACAATAGAAAATAAAAGTAAAATTATAATAAAAAGAAAACAGCTTACATGAATCTTTTAACTGTTAGAAATGTAGGTCTCAAGGTAAATTGGTTACCGTCTGAAATATTTCACTCTCTCTTACTTTACCTACTATTGTATATGTATATTAGGTCTTTACCTATGAAATTGGAGATTTTTTTCTTCGTTAATCATAATGTACCAACTCCTACGATTCTATAGCTATTTCCAAATTTGTTTCTTATTTGTAAAATAGAATATATTTTCAAGGTTTCACATGAAATATTTTTTAATGTCTGAGCTAAATCACATAATAAAAAAAACTTGAACACAGCTCTTTTCATGAGCTTCCCATATTATTTCTTAGATTCGCAGAAACTTTTATAAAGCAATTACTTTTAAAAATTAACACTATCTATATTTAACTTAATGTTATCCGATAATGCGCACATAGCCAAATTTGGATTTGCCGTTCCCAAAAAAATTTCAAAAATGTTTGTATGGAGAAAACAGTCTTAATGAAATTCTTCATACAAAACGCCAATTTCATAGGTAAGGACTTAATATAACATGTCCAATTTCAATGGCACAAAGGTAGGATGTTACTATAAGGTTTTTCAAATTAGTGCAAGCTGCATTTATTTCAGTCAATCAAAAATCAAAATCAAAATCAAAAAATGCTTTATTTTGTAGGTACACAGGGTACACTTAAAATAGTCAGATTTTACATTTTTAAAGCTACTGCTTGTTCAAAAGGCAATTTTCCCCTGAGAAGAACAAGCAAGAAACTCGAGAGGTCGCTCTTTTAAAAAAAGGTTTTTATATTACAAAATTATTATTTTATATCATAATATTTCATTATTAATTGTGAAATAGCCTGGTTATGCGAACGGGCTGGTTATGTCCATGATTGTTTATCATCTAAATAATCTGATATTTTATAATATGCTTTCTTAATAAGTTTCTGTTTTATAGTATCTTTAAATTTATTGAAAGGAAGATTTTGTATATCAACAGGAACTTTATTGAAAAAGCGTATACATAACCCTTTGAATGAATTACTGACTTTGTGGAGGCGACTTATGTGACCTGCAAGTTTATCTTTATTTCTTGTATTGACATCATGTTTATCACTATTTTTCCTAAATGATGCTATATTTTTTTTGACATATATTAGATTTTCAAAAATGTACTGTGACGAAAAGGTTAGAATATTATACTCTTTAAATCTGTCTCTAAGTGACACTGCAGGTCTCAATTGATAAATTGCGCGAACGGCTCGTTTTTGTAAAACAAAGATTGTATTGATATCCGCGGCATTTCCCCACAGCAAGATACCGTAAGACATCAGGCTATGGAAATAACTAAAATATACTAATCTAGCAGTATTTACGTCCGATATTTGTCTAATTTTTTTGACTGCATACGCTGCAGAGCTGAGTTTGAATTAAGTAATTAGACAGAGCATGCCGGGAATCGAATTGAGAAAAATGACGAAAATTATCGATAGGGTAAATCATTACAATAAAATTTATCTAATTAATATCTGGGTGCGACAGTAAACCAGCGCTGAGCTCTTATAGGGTCAGCATATAGCTGAGTCGTTTCCCTTTCGCTGCTGCGACACTTATCTGAGTGTTCTGTTATTTTACTTGCCTAACAATTGTTATATATGTGTCAAAGTGGCGAATAAACAGTTTCTTTCTTTCTTTCTTTCTTTCTTTCTTTCTAATAGTGTGTATTTCCTGCGATACCATTAAAATGAAGTTAAAGTTAGTCTAGTTATCCTTTACTAAATATTAGAACACGAAAAGGACATGTCATTTAATTATTAAAGGGAAGGTATCGAAATAACAACTAAAATGTAAGTACCTACGTGGTCGTCATTACAAAATAATTTAAATTAAAATTTAAACGTATGGCACAAAATGTAAAATTGACTATTTTAAGTGTACCCTGTGTACCTACAAAATAAAGGATTTTCGATGTTGACATTAACACAGTACCTTAAATTGAAGATAAACTACGAAAAGTATCATAAATTGTCATTAAATATTACTTTACAGCTAAAATGTATAGAAATGAAAATATATATATTTATATATATCAGGGTATGTAGTTTTCCAGTTCTCAATACAATACAATACAAATACTCTTTATTGCGCAAAATAATTTACAATAATTTGTCTCAAAATACAAAATAAAAAATATATAAATATAATAATAAGTTCTCTTTACTCTCCATGGCCCATCGACATTGGACACTATGCCTAGTGTGCTACTAAACTGACAGTATTCTCATTTATTTATTATTTCATTCTTTATTGACAAACATACGTCAATCCGCCTCTGCGGCTCAATCTAAACAACATTGGGTTTACGAATTGACTGTCCACCAAAGAATCTATTATCCATACGAAAATACATTCGAAATTAAAAACTATTCGATATCGAATCATTGTAACGGACCTAGAACAAGAAAGAACACGACGTTCTCTTTTATGAATTACAAGACGATACTTATTTCCTTACTAACATAATGTCTACAACAAAACGAAACGAACAAAAATACATTCACTTTCAGCGTAGGCAGTTAATTAAAGTAATTTTTATACTAAAATTATCAAAAATTATGCACAGATTAATTATGTATGCATGTTAAACCCGTCGGATACTGAATCTCCTTTGATGTACGGCCACTCGCTTTAATTTATGGTTTAGATATTTATTATTGACTTTGAACACACAATTAAATATAATTTATTGTGTTATTCCCTTCACAAGTAAGAACATAGAACATCCTTTGCCGCGGATGTCGTAAAAGGAACTAGGAACATTCTATAGCGTCAATAGATAGCATCATAATGCAGAACTAATTTCATTGTGCACAAGACTAATCAGTAATTTATTTTCCCATGTATTTAGCATTAAATACGGCTTAACCGCCTCCGTGGCTCAATGTAAACAACATTGGGTTTACGATTTGGAGGTCGCGGTTCGATCCCCAGCGGGGTACATGTTTAAGTACTCGGTTTGGTTCGTGGTAGGGTATTTTGAATGTCCGCCTGGCTAGCTACTACCATCTTATCTAAATCTGCCGCCAAGCAGCAATGTTAATAGCATTGTTGTGTTCCGGTTGTCAGAGATAAGATAGCCAGTCCCCCAAATATGTTGGGGTTTCCGGGTCAGTACGCTTACACCTTCGACCTCATCTTCACTTAACATCAGGTGTGATTGAGGTCAAGGACGAACCCGTCGTGAATAAAAAAAAGTGACGCCCTCATTGGATGAATTTCTTTTCAAATACACCATAAATCAAAAATATTGCTCTGAGTTACACTTGTCTTAAAAATTAATGAAAAATAATACCTAAATAGCTTAAATTACTGATAAAAACGGCTACTTTTTCATAATCGTAATTTCTTGAAAACAATCTCCGTCAAAGCTATTTAGAGTCGCACTACTGGACAGAATAAACCCTTTTAAACTTGTGACCTTCCCAGCCCACCTATGCCCAGCTGGGTCCAGTCACGAGGTGTATATGTACAGAAGAGGCGGGACAGCTCTGACTAGGGTCAAAACAGAACACGGATCACCACACCAACTTATTTATTGCATGAAACAGGTCGTACAGAGGATCGAAAGGGCCTTAAAACTAAAAAATTGACTATTGAGATGTAAAAAAAAATATTAAAATAACGGTGAGACTGAATTGAAATCTGGAAATCAATTTGCCAAAAAAAAGGATCCGTCAGTTCATCAGTCAGTCAGTCAGTTTAAACTTTCGAATTTGAACTCCAATAACCCAAACCCACCAATGAGTATCAGCTCAAAAGAACGACACCGTTACAAACTGAAACTAAATTTAAGGTGATTAGAATCAAAGGGATACTTTGAAAACAATAATTGAAACGCCAAATAAGGTTCTAACGACCACCATGATTGATTCTGACGGGGAAAAGTTGAGCTTATTTCTTACATCATTATTGTAATATCCAGAGAGTTGTTAAGATAATTGTTTAGCTTATATACAAGATGTAAAGAATGTATATTAAGTTAAGTACACACCCACGATTGTCAAAGGGAAGGGTGCTTCTAGGAGAGTACACATTGTCATTTCTTTTATTTCATTAATAATTTATTGAACCTCCAAAAATGGGCATAACAACCGACTTCACCGGGTCCAATCTCATCTCTGGACTGTATATCATATTTTAACCAACATTTATATGGGACCCCCTAGTGATAAACCTTATCAAACATATCATCAATATCCGTTAATAATTGACGAAAAGGGTGGAATAAATACATTCAGACAAACATGGAACTTCCTCCTTTTTGTTACAAGCTTGTTTACATGTTCGTAAACGCTTCATAAAATTTTAAAAATTACTGAGACTACCTAATTTAAAATTAAGTACAAACGCGGACTTATTCCAGTCAACCTAGGTATATATGTCAAAGAACAGGTTGAGTGAGCGTACACAAAGCAAATCAATATTCACGATTTAGGGAGAATTGTATTCTATTGATATACAATAAATACATACGAAATAAATATACCTACGTGTACAATATAATATTGTATATATAATACAAATATTATATATACAATTTGTAATATTTTTATTTAACTTGCTTCGTGTGTATGTATTAAAAATTTGGAACTCAAATTAGAGCCATTTCCTGTTTGCCTATTTTGTATGCCTATATATCTGAAATTTAATTAATTATCATCTCTATCTCCGGAGTGCATCATCAGATCTGTACTAATTAGTACAGATCTGATGATGATGATATTTTTTTTATTTGATAGGGTTTATCACCAGGGTGTTCCCGTATAAAATTTTATACGGGAACACCCTGGTGATAAACCCTATCAAATAAAAAAAATATCATCAAAATTGGTTAACAATTTTTTTTTTTTTTTTTTTAAATATTTCGGACACTTGCACTAATCATCTAGTCCCAAACTAAGCAAAGCTTGTGCTATGGATACTAGATAACGGATAAACATACATAAATATTTATATAAACATCCAAGACTCGGGAATAAATGTTCGTATTCATCATACAAACATTTACCCCTCGCGGGATTCGAACCCGCAACCGTTGGTTTCGCTAATAGGGTGACTATCCACTACACCAACGACGAAAACATGCGAACATAGTACCTCCTTCCTTTTGGAGTTAGTAAAAAATGGACAATGATGTCGATTCTGATGCGACTTCTCTAAACTAAAAGTAGTGCTGTCGCTCTCTTCCGGGAACAATAAGACGCGATAGTACATACTAATCTCAAACTTATTTCTGTTTAGTTTAGAGAAGTAACCGTAACCGCAGTAAAACAAAATCAAGACCGATAAATTCTTTAATTACTACGTAAAAAACTTGACTTAATATATATAATAATAAATATCCTTGGACGTACACTCAATGTCACGTAGTTCCACAGTAAGCAACTATATGCTTGTGTTGTGGATACCAGATGGTTGATATACTGCATAAATACTTTTTTTTTGTAAATAAATACTTATTATAAATGAAAACATCCATAACTCGGGTACACATGTCCGTATTCATAATACAAACATATGCCCCTAGCGGAACTCGAACCCGCGACCTTTTGGTATAGTGGTCAGAGTTCTAACCACTACACCAAAGTCGTCAATGTAATGTCAATTAATAATGTTATTATTAATTGACATACATTTTATTTTTTATTAGTGCTGTGTGGTTTCGGAACTTAAAACGAATAGAACCAACCCGTTTCTTCCCGTGGGCGTCATGAAGGCGACTAAGGGACTTTCCACCACAAAACGTCTTTAGTTTTGCACACGAATGCATTTCTGTATATTTCGTAAGGTGAACCGTGGATGTTATTTCAAGAGTTAAAACTTAAATTTGAGATATCTCTAACCTCTCAATTTGGGAGAAAAGTCGCGACGTTATAGTTGTATGTGAATATTCTTTATTGCACCAAAAAATTACATATAACAGAGTACAAACAATAGGTAATTTGTATATTTTTTTTATGAATAACTGGATACCACAAGTTTGACCACAATCTCACCTGATGGGAAGTGACGATGTGGCCGAAGCCGAAGCACGCGATCTCAGTAGATGCCTATTCACCCTGCTCTTGAATATCCCAAAATTGTAGGTCATGTACAAAGGTGGACTTATCTCTTTAAGAGATCTCTTCCAAACAGCTGATTGTATGTATACTTTATATAGAATTATTATTTGAATTATGACCAATTGTCAAAAGAGAAGCTTTTAAAAATGAACAACTATTATATGCACCATATTTACTCCAAATAAATAATTTGTTATTTACAAAAGCAGCTTAATTCCAGAAACAATAGAAAATATCAGTTGTGTCCGGAAATTAAGCTTCTTTAATTTTAATCGACTAATGAAAACAATAGCCCATTACTATATTGGATGAGTTTTTTTATAGTAAGGTAAAAAATGGACATATTAGGTAAAAAAAAAACTACCTATACATCACATACATACAAAACTACACTTGCGGCAACATCATTTCCATTGCATAATATTATTTTCCTCACTTTTTCGTTTGTTAAATTGACCAAAATAAATAAATATTTTAATTCGGTAATCTACCCATTTACGGCAACTCTTCCTGTGGTACGGTTCTAGGATCAGTCTAGGAGACAGAGATTAAGTAACATAAACTTTAGTTAACAATGCCATAAGGACAACATTTGTTTAAAATAACATACCAATGATATGTTTTGCAAAAAAAAGATCTATTCTATTCTTGTGTGTAATGCAGCGTAAACGCTCACTCTCAGAAAGCTTAGTTTTGCAAAATAAGTATGTCTGATTCTAAATTCATTAAAATATAATAAACGCGAGCATATGTAGCTGCAATAAAATTTAAACGACTTTATTTATATGTGTATTTTTATATTATCGTTTTAAATAACATTGAGCGCCCTTTCGTGGAACCAGTAAAGTCGCGCACAAAAGCGCACACAAATCTGTTATAACAAAAAAGTTTGAAAAATAAAGAAATTCATAAAACACAAGAAAAGACGATATTCTCTACTTTCGATTGACTATGAAATGTATTCGAAATACGCTTTACTGATATGAAAATGGTTTAATAAATTACATTCTAGAGTGTTGGATCTATTTTATTATAGATCTGTTGGATTAATTTACGACTTTCACATCTTCAACACTCTTACGTGACGTCTCCGCTATAAGCATCCACTCATTATGTAGTGTATGAAATAAATATAGGCTATAATCCATCAAGCAGAGTCAATGTCTTATAAAAGACTCTGTAGGCCACCGAACGACTGCCTTCTTGAAAACAACCCGGACCAATTATTTGCATGCCCAGAAAAGCACCGAAACAATCGTAAAAAAATTACACTACTGGTCATACTACCAAGGAATTACAGCGATAAATTTTTGCCTAACTTCGCTATTTAAAAATGAATAGCGAATGCGACGCTACGAGTGTTCGAAGTTCGTCTGTGATTTATAATTTAATATTCAAAATAACTCATCCGACGCGTCCTAAAGATTCAAAAGAAAAAGTAAAATAAAACCTTAGCAGGTAGAATGAACTCCTTTGTGGCATAATCACATTCCTCATCTACACCATTCAAGCTTCAAGTTTTAACCCCACTTTTCTCGAAAGCTGTACAATCGGAACCAGTTGTGTTCCGTCGCTACTTAGCCTCAGGAACCAGTCTTTTTAATCGCATCGTCTTAGCGGGCGAGGGCGTTTACATGCAAATGGTGTGCATCTCCAACCGAAAGGTCAAGGTCGATCTAAGCTAGCACATAGTCAAATTAAGGACACTATTACGATATATTTTTAGAAATATCCTTGCCCCTGCTTTTATACAATATATGTTAACTACCGTTAACGGCGCGAGGGAATATTTTTACCGTTTAATAAGACCCGGCTTATCCAACTTTCGGTTCAGGATTACAAAACCAAATTCTACAGATAGGACAAACTAGCTATTAAAATAAAATTACAGCTTCTCTTAAACAAGCGTCAAGAAGCTTTGATCTTGATTTCGTATCGATTCTGTTACAGAAATGGCGCAATTTTGTTTTACGACTTTTAAATGTAATACAAAATATTAATGATCTCCATAAAATTTTGCGTCCAACGAATACTCATAACTTGACCTAATGCTGATTAGCTAATATTTAAGTATGATAAAGTACAACATTTTAGAAATATTATCATAAGTCGTAAAGCCTTTGAACCTAGAGTCGATATGTACTCTAAAAAAATTCAACAGACAAAATAACATGCTATCAGAAATAAACTTTGAGTTAAACTTTATAAATGTCCGGCTTTTACTCCTAAACTGCAGAACCTGGGTAGCCGGGGACCCGTAGAAGGACGCTACTATTCATCCTGAAAATTCTCATCTACAAACCACATTTTACAGACTACATAGTTAAAAAAATACGAAAAATAAAAATGTGAAACACACTCCAATAACGAGATACCACCACTTACATCTTAATCCTACCCTTCCATTTCAAATTCAATTCCACTTTTCTCCAAGAGCGTACCATAGAACCAGTTGCGTCCAAACCAGTCGCGACTATCGCCCAGCGGGCGAGGCACAGACACAGGCGTGTGTTTACATGCAAATCCGATGCATCTCTGCAAAGGTCAAGGCCGAGACGGCTAGTTAGGGCACTTGTGGACGCGGCAGTACCTGGTAATTGGATGTTCAACTTCTATTGAATATGGAACTAACTTTGTTAAAGTTCTGAGTAGCTTTTGTATCTGAAAACTAATATGGTATGTGTGGTATGTTGTGGCTTACTTAGGTAATATGATTTTAAACTGCAACTGTTTGTATTTTGTGATAGACAACATACATATATAACGTCACGACCCCCATCCCAAATGGGGTGGTCAGAGATATCCCAAACATCAGCGTTTGGGTGTTCCGAACAGCTTGAAACAACATCTACGGTTCGCCCTTCCTAATTTACAAAACATGTAAGTCTATAAAGATGTCCTTTGGTGGAAAGACCCATAGTCGCTTTTTACTACACCCACGAGAAGAAATGGGTTAGTTCTATTCTTTTTACGTGCTTAAACCACACAGTACGATTTATAAAATATATTTTGTTCAGTTCCACTCGAACCATGTAAAAGCTTTTAATGGTTTTAAGCCCCGACCACAGAATTGACGGCGCTGTGTGTGTGTGTGTGTGTGTGTGTGTGCGTGTGTGTGCGTGTGTGTGCGTGTGTGCGTGTGTGTGTGTGTGTGTGTGCGTGTGTGTGTGTGTGTGTGTGTGACCACAATCTCACCTGATGGAAAGTGACAATGTGGTCGAAGATGAAGCACGCGATCCCAGTAAATGCCTATTCACTCTGCTCTTGAAGATGCCAAGGTTGTAGGATTCAGGAAAGACTGACGCCGGAAGGGAGTTCCATACCTTGGCTGTTCGGATGATGAATGAAGAATCGAACTTCTTAGTGCGAATGTTCGGTATATTTATATTCATTTATTTATGTAATGTTTGTATGTATGTCAGCTCTTTAGCATTGCACTTCCTGCTGAAGTAGTAGTACACGCCATTTGAAGTATTATTTCACATTTTTATTTCACATATATATATCTTATTTTCAATCAATAACTTGTATTATAATATATGATAGTAATAACTTATCTCAATAAAAGATTTTCCATTGTATTCTAACACACCACTCTCTTATCTAAGCCCGCTGCCATAGATTACGTAATAAGTCTTTGCTAAACAACAGTGCCAATAGCATTGTTATGTTCCGGTTGTTAACATCGAAGCCCTGAGGTCAAGTACCTTTCTGTGTTAAATAATTGTCAATGAACCTATTTGGTATTTTATTTACCTCTTTTTTCTTGCAATTAGGTTCGGGTGGCAGTATCGAACACGAATCTTTTCCGAATAGAGTAACCACACTATTGGTATTAGGGTAGACGTTAGACATCTTAATAGTTTTGACGACCTACCGTCGTATCACGTAAAAAAATTAAGTTCGATGCCATTTGATGACCGATTGGTGTAGTGGATAGTGACCCTGTCAGCGAAACCAACGGTTGCGGGTTCGAATCCGCGAGGGGTAAATGTTACTGTGATGAATACGAATTCCCGTGTCATGGATATGTATATAAATATTTTTGTGTTTATCCATTATCTAGTATCCATAGCACAAGCTTTAGCTAAGTTTGGGACTAGATGATTGACGTAAGTGCCCGAAATATTATTAGTATTATTTTTTTAATTTCTTTTTCTCAGCATGAGCTGGTATTATCATACCATTTACGGGCATTAACCAAGTAAATGGTATATTCCTATTTATTTTAAAATCGTAAGTCAGTTTGTCCGTTTTCGTAAATTTGGAGGAATTTTCTGACAATACGACAAAATGGCGGCTTTTTCCTAAAGTTTGTACGTACGTAAATGGTTTCAGATCAAGAAGTTATTATTGTTATTATTAATATTTACTTCCCTAAATTTAGTACCACGTAAGCGCTCTAGAACTCCTAGAAGTATAATTATTATTTATCCATTTTATTTTTTAATTATTGTGAAATAGAGCTAGGGTACATTTGAAAAACATAATACCGAGCAAAATAATTTGTGCAGTCGAATATTTCTAAATATGGGTCTGTAATATGCATATAAACGTTTTATCTATCAAGTTACATTGTTTACTTCTGTATATGCGGACATTATGTACCCGAGTTAGGTATGGATGTCTTCATTTATAATCTAACTAATATTATAAATGCGAAATTTGGTATATAGGTAGAACATACCCAGAGACATGATGTTTTCGATCCAGATAAAGGGAGTAGTTCCCACGGGATAAACCAATTTCCTCGATAAAGTTACTCCACGCAAGCGAAGCCGCGGGCGCAAAGTTAGTATGTAAATATTTACAAAAAACATGTATTTGAGTAGTGCATTAACTATCTAGTATCCATAATACAGGCCTATTCCTTAGTGAGGAACAAGAGGGGGCGCTGTGTGTATGTCCAAGGACATATATATTTACAGGCTTTTTTGTTTTCGTTACTAGACACTATGAGTAGCCTACGAAACAGCCTCATCTCTTTAGAAGGTATGGGTCATATTCAATACGCGGATGGGGCCGTCCATATATTACGTCATTCTATTTAAAAAAACCGCATCAAAATCCGTTGCGTAGTTTTAAAGATCTAAGCATACATATATGTTTTAATCATATAATACCCTATTTTTCTCAAATCTGCAATGTTTTATTTTGTCAAACTAGTAATGACGTCAATTTTGGGAGAAGGGGGGGGGGGGGGTCATTAAGAAATGACGTTAGGATGATTATAGGGGGGGGGGGTCTAAAATCTGAAAAAATCGATGACGTAATTTATGGACGGCCCCGATGCAATGCGGATTCGTGTATTTCGGAGCGGACCCGATTTCATCAAACTAAGAACAATCACCCGTCCAAAGATTGACTACGCCATAGGCCTAAATTTCTTATTTGTCTAAAAATTTCGATCTTAATGTAACTTTATCGTAGAGACCCTACTTAGGACCCTGTTCAATTACTCAGATGAGAAAAGTGCTTTGTAACCGGCGCGGGCGCACCGATCTCAGCTGATAACTGCTCTCCTTCTGCGCTCAGACAGCACTATATTTACCTATAGGAGGAAGTAAATTAGATTATAATTATGAATTGAAAAAAAATCCCAGAGAAAACATATTATTATATCACCCAGAAAAACCGAATCAACTGTATTAAAAGCTCAATGTTTTCTAAAGAGCTCAACCGATTTTCTCAACTATATAACTAGGTTAAGAACCTGTCTTCTCGTTTAATCTTCAATATAAAAAAAACCGCACTCCAATCTGACTACACATTATTGAGAATCATCCGGACAAAGGTTGGACACACATGCAAACACAACGTCGTCAAATACATAACAACCGCCTCCGTGGCCCAATGTAACCAACATGGGGTTTACGATTTGGAGGTCGCGGGTTCGATCCCGAGTGGGGAACATTAGTACTCGGTTTGGTTGGTGATACGGCATATTAAATGTCCGCCTGGCTAGCTACCGCCATCTTATCTAAACCTGCCTCCAAACAGCAATGTTAATAGCATTGTTGTGTTCCGGTTGTCAGAGATAAGATAGCCAGTCCCCCAAATAAGATGGGGTTTCCGGGTCAGTACGCTTACCACCTTCGGCCTTCTTCACTTAACATCAGGTGTGATTGTGGTCAAGTGCTAACCCGTTGTGGATAAAAAAAAAACACCCGTCGTTCTTCGTCGGGGGTTAATACAAGGGCATGGACGACACTCACCACGGAGCTCAAGAGCATTGAGCTCTTTAGAAAACATTAAACTTTAAAAAACCGACATATTGACAATTTCAGAGAAATTATTTCACTTAGCCCTACATACTTTAGCGATTTATTTAAATAACATAGACAACAGATAACGGCTAGACTCTGTTTTTTTATGCACTTGACCTCAATGTTACTTAGTGGACTGGCTATCTCATCTCAATAGCTGGAATACAACAATTTAGACAAAACAAACAGATTTAGATAACATGGCGATAGCGAGGAGACATTTACAATGCACACACCAAAAAAACCGAATACTAAGTAGCCCGCTGGAAATCGAATCCGCGACCCCAGTATTGTAAATCTTATCTTTTTTACGGTTAAACAACTCATCCGGTATATCATCCAGAAAAATCGAACCGATTTTATTATAAACTAAAATATCCTCGAAACTCCTTAACTGATTTTCATTAAACTTAATATTAGTCTTTAACTCATTGTGTCGCAGCCATAATTGAGAATGTTTTGTTTGTGGACACCTGCCCCCATAGCATGACAGGCGCGATAAACATTTATGTCGCGCGATATAATATTTGTCTCTCATTCGCTTGGCCGAATTATACGGTAAAAAAAAAACTCATCCGGTATAATCGCCTGTTTTATTGTGGTTTTCAAAATGTTCAATTCGTCGTTTTGAAAGTAACCCTTCCCTTCTTTCGAATCAGACGGGATGACTCGGTCCTTTTCTATCCAGGAATCACAGATAATTTGAATTGAATCAGGGAGAGAACGCCACTGACTGTTGGCTCTATTTGTTATATTATGACCTGATCACTACGCACCGTGAAACGGGCATGGTCGGCTGGTCACCATGATCGCCCTGACCACGGTCATTTAGCAATTTGCCGCTTACCTAAAACTACGTAGCGGTAAGCTTGGTGCCATAATTGTAATTGGATAATATCTTTCCATTCTCTTTAGCACTATCGCTAACTTCGAGAGCAGCTGGAGATTTAAAGTTGTTAGGAAATTAAGAATTCCACGGTTGCTAAAACTAGTTGTTCATTGCATTCATATTTAATGGACATTTTATGAGGAGGGATGAAACGCGTGTTACTAAGAGAGGGGTGAGTATGGTTGACGATAGTTGAAGGAAGAGGAAGACTACGGAAAAGATGGAGGGATTGTGCGAGGTGTGATATGAACGAAAGGGGCGTGAATGATGAGGTAACGGCTGATAGAGGATATTGGAAAAAAGACCTCAAATTTAACCGTTTCCATAGTTAAATGTAAAAATGATAAGATTTACAAAACAGGGGTCGCGGATTCGATTTCCAGTGGGGTAATATTTATCTCTCATTCGCTTGGCCGAATTATACAACTATCGCACGTTCCCACACCAAATCCGTGTGGGTCCACACTGGCCCATACCCTCTCCTAGTGAGAGAAGGCTGTACCCCAACAGTGGGGTCGTGTAAAGCTGTTGATGATGAACTGGGTCGGTTTCTTTTTTGCACAACGGGTTAGCACTTGACATTGGTCAAACCTGATGTTAAGTGAAGATGAGGCCGAAGGTGGAAGTGTACTGACCCGGATCCATTAATTTGAAAAACTGGCTATTTTATCTTTGACAACCGGAACGCAACAATGCTATTAACATTGCTGTTTTGCGGCGGACTTAGATAGGTAGTAGCTAGCCAGGCGGATATTTAAAATGCCCTACCACCAACCAAACCGAGTACTTAACATGTGCCCCGCTGGGGATCGAACCCGCGACCTCCGATTCGAAACCCAATGTTGTTTATATTGAGCCACGGAGGAGGTTAAGAAGATTGATCATCATCATCATCAGCCCGTAAACGTCCCTTCCCTCGTATAATGAGGGAGTATGGGCCATAGTCCACCTCGCTGGCCCATGCGGGTTGGGGACTTCACATGCCTTTGAATTTTTATTTCTCAGGCATGCAGGTTTCCTCACGATGTTTTCCTTCACCGTTTAAGAGCAGTCGGATAAATGCACATAAGTAATTAAATTAAATTTAAAAACTCATTGGTACATGGGCCGTCCTCCTAAATTGGGAGACCGCGTCTTAACCGCTGAGTCATCGACGCTCTCAAGACTGCGTTAAGAAGGTTGCATCCTCTTAAATAAGCTTTCTCAAGTTAATAGGCCCTTATTTGCTACAACTATACCAAATTTCAATTATTTATATCAAACAGTTTCTGATATAAACGGGCAGATACCTGGGTGGCCTTAATGTTCCGTTTTGTCAATTGCCTGTACCGAATTGAAACACTAGAAAGTATTAATTTAAAATAAATTTTCCTTTGTCAATTTCCTCATTGTACCAAATTTAATATTGTATGGCTGTCCATCATCCCACGACGGTTGTGATTTCAAATCGCGCTAGTTGCTCAAAGTTTTCAATTAAAAATTAAGACAGGTGATGTTTCTCAAGTCAGTGAAACTACGGAAATGTTGCTTAAACCTGAATTGTCTAGATACAATCTAATTGAAGTTATGTACCTACACATGTACATACCTGGCCATCATCAGCCGCAGGAAATAGCTGAATTTGAAAACCGCGAGACCTATGTTCAGCACTGGACGATCTGAACGGAACCGCACATTATTTTATGCACCATGTGCTGTGTGGTTTCGGCACTCAAATAGAATAGAACCAACCCGTCACTTTCCGTGCGTGTCGTTAAAGGTGACTAAGGGACTTTCCACCAAAAAACATCTATAAATTTGCACGTTTCAACGGCGATGGGCTCACCCCCTGTCACGTATGCATTTCAGTATATTTCATAAGGTGAACCGTGGATGTTGTTTTAATCATTAAATGTTTGGAACACTCAAACACTATTGTTTGGGATATCTCTGACCACCCCATTTGGGATAAAGAAACCCGCGAAGCATCCCATAACGGCGTCGCACGTGTTAATGTGCCTGTGAAAACTTAAGAAATAATAAATTTTGTGTAATTAAGACTCTCGAAAGACTTTTATCATCCCTTTTATCACTTTATTTGCAATCAATTTTCATCAGTTATCAAAGCCAATAACTTTAGGCATCCCCTACAAAAGTGATGTCATCATTAGGTAAAGAAAACATCCTACCTACAAGAAAAGAAGCGGTGCAAGAAACTTTACTTTAGATACACTAGTTAAAATTTGAATACAGTGTCTATATTAGCAATAGTTGAATTTTACTTACATATAATAATTTTTACATACACATTCTACAATTTTTATAATAATAATTCAATTTTCAAAATAATTTCAAATTAATATAATTTACTTTCGCGGTCTGCCACGTTTGCGTCTGGCGGTTGTAGGAGTCCAAATACTGGACGCATTTGTCGCGAAAACGGTGGAGAGACGAGCTTGACAGTTTTAATAAGGGATGGTTTGCGCTCGCCAAGAACAGAAACGACTGGAAACAGATGAGGGAGGCCTTCGCCCAGCAGTGGGATACTATGGGCTCTTAATAATAATAATAATTTACTTTCAATGTTTCAATTTAGATTTTTTTATGTTATAATTTTTCAATTGACATTTGAATTTATAATTGTTATTTTAAATTTTCAATGTCTATCACTGTTTACTAACTGTACAAACAAAGATGGACCTTATTGTCTGGAAAATAAATGATTTATTAGAGCTGCCGACCCCTAACAATTCAGCAGGAATTACACCGAAAAGTCATAATGGTGCCACGGCAAAACTCAGTGGACAGATAAGCCGGGAGTCGTCCAACCGTGAACAGCTGTAACGGTGTCCAACGGTGGTGTAATTGGACTTTTTGTTACCTGCACAATTTGATGCCACCTCGGATTCTTGAACGAAAATGTCGACAGAATTTATTGCCGTTTCAATTGAGAGGTAAGCCCTGAAACCAAAAGGTTTTTCAAGAAATGATACAAGG
Source organism: Oegoconia quadripuncta (assembly GCA_949316235.1). Taxonomy (NCBI): domain Eukaryota; kingdom Metazoa; phylum Arthropoda; class Insecta; order Lepidoptera; family Autostichidae; genus Oegoconia; species Oegoconia quadripuncta. The sequence continues at coordinate 18,069,799 of OX438756.1, read as the reverse complement.
TGGAAGACCATTATCTATTTCTTTATTCGGGAAACATACTGTAGGAAATGGTGTAGATAAAAGGCTATTTTATATAGCGGAGCCCCACAGCGTATCGAAGTATACGTCAGAAATTGAGCGGAGTAGGGGATCGATGTAGCGTTAGAATGGATCACTATAGACATAACGTCACTACCTTTATGCCAAATGGGGTGGTCAGAGATATCCCAAACAATAGTGTTTGGGTGTTATTAAACATCATCCACGGTTCACCTTATGAAATATACAGAAATGCATACGTGACAGGGGGTGAGCCCATCGCCGTTGAAACATGCAAATCCATAAATGTTTTTGGTGGAAAGTCTCTTAGTCGCCTTTTACTACACCCACGGGAAGAGACGGGTTGGTTCTACTCTATTTGAGTGCCGAAACACACAGCATATTATTACACATTAGTAGCATATGATTACATATTAGGCTACATTAATGTCAATAAATTCACAAAATTTGATAACGAATCTGCATTTGTTTAGGAAAAATTGTGAAATACACAATGTTAATACAAGATATAAAAATAAACTTGCTGTCCATAGCAGTCGCTTACACAAAGTCAATAAGTCATTCAAGGGACAATGTTTACACTTTTACAATAAGGTTCCGGTAGACATTCAAAAATTGCCTTTAAATAAATTTAAAACAACCATTAAACGGAAACTTTGTGCGAAAGGCTATTATAAAATTTTTGACTATCTGGATGATAAGAATGCGTGGACATGAACCGCTCGGCTTTATCCAGTATATTTTATTCTTATTTTTCTTTGTCGAATCATAAATTATACAATTAGGTATTTCAAATTGCATTTGTATTGACTTATTTAAAAAGAGCAACCCCGGAGTTTCTTGCTCGTTCTTCTCTGGGGAGACTGCCTAGTGAATGAGCGATAGCTTTATGTCATGACGAATTCAAATGTTATTCTTATAACTTACGAAATAAAAACATTTTTGATTTGATTTGATTTGATTTGAATACCAACTGTTGAGAAGCTGAAAAACTAAGTTCGTCAACTAAGACGGCACCGATATCGGCGTTTGCGCAAGTCACGTGCCGTATCACGGGCGAGTTTACAAACATGCACACACGTCCGGGCGTTCGATAGTGAATGACTTCTCCATCGACCGCGTAAGTACAAACATACACACCCACATTGCGCTAAAGTGATTTTACACCATCATTCATGAAAAAAAAATTTACTAACAGTGTTTGTACTTGCGCAACCTTCGGGCTGAGTTAACCTTGTAATATGTGAAACGAAAACTGAAATATTGGTAATAGGTACTTGCTGCATCCGCAGCATCGCCTGCGCGGATTTCTCTGGGAAAAAATATTCTATACCACAGACCCTTCAACAATTCTTGTCCAAAAAAAAATTTGTGCTAACCCACTTAATTGTATCGTGATGATAGGTTTGCCTGAAAGAGATTGCTGTTAGCGATAAGGCCGCCTAATTTATAGTTTTCAGTAAAGATATTTAAATGTACCTTCCTTATTTAAACAATAAAGCGTATTTGATTGATTGATTGATTGATAAAAAACGTAAAAGATGTTCCAAACTTCATACTTCTTTTTGTAACCTACATTGCTTATATTATAATGTAAACATCTCTAACATAAACTAAGGCTATGGTTTTGGTGACATATTTACAGAAAATAGTGTCTAGTGCATTAATTACATACATACAAATTTAATATTCGCGATTGTACGTACCTAATTACTCTTTTTCGCTGGTAAGTCTCGGTTTACGCTGTTGTCATTGGATGGAATTTTTTGTCAAAGCTGATAAACAAGCATTTTTTTGTTCGACTCTACATAATATAAAATCATCCTATCAAATCGCATCGTATTCTGTGCCTCTATAACTTAACAATCATTTAGAATACGTATTAGGACCAAACGCCAATCAATTTGAAACAAATGAAGGTTACCTGCTAACAGATTTTTTGCTGCAACCAACACCTACGGAAACCAGTTTAGAGCCCAAGCTTATTTTTAAACTTTTGTTTGAGCTTTAACTTTAAAGTTAGCGTTAACACAAAAAACGTAATGAAATCACATATCTATAAATATTACAAATTAGGAAATAAATCTTTTTTTTTATGCATTACGGGTTGGTACTTGACCTCAATCACACCTGATGTTAAGTGATGATGAGGTGGAAGGTGGAAGCGTACTGACCCGGAAACCCCAACACACTTGGAGGACTGGCTATCTTATCTCTGACAACCGGAACACAACAATGCCATTAACATTGCTGCTTGGCGGCAGATTTAGATAAGATGGTGGTAGCTAGCCAGGCGGACAATTAAAATGCCCTACCACCAACCAAACCGAGTACTTAAATATGTACCCCGCTGGGGATCGAACCCGCGACCTCCGAATCGTAAACCCACTGTTGTTTACATTGAGCCACGAAGGCGATTAAATCTAAAGAAGCGTACACATTGTACTAACAGCTCAGCGCTACACGTGACAAGTACACGCCTATAAACGTCCAATTTAATAGCTAATGTTCGTTTATCGCGTCCGTAACGCGTTATCAGCGCAACGAAGCACACCCCGCCACAACGACTGTGTTTATAAAACACTAATGGAAACGACCCGTTATATTTACCAATTGATTTTATCACTTTTATTTTTTTTTCTGCGATAAAGGAAATGTTGCTGGTATTGAGCTCACAGTTTTCACACTTAAGATGACAGCAGCTGAATTATCCAAGCTCGCATGAAATGTTACGTCATCTGCGTCCGGATGGATAACTTTAAAAATAAATATTGTAAGGAAAGCTACTGTTATAGAATAAAAGGGAGCAGTGAAGTTTTAGACAACCGGTCAAACAATGTTTCAGACAAATGTGGAAACAATTCAAGTGTAAATAAATGAGACTTTTAATATAAAATAGTTATGTAGAGTCATCTTTGCCATTATTTTCTATGAAGCGATATTTATCCGGCCACATTTCGGTAGCGACGATTGTATCAAGAATATCCTGACTATATTGACGTATACCGAATTCCCAATAACATGTATACAAGTTTTCGATGACTTTGATATCAAATAATATTAGATAGGCCACGTCAGCCCATTAACTATTTGGCCGAGCGCAAGAAAGCCTTATTATTCTGTTGACTGCGTTTTCATTGCTTTAGCTTAGTAATCCAGCCCCCGTAGCATGACATCGCTAGTCGCGCGCGACACGACGTGAGAGTGAGATAGTTGAGCATTTCGTCCAAATGAATGAGTAGGACAAATATTATCTCGCGCAATGAAAACGTTAATCGTGCCTGCCGTGCTACTAGTACAGATATGTTTATTGTAACTAATATATGTATAATTAGTGTTAGTATTTATTATACTTACCATAGTTACCATTGTGATAAAGATTATTAAGCCCGTCTTCCGACACATAATTAAAATTGAACTAACATGTCTTTTCCCGTGGATATCATAAAATGCGACTTGAGGTCATTATACCAAAAACATCTATAGACTTGTTTCAACGACGATAGGCTCACGTGCATTTTTGCATATTTGTAAAGGTGAACCGTGGATTTTTTTTTAATGATAGACTGGATTCGCGTTTGACCACAATCTCACCTGATGGAAAGTGACGATGTGGTCAAAGATGAAGCACGCGATCCCAGTAAATGCCTATTCACTCTGCTCTTGAAGATCCCAAAGTTGTAGGATTAATATTGTTGATGTTGAGTGTTAAACTTTTAATGTTTGGAACACCTAAAAACTTGTGTTTGGATTCATTGACCACCCCATTTTGAATAAAGTTCGTGACGTCATCGAATTATTAATTTACCTTACAATAGTTGAAGATGTACATCTTTTCTATATAAGTGTGGTGGAACGTTTTTCATACCAAAGTGTTTTACCTTTCCTGATATAATTATTATTTAAAACTATCATCACCATGTATGGTCTGTTTACTTACAAGTAGTTGTTGTCGGAATGTGATTATTTTTTTTATTTATTTTATTTCATAAGTATTATAAGTAAAGCTAAATTAATCTGAGCTAAATTATAAATGAAACACAACATTTCTGATTTGCAACAACAGCATTTAGATTTTGTCGATGTCAAAAGAGACAATAATACGTTTGCATAGAAACTGGACCACCCTAAATTATTTTAAAAAAGAACCTGTTTATTTCTTGCGCCGCTTCGCTTTAACGCAAAAGCTTTACCGTCTAATTGATATGACGCATTAATTTACTAAGTCTTAACCTAAATATCTCCAAGACAGATCTAATTTTCCATTTCCTGTAAGAATTAACTTACAAACCCTCCTTTTCCCCAGCTATAAACAACGAACGGCCCGAAGTCGACACACCCTCGCAAAACTTTTTCCAAGTTCGTCGGAAAAGGGAAAAAAAAATATCCTTTGCATCCACCTGTAGGCGTTGCGTAAGGGTCGCCTCCCTGCCCTTGGCCGTGGCCTTGAGCGCGGGTCAATACGCACGGATATTATTACTGTGTGCAACCCTCTTTATTTGGGGTCGCGATTCTGCTAGCACACTTTATTGTTGATATAGTGGTGTGAACAGATTGCGGAGTATTTTGTGTTTATACTCTTCGGATATTTTATGGTGGGTGGCTAAAAATTAGACAATTTGACATGAATTTCAGATTCTGTAGCCTTTGTACTACATTTGGCTCTAAGAAACTATGTTAATATTTCTAACCGTTTTCAAAATACAGCTCTTCAAAGTTTACGTTACTTAACATCATTTGGGTCATTTTGCGAATTAATGTTTTAAATGTTTCAATTTTAGATGTTCATTGACATTTGTCATTTTTGACATCATAAAAGAGTATTAGAGATACTGGTCATTATGAAACGACTGGCATTACCTAAATACTCAGGAAACATTTATTTATTTATTTTTTATGTACGACGGGTTTGTACTTGACCTCAATCACACCTGATGTGAAGTGAAGATGAGGTCGAAGATGGAAGCGTACTTACCCGGAAACCCCAACACATTTGGGGGACTGGCTATCTTATCTCTGACAACCGGAACACAACAATGCTATTAACATTGCTGCTTGGCGGCAGATTTTGATAAGATGGTGGTAGCTAGCCAGGCGGACATTTAAAGTGCCCTACCACCAACCAATTTAGTAATAATTAAATCAAATTTTCTCTAGTGATTATGTTGTACATTTTCAAAATATACTTTACTTTCGGAATAAAAGGAAATATCTATGAGAAGGGGAATGAGCGGCATAGGCTAATACAAACTATGGGCGCAATGGAGCAGGATGGAACTTTGGCGACCCATCGACTCGATTCTAGTGTTACTATTACATGTACAGTAAATTTATCAAAACTACCTACCTACTTAAGAGGGTTTATTCCATCCAGTGGCGTCCTCCTTACATAAATTAAGATTAAATACAGAATAAATAAAAACAAGCGCTCTGAGCTGCCCTCGAAAAGTAAAAAACCTAATTTTAAGTAAGTAGATAGGATCAGGATTACTTTCCAGAATTTACGATTATAAAAAATAGGGGCCTTTTTTATCATTAATTTGAAATTCACGAAAATAACCATATTTATAATTAGCTAGATTTTCTAGTGCAGATCAGAGCAATGTTTTTGATTTCTGCTATATTTAAAAAGAAATGTTAATTTAATCCAATGGCGCCACTGGGCCCTATAGATAAATCCCTGCATCGTTTAACATTATTATAGTTGCCTAGTTGAACGTGTAATAATTCAAATTAACCCATTGTACGTTCAACAAACCGTGGCCAATGTGAATCAGTGAGAGTGCACGGACATCATATGTTGGACACAAACATGACATGTTGTGGGCTAGATAACCACCCTTGGTCTAGGATTGGGACCCTCTGTTTAACATGTCACGGAGTCTAATTGTGACGTCACGACTGGGGTGGGTTATTTTAAAAGGAAATGAGTTAGTTGACTTTGAGATCTTGTACTTGTCACAAACAAACAAACAAACAAAATATTCTTTATTGTACAACAATAAGAAGCATAAAAAGAAATAACAAAAAGGGGATAGTACAATTTGGCGGCCTTATCACTAAAAGCGATCTCTTCCATGCAACCTTTGGGTTAGGAAGCATTATGCACATGACATGTAGGTAGCGTGCACGGTAAACTAATTTTAATAAAATAAATAAATCACCCATATAAATACATACGTTAATTGAATACATACAAACATACATACATAATATATATTGTCACTTGGTACGTATAATGAGTTCTACAACAAAATACTTTTCAAAAAAAATCAAGGAGTTTCAGTGACAATCGTCTGGCTCCATCTTCAGAACCTCGTCATCGTGTGTATTGGAAAATGTTCACGGCAACAAAATTCGGCCCAAATTCTACTACTTTTCTATTTGTCATCAGGGAGGTCCAGTCCCTACATCCCGGCTCCATCATCAGATCATGTAGATGGTACATTGGTTTTTCACCAAACATACATAAACATGCCAAATTTCAGGTCAATCAAATACCAGCAAGCGGTTGTAAAATGGTGTGCTTTGAAACGTACATAATATCATAATTATTACTCAACACTAGCTGTATCAACAACGGACACTTTTCACTCACGATTGACCACAAATGTACACGCAGACGGGAACATGCGCGTACTTTTATGCACTCGTACTTGTAGGGGTTGTAACTGAAAACCAGTGTTTCGCTCTTTGAGTGATGTGCCACACTGAGTTATAACCCATTTGTGCTACTGCGGCACACACTCGCTCTTTGTATTTTCTATTCTTTACTTTTATATGTATGTATATTTCTTTGTAATTTAAAAATTGTGTAATTGTGTGAACGCAGTGGCGTAAATAAATGCTTTATCTATCTATCTATCTATCAAACGTTCAACTTACTTACGAACATTGCAAGCTAAATAAAAGCTTGTAAAGTTAAGGATGAGATCAGAAGCGGAACCCCCAAAAAGCTAGAATAACAGATGGCGGTGAACTTTTCGTTCCCAAAATCTGATTCTGTTAGTTGCCTCGAGGACCTGCAGTAGACGCAATTTATGACGTTATATTTAGTATAAAGTTTAATATTATTAAGACAAGTTTGTTTGTTGGTTATCGTTATCGTACAAAAGAAAATAAATACAAAACAAATTTCTTAAAACTATGCACTATTTCTTCCAGTCGACAATGACCGTCGTTAAGGGATGTAGATTGGGCGTTCAAACTTTGCTACATACAGTAGGCAAGTTTCATTTATCGATTAGTGAATCCTTTTTTATTTCATTTAATTATAGTAATTAATATACGCAATCTATTAAAACATTTTCTACGACACTATTTACCTGTTGAATGATGGTAATCATGATGATGATGTATATGTAAAACAATAATGAATAAGCTACCATTTTTAAAGGAGAACGGGTTAGCGCTTGACCTCGATCACACCTGGGGGTCTATTCTCTAACGAAAATAGCTTCGGACTTTTTCTTCTGCTAAGAATCCTGTGGAACGACGCGCCATAAGACTCATAGGCGATGACTCAACGGTTACCGGCAAATTGCAAAGCCTTGAACACCGCCGTAGGGTCGCATGCCTTTCAGTATTTTACAGGATACATTTCGGTGAGTGTGCGATGGAATTGCACGATCTTATTCCACCGTCCCCTTTCCATCTTCGGACAACCAGGCGCGGGGGGGTTTCCATCCATATGTTGTCAACATACCGAACATCCGCACTAAGCGCTTTGCTTCATCATTTATAATGCGGACTGCTAAGGTATGACACTTACAACCTTGGGATCTTCAAGTCTAGAGTGAATAGGCATTTACTGGGTGCGCGTGATACATCTTCGGCTACATCGTCACTTTCCATCAGGAGAGATTGTGGTCAATCGCGAAACCAGTTTTTAATAAAAAAAAAAAAAAAAATATTTGCATAACTTCAGACGTTCCTTAAGTCCCGTACTAACTTGTGATGTCCAACTATATACAACAAAAGTAAAATAATGACGATTGGTTCATAATTGACACAGCCAACTGCAAAATAAAAAGTCCGAAGTTACGGCTGTCCGAAGCTATTTTTGTAAGAGAGTAGACACCATGATGTTAAGGTAACATGAGGCGGAAGGTAAAACTCACCTGAAACTCCCAATTTATTTAGGGGACTGGCTATCTTATCTTAAAAAGCCGCAATACAACAATGCTATCAATATTGGTGTTTAGCGGCAAACTTAGATAAGACGGTGATAGATAGCCAGGCGGACACTTCAAAATACTTTTACCACCAACCAAACCGAGTACTAAATATGTACACCGCTGGGGATCGAACCCGCGACCTCCGAATTGTATATCTTATGTTGTTTGCATTGGGCGACGAAAGAATACCAATTTTTATTTCGAGAAGTTGGTATAAATGCGCAAAGTATCAGAATTCAACTCTATAGATAAAAGAAAGTATTACTTGTCCTACTAGTAGGTATATATAGTTCTAAATGGAAATAGAATTTAATTTGAAATTAATAGAAAGAATAATTATTATTTCAGGAAATTAACAAGTCTGTGAAAATGAGGTTCTGACGTCAAATGGACGTTCCCTCGACTTTTACCCTTTCCTCTTTAACTCTGTAGTAGTATTCTTACTAAGTTTCGTCATTCGTTTTTTTAACCGACTCGTTACGTATGTAATTTTTATCTATGTATACACACGAATTACTCCGAAATTGCTTGACCGATTTGCGTTAAATTTCACCCAGATATAGAGTACCCATGGGGAGACAGGAACTCTTTAACTGTTGACGGCAAAAGTCTTATGATTAGATTACCATACGTAGTTGTGAATCAGATGACGTAATAGATCTTAAAAAAAACATCGCGCTACCGGACCCCACGGGTCTGTTGTTCATGTACAACCCAAATATTTTTAAATCCTGTCCGTGGAGTGAGAACCTGGTGATCTGTACACAGATTTATCATTTTTCAGATACAGTCTTACAAAATTTACTGCAATTACGTATGTACCGTATTGCAGGAAGCTTTTTTTTTATCCACAACGGGTTAGCACTTGACCTCAATCATACCTGATGTTAAGTGAAGATGAGGCCGAAACCCCATCTTATTTGGGGGACTGGCTACTTATCTCTGACAACCGGAACACAACAATGCTATTAACCTTGCTGTTTGGCGGCAGATTTAGATAAGATGGTGGTAGATAGCCAGGTGGACATTTAATATGCCCTACCACCAACCAAACCGAGTACTCAATATGTACCCCGCTGGGGATTGAACCCGCGACCGCCTAAACGTAAACCCAATGTTGTTTACATTGAGCCACGGAGGCGGTTATTATGAGAATTGAATTAAACTTCCATTTGAATTGTCTCATCAAAATCTCCCTTTCATTTTGACACACTCCAAATTCCACTTAGATAATATCGATCTTTTGAAGCAGAATCAACTCTATCATTTTCTAAAGTAAAGTCAACAACTGTATCACATAATTCCAATTATTCTGACCCCTTGGCTTTAACTAGATTCACCCTCCTAGACCTCCTAGTTACACCCTCAGTTTGTTTTGGCATGTTACCTATCAATGTGGGACCACCCTTATAGTTGTACAGTTGAGCAGATTAGTGCAGACAAATATTTAGATCAACTTTTTTTATGCACGACGGGTTCATACTTGATCTCAATCACACCTGATGTTAAATGAAGATGAGGTCGAAGGTGGAAGCGTACGACCCGGAAACGCCAACATATTTGGGGGACTGGCTATCTTATCTCTGACAACCGGAACACAACAATGCTATTAACATTGCTGCTTTGGGGAAGATTTAGATAAGATGGTGGTAGCTAGCCAGGCGGACATTTACAATGTCCTACCACCAACCAAACCGAATAACATGCACCCTGCTGGGAATCGAACCCGCGACCTCCGAATCGAACATTGACATTGAGCCACGGAGGCGGTTAAAAAAATTGATAATAACTTTAAATTGAAAATTTAAAAGACCTCCGATATTATTAAAATATCTTCTAGATAGAGTGTGTTGAAAGCTAAATATCTTGGGAACTGCTGGACCGATTCCATCAAGCGTGACTAAGAACCATGTCGCAAACACCAGATTTCAAAGTAAAACCATTTTTAAACTGTTCTGCCGTTTTGGTGCTAAAATGTGACGTACAATAGACTTCAAACTTACTTGCAGTACACAAATATTACCTTTACGGTTTGCTTCAGAAAAGACTCGGTTATGTTATTCTGTAAGCCTGCAGGCACAAATCGCAGCCGAATCCACGGTGAGACGCCAAACGACTTACGTAGCTCGAAGTTCATGGCCATTGGAAAACTTACAACTGATTACAATAACCACGCAGAATGGGAAAATCACCTCTACAACGATTGTTAAAATCTTGTCATACATCACAAATAAGTAACGTACCAACTACAATAACTGGTATATAGATATTCTAAAAAAACAATTGTACAACTTTGCCGTGCTGAAAGAAATAAAGCGATAGACAGACAGAATAAGTCATAAATACTAGACAAATGTCGGCACCCGGCTTTGTCTATGCACGTTATACATTTAGCGAGGCGGCCGCCTGCACGTAAGGTCGCGTGAAACGCGAACTCGCGGCAGCACGCTTGTCTAAGAAAGTTGGGGCTCCATTGTGAACAAAAAGGCGAATATCCGTTGAGCATACGGCTTACGTTATGTTTGTACAATAAAAACCGTTCAGGTTGTGGTCCTTCGGGCGAAGTGTTAAAGCTTATAAAATAATAAAATAAATGAATATCGGAAAAGTGGAAACCAAATATAAGAAATATATGTAATAAAAAATAAGATATATAAAAAGAAATATAAAAAATAAGATAGCCAGTGTCCCAAATGTGTTAGGGTTTCCGGGTCAGTACGCTTCCACCATCGACCTCATCTTATCTTAACATCAGGTGTGATTGAGGTCAAGAACCAACCCTTTGTTCCTAAAAAATAAAAAAAATGCATGTGATAAACCTCGTTCGCAAATTAACAAAAACCAAAGAAAGTTTCTGCTTTTGGCCTTCGAGAACTTTACTTTCCTAAAAGGTTTATTAACGTGTGTTTGAGGACAAGTAATAACCCAATGTGCATAAAAAAAAAATATGACCTTCCTTTCTGGGGCAATCGGGTAAAAATGTCACAGGCGTTCTGTTGCACCATTGCCCGCTTGCAGTGGAGTCACACATTATAGTTTATAGTCTTCAACTCAGATAGATACAGTAGTGCTTGGAAGTTGTTTTGATATCGGCAGTTTTATTACTGTCTAGTCGACGGATATTTATTGCATACTATAGATGCTTAAAAACACTTGTGTGTATTGTCAATAGGGGATTATTACAATAAAAGAAGCTTCTTCTTCTGATAGGTCTCTCAATCACACCAGGTTGACGCAACTTAGGCCCGTATTAATAAACCGATCTTAATACAAGTCTTGAGGCTGTATCACCCGAGATGCGTCTTAAGAAGTTGACGCTATTTCAAGCTCCGTGCTAATTAATAAACCAATCTTGAGGTCTACTCAGCTGAGATCACTTCTCAAGTATTCGCTTTTGCGGCGAATGAATGGTAGTCTCGAGTTTCGTTTATTAATACGTGAAACTCGGCGCACCTCTCAAGTGAGTACTGCTTGAGTATGCACGTGCTTTTCAGGTCTCAAGTTAGGTTTATTAATCAACATGTTTACTTGAGACCGGTCACAAGACTGTTCTCAATCTTGAGAATGGTTTATTAATGCGGGCCTTAGAGTGACTTTAGTAAGAAACAATTGCGGGCGCAACGTAAAGCCTGTGGTATAAAAGAATGCATAATGTCGCCGTCGAGATAGCCACGTGACCTACGTGATTGGTTCACGTGACGCAAATTTTTTCAATCTGGCAACATATGCTATGAGTTGTCAAGATAGGTATGAGAAACTTTATCGCTTCGCAATCTATATGATTTTATATTATAAGGCGCTGGCATAGCCTAGAGTTGCACCTACACTCTGTAATTTGATGTCGTGTCTATCTCGGGGCTTCTGACTGTGGCTTGTCGAGGGTTTCAAGTTCGAATTTAAAATTAATTTTGAAATTCCAAATGGCGTTGTCGTATGTTCAACATGCCCATTTGAATTGAGAATTCACGTTTTGAAAGCGATGTAAAAACATTAAACATAAGACCGCCTGGTTGTACAATTTTTTTTTAAGCTATATTTATGAAGTACATTGTAGAATTTTTGTGCAATAAAGTGTACTTGATTGATTGATTGATTGATTAAAAAACATTGGTATAGTGGATGTGACCCCTACCTTAGGGGTTAATGTTTGTGTTATGAATACGAACATTGATTCCTGAGTCATGGATGTTGATATAAAATATTTGTGCAATATTCGTTATGTACTTAGTATCCATAGTCTTGCTTTACCCACTTTGTTCTGGAAAATCGGTGTAAGTGTCCGAAATACATGTATAAAAAAATTAAGCTATTGTGAATACGTTGCATAATCTACTGATAAACATGAGTCATCCATATGACAATTTCAATGAACTCGTCGCGGGTCCATTACCCGCTGTCTGTCTGTCTGTCTGCGAATTGGTGTCAACTACCAATTGCATAAGCGGTCAATGCCACTGCACTTGTGTCGCGCATATGTAGTGCATGATTCCAATGTGCAAGGCTAAAGTTTATGTACCTACATGGTATAAATGGAAATGCGTTAAATGTGGGTGGGAACATTTAGATATTTTTATGAAAGAGGTGTGTAAGTGTGAAAGTATTGTCCGTTTGTGTGTGGATTTTGGAAAGGTCACGTATGCGAGATGGGTTCTTAGCCATGTTTTATGGAAGCTCGTTCTTGGTAAAAAAAAAAACAATGAGCAAAATCGGTTAACAATTTGGTTGGTGGTAGGGCCTTTAAAATCTCCGCCTGGCTAGCTACCACCATCTTATCTAATTCTGCCGCCAAACTGTAATGTTAATAGCATTGTTGTGTTTCGGTTGTCAGAGATAAGATGGCCAGTCCCCTAAATGTGTTGGGGTTTTCGGGTCAGTACGCTTCCACCTTCGATCTCATCCTCACTTAACATCAGGTGTGATTGAGGTGACGTACGTACCCGTCTAGCATAAAAAAAAAATTGACGAAAATACATTTAGACGCTTCCACCTTTTTTGAAGTCGGTTTGAAATCAAATATGTTTCGCATTTAATTTTTCTTTATTTTATTGATAATACAGAATCAACGGCATTATTATAATTTTTTTTTTGTTTTAGAATCCAAATCTAACCACGAATTTCCTCGAAATTCTGGATGAGTCTAGAGTCTTTCTTCTTTAAGCACACTTCATGTAATGTACACCATAGAGTTGTGTAAACAGATCTTATGGTTTTAATACGATGAAGTCTGAGCGCCTCAACTGGTCACTATAATTAAGACATTCGCGAGGATATCCCGTCTGTTGTCTGCAAGTAATTATGGGACGGAAGGAGTGCGTGACGTCACGTCCGCTCAGACAATTGGACCACTTGTGCGGAGGTCAGGGTTTGAAGCCCGCGTGTTTATTCATGTGTTGAGAGCTTTTTGAGAATAACATGACAGTTAGTGATCACACTGTCGACTAACCTTCACGTTCTTCTCGATGTCTTTGTTGGTAATTACCACCATCTATGTAAATTCCCGCTGTTTGAGATAAGATAGCCAGTCCGGCTAACAAGTTAAAAATTACGGATGACGTACGTTCCCACCTTCGCCTCATCTTCACTTAACAAGTGTAACTGCGATTAAGTGCTAACGTGAATAAAAATAACGAATATTAAAGCAACTTTAACACGTTAACTGCCGCGACGCAGACACAATTGAAAATCAATTGTTTTCCGGTCACCGGTGACCGGCGTGGCGCTCAAAGGCTTAAGAATTAAAGGGTTATCAGATCATGTAGCTATTTCGACCTATCACTCATAGTTACAATCATTATTTGTAATTATCGCGAAACTTCTGAGACAGCCAGAGGTAAATGCGCTACGGCAACCTACTATAAAACCAACTAGGCAGTTCCATTTTACTCTAACGAATAGTCTCACCATCTAAACCACGAGGGGTTCATATGCTACTAAAAAAGAAATAAGCGATAGATTTTATGATCATCTCATTAATATTACATATATATATATAGTATACATGTATATAATTAAATTATGTTATGTATATATTTCGCAGTAGGGATATGTAATATATTTAGTGTAAGTTTATTATTCAGTTATCTTTTCTTTTTTTTATTTGTTTTATTATTCGTTATAGGATTTTTTCTTTTGCACACAATTTACTGCTAAACCCCAAATTTACTAAGTTTCCTATTTCAATGCTCAGGTTGGCTGGAAGAGATCTCTTAAAGAGATAAGTCCACCTTTGTACGTGACCTATTGTTTGTACTCTGTTATTGTAATATTTTGGTGCAATAAAGAATATATATATAACACCTGCAATAATGCACTCAGTGGATGTGTTAACGTTGCGAGCAAAGCATATTAAAATTTAAAAAACTATAGCCAGCGGCTCAAACTGCTAGAGAGAATACGGCAAAGCGTTGATGAGTTGAAATTTTAAAACTGCTGAAAAAATATCAAAGGCCATTCAAAAACCCGTCGTCGCCTGGCAACACTGAAAAATGCATTCGCGAGACAAAAGCACCCTATTACGGGCGCAGGATTAGCCCTATTGACACTACGTTACCAATTAAAAAGGGAGGGGTGCCTTTTCGTCTCGGTTTTTTCAGCAGACGGTTTTTCAGGCCGCGGGCGAACGCCCCCCTCTTTCCCCCTAACCCCCCGTGGCTGTACAGAAAAATCAATAACGCAGCACTTTTTTCCGCGCGTAAAGCATGCACCGACAGCGGCGCGAGTGTGTGTTACCCTCCCGCACACACTCGCGCGCTGCATTGGGTTGCCAGAGTTTTTTCCGTTAGCATTAAAATTTGCTCGCGACATCCCCGTGTTACGTGCCTTTGATTAGTCAGATGCACCTGAAGGGCTTACGCAATGCAGCGCACGGTTATTTTCATGCAAATTCTGTGGAGAGACTCTCTCTGACATGCAGACAGTCTTTTATGTAAAATGACGCGTTAAGGACTCGGTGCCGACAACGCTCATAAAATGTTCCATTTTTATCTTCCCCATTGTGTCGGGCATGAAAATAATCTCTTTAGGTACCTACTTTCTGCAGCACATACCTTTCAGAAATGTTAAAGTATAAGGAAACAATTTTAAAACATTGTAGAAATAGTCTTTTGTTCAAATTCTCTCAAGAAATTGCCATAACTCGTGCTTTTAGAAGTATTGCGGTAGAACTGGGAACAGATTCTTGTAAGATTTGAGTTCAAACTATATCGTTAGAGCTGTGGAAGTATAGGTTCGACCTTGTACAATTGAATAGGGCTTCCGCAATCTATTGGCCCTTTGTCTCCTGATGTCATTGAGAGCAATGAAAGGCTTATCCGATCGCGGCCCCCTGGAGTGTCATTTGCATAGATCCTAATGCCCAATACGTGCGACAACCGCACAGCACTAATTGCTAACGCAGACTAGCGCAAAAAAAGCATTCACATTTTAAAAAAGGAACGCTTTGCACATTTTTATTTCGAAACGTGTCCGTGACAGAAACGGCTCCGTCCCGCTTGCACAGCATTGTTCTGCCGTACACAGCTGCGGATCGTCATCAGTCCATCTTTGTCTGCCGCGCACTTTTTTTGAATGTGCAAAAATATAAAAACGCCGAATCGGGCGGGGGTGGGTCGTGTTTACGTGGATGCAGTTGTGTGCGGCGCTGCGATAATGGTTGTTTAGGGCTTTGCCCCGATCATAAGTCAATACATTCGGAGACTGGGCAATGGCTAGCAACTTACACACGTCACAAGGACGACGCCATGATAAACACCAAGCTTTACAATACAACTGTGTTTAATCAAATCAAATCAAGATCCAATGTATGATATTTTCGCATTTGTAAGACACATTATTTAACCACGCTATGAAATCCCAATGAAAGAACTTTTTAACAAATAATATTACCCAAAAATAGATTAACTCTATTTCTGTTACTACAAAAAAGAACTTAGGCTAGGCACCTTTCTCCGCACCTTTCACCCGTCCACAATTAGCGCTCTGTTAATCATGAGATGACTAGTGCTCGCGCAGTCTCGGACGTCAATCCGAATTGGACATAATTCGATCAGTCGGCTACTAAACGGACCACATGCATTCAGGGGTTAAACACAAATTACGTCATAGTCTTTGTTTTGGGTAATTTATAATAAGTAGTAGTAATTAAAGTTGTTTTATGGTTTATTTCAATATTGTTTCAGCAAATATCATTGGGTTATTGCGATTGCAATCATCGTTTGTCAGTTTTACCCAACTGCCTAAGGAAGGAGGGTAATGTTTGTCGGTTGTACCTATGTATGTAGATTTCTATGTTAAACGGCTTACCCGATTTTGAAGTCCAAGGTGTCGTTAGATTCCTGTTGATCCCCAGAGAATCATAGGATATATTTTGCAAAGTAAAAATCCAACATGGCGCTCGCAAAATGCAAAATATGATGTCGATTTATTTCTTTTAAAGTTACTAAATGGATCGTTTAAGATTTGTATTCTTAATAAATAAATAAATAAAATAACTTACTTCCATCCACACTGTGGTAGGTACATTGCACTACGCAGTTACATTTGCTTTAAGCTCCTTCAACCGTGATTGTATGGAAGAGAATTCTAAACGATAAAACCATCTTTGTACACATGCTGTATGCTTTTATGTTACGTACAATAAAGAATGTTTCTTCTCCTTCCAATTATCTATCACAAAATTACTGACACAATTTTTATAAATCATATGACGGAAGCGCACATCATCCGTCTATGAAACGTAAAAAATAGTCAAGTACGGGTGGTTAATGCTGTAATTAAACGAACAAAAGATCATCTGTGATTTTTCATCTCCAAAAACAATTACCTGATAATTGAACATAAAAGTCAATCAACACACAACGTAATATATTTGAGACCCTCAATCTAACCACACAAACCGTTATTGACAGCTCTATTTAAATTTGCAACTTCGAATTTAGAATATCAGAATATAAGCGTGCACGCACTGAATGGCACGAAATTCAATGCTAATTACTAAATTACTTTGATGTATCGGTCAGGCAGGTCAGGAGCTCAGAAAGCATATAGACAAACATATTTCTTTTCATTAGTTAGAAATTGTAGTTATCATATTTGGAGGTCAGGCCGGAAATTTGTATCTGTGTCGCAGGCCAACAGTAAAATAAGACAGATTGCGAAGATTCTAGTCATGAACTGACTGCATTTCATTATGCACCTGACTGTGAATAAACACAATTGAATCGTCAAATTTGGTAAACACCTGACTCCACTAAGATTCCATAGGGACAGGGAACCTCCGGAGTGCATCATCATTAACATTTCCAAATGTAAGAACGAAATTAATCGTACCTTTTGTAATATAAAAACCAGTTTTAAAAGAGCAACCCTTCCAGTTTCTGCCTTGTTTTTCTCAGGGGAAAGTTGCTTTCTGAACAAGTAACAAAATTTAAAAACTGACTATTTTACGGGTAGTGTACCTACAAATTACTTTGACCAAGTGAAAGAAAAGGTGAATGTTAAAACGAGGGCGGAAAGTAGAGAGACGTGGTCATTACTCCACCGACAAGAGCATATCTCTTAAATTGTAGAAGAAGAAGTACCTACAAAATAAAGATTTTCCTAAATGGAAACTATGTCACAATCATAGGCATTGCAAAGAGAGATTACTCAAATACATGATCTACGTTTTTCCGCTACTATGGCTAATTTGTAAACATTTGACGACGATATCACGTAACAATGATACAAAAAAATACAGTCGAATTGAGGACCTCTTCCTTCTTTTAAACCATTTACTAGCCTTTTCAAGATATCGCAAAACATATGGTAAGTTACTACCACACACAAATGGTTACGAATTGCGATGTGAATATTGTTTCATTTTCAAATATTTTATATTTAGAAATGCTTTTTTTTTCTTTTCGAGTTTTAATAAAATTTTGGCGTCTTACAGATTAAAACGATACCATTTAAGGTTCGGTTAAGCTTTTCATAATAAACTTATAATGGTGTCGATTCAGAGGTACACCAACTAAACTAAAACCAGTTTTGGAGTGGTGCCGTCGCATCGTAGTGTTCCAGGGAGAAAGAGACAGTACTACTTTAAAACTGATTTTAGTTTAGTTAGTGTACCTATATCCGAATCGACACCCATATCCCTCTATTTTAAAAACATGAGACGTTGCATAACCGGCACTATATAAATAAAACAATATATGAAGCATGAAAAAAGTGTAAAAAAGGTACGAACGAAGTCTACATGAAGGAAACTGCGTTGTAAACTTTAGGTAAGTAGGTATGTTTACTTCGTTAAACTGTTTGGTTTAAAAGTAGAAACAAACTTAGTAAACAACACGCTAACTCGACAGTCAGAAAGGTAATAAAATTAAATTTGTTTACAGAAACTCTGAACATATTCATTAAAGTACAATTCGAAAGGTCAAACTCAAGAAAACTCACCGCTGTTAATATCGTATAAGTTTCGTTAAAGTTGACCAACTGAATGTTCGATACCGTTTGATAAACCGCCAATGATTCACAGAAAATTTTCTTCCCCTTTGCCCGGTTGAATACTTAAGATAAAAAAAAAGTTTAACAAAACCTCCCGGTCTACGCGCCGACCTTACATAGTATCGGTTTATTGCGCTCGTGCCCGTGGCCTCTCCTTCTTACCTCATAACACAGTTTCGACTTCCTCTTTCCTTTTTTCTTTAACTCTCGGCATGTGTAGAACTTTGATAGTCCGTCCACCTGAACGTGACCGTTTCCTTTATGCAACTTTTTGACGATTCCGAATTTGAAAGAGTTTTTAATTAATTTCATGTAACTTTCTGTTTTATTATATTTTGACTGAGAATTGGTAACATTTTTTGGAAAGGATCTTGCTCCAGACACCGTTAATCTAGTTTTTAAGGTAAGAACTAACAATATATATGTTCATCATCATCTCAGCCCGTAAATATCCCACTGCAGGGATATAGGCCTTCCCTCGTATGTGAGGTAGTATGGGCCATCGTCCACCACGATGGCCCAATGCGGGTTGGGGATTCACATGCCTTTGAATTTTTATTTCTTTCCTTACTATGTTTTCCTTCACCGTTTAAGAGCAGTCGGACATAAGTAATTAAATTAAATTTAAAATCTCATTGATACATGGCCCGCTGGGAATCGAACTCGGACCTCCCAAATACTTAAATTAAATAAGTTGATTTATCACATGTACAGTTCTTATAGAGTAATGAACGAGATGACACCTATCTAATCGTGCTTGTAGCTTACATACTCTTTAATTTAATTAATAAAATATAATTTGAAATATATTTTTATACAATGTGATAAAAAATATAAACGAGCGTATGTAGGTACTTTCAGTCATGAAGCATACGTCGCGGCCGTCTAAAAGGAGTCTTTAGGAAAAACATAATTAATTAAGGCGTCGTTAAACTCTACACGCTTAGCTGATTACTTTGGCTTGAAAGACCGCTTTAATGATTTCAAAAACACCTAACGTTTTCATGAAATCTCTAAAAGGGAATGGTTTATGTTCAAAATTTTAAAAAATCCGCATCACGCCTATGCCCAATTTTTAAAACACCGCGTCAGTTCGAATTTTAAATCTAATTCAAACTACTCAAACTGGATACATGATACGTCTCATGGGGGGACCCGCATATGTACATAGTTATCTAACTACCCCTGCTAACTCGGCCAATCTAAACAGAGCCCCGTTGGTACACTCGTGTGCCTCTTATTTGTCTTTTTGAGTAGGTGCTAGGGGGAGGATAGGGGGGCATTTTTTGCTGGTGTTTGCTTGTAATGCACATTTTTGCATGGAGCTCGCACGCGATCTGCCCTGGCCATAGCTCGGATTTGCAGGGACCCACACAGACTCACTTGCACACTACACAGTACTAACACATAGACGTGGGTATAAATTTACACTACATTTTTGGGTAGACAACACCGTTTCTGGAACGATACAGAAATGCATTTTTAAGGATGATGGAATGACAGCTTTGTGTATGTAATAGGAGAATAGAATGGTTAGGAATTGTGTTGGTATTTTATTTGGTTACAATTGTAGTTGTTTATATGAAGTGAAATTAAATAGTTTATTTAGTTGATTTTGGGTATAACATAAGATGATACGTAACGGAATTTCCATTCAAAATCTATTAAAAAGCTACCACCATCTTATCTAAATCTGCCGCCAAACAGCAATGTTAATAGCATTGTTGTATTCCGGTTGCCAGTTCCCCAAATATTTGGGATTCCGGGTCATTACGCTTCCACCTTCGGCCTCATCTTCACTTAACATCAGGTGTGATTGAGGTCAAGTGCTAACCCGTTGTGCATAAAAACAAACTAAAATCTAGCATGCAAATATTTGATAGGTTGGGTAGGTTAGGTTATACTTAAAATAATTAATTTTATCACAATTTAAAACAAAAAAAAACTACCACTTTACTTTTCATACTTAGGCTCACTGTTTCAACTAAATTTGAAATTCATGGGCATCGTACAGTTACCTAATGTGTGTCCACGCTCGATATCTCACCCAATTAGTGTTGGCAGATGGTCTCTGGACAATTCATATGACGTCCAGAATCCCGAAAAAGTATAAATATACGTGGAAACTTAAAAATGACTGCAATGAGTTCTAATCATAAATAATTAAGTGACCTGAAATTGTTCATTGTTCAATAATAAATATCACATATTGTTAACCGAAAAGGAGGTTATCAATTCGGTTGTATTTTTTTAAAAATGTTTGTTACCTTAGAACTCAGTCATTTATAAACCGATTCGGAAAATTATTTTTTTATTTAATAGTACATACTTCCATCCACTGTGGTCTCATGTTCAATAATCATGTTCTGATGATGAGATCTATGAGGAATTGAGGTAAATCCTCAAATATAATATGCATCATATTTGACATTTACACCAACGAGTCAAGAATTTACATTCAGAAAGTGGAACCTGACTGAAGTCGGTTGTTTTGTAAATTTATACCTGTTCAGATATTGAGTAACCTATTAAGAATAAAAATTTTATAACTTAACATTTATTTCTGCGTGGGTGGCTCAGGGGTTAAGACGCGATCTCTCAATTTGGGAAGTACGAATTGTACCAATGAGTTTTTAAATTTAATTTAATTACCTATGTGCATTTATCCGACTGCTCTTAAACGGTGAAGGTAAACATAGTGAGGAAACCTGCATGCCTGAGAAATAAAAATTCAAAGGCATGAGAAGTCCCCAACCCGCATTTGACCAGCGTGGTGGACTATGACCCATACTGCCTCATTATACGAGGGAAGGCCTATATCCCTGCAGTGGGATGTTTACGAGCTGATGATGATGATGATTTATTTCTCCAGACAATCATCTTCATCAACAGCGTCTATAACTTAGCGACATTGAAAGAATAGCTCCTAAAATAGAACTCAGAAAGACATAATGAAACCATCTGTCTTTTAGCTATAGGATGCATTTCGGTGAATGGGCGTTGGGATTACGCCATCTTATTCCTCCAGGCGTATGAAGGGGTTTTCACTCTTCACTATAATACGAACAGCTAAGGCGTCCTCCTCCTCCTGACTCCAGAGCGTCAGTCTTACCAAACTCCTACAATGTCGGGATCTTCAAGATCAGGATGAATAGGCATCTACTGAAGTCACCACATCGTTACTTTCCATCAGGTGAAATTGAGGTTACACACGAATTCAGTTATCCTGTGCGTCCTCCCTCAAGGTTACGACATTCAACCAAATACCCCTATAAGTAGCCAGCTGTTGCTACCATGAGTTCACGCAAACTATCGTTCTATCACTGTTACTCGTATTAGCAACGAGCAGTATTACCGATATATTTCGATACACGTTACAATTCACGAATTGGCCTCGTAAACTTTATGGACACACAGAGCCTGAAACAGTTCACGCAATAATCATAAGCAAGATGGACATCAGAACTCCGATTGTCATTAAGGGTGCGATTCAGTCAGGTGTCTACAGCAGTTCATCAATATCTACCCCACTGTACATATGTATACATATGAACATGAAATACATAACAACCAAAAAGTACTGATCGGAGTGACGTTAAAAAAATCACATCCCCCTGGACGTAGACGAGGGGCCGCGAGGGGGGGCTGAGAGGGTGCAGGTGGGTAGGTTGTTTTTATTTTTCACGATTGGCGGATTGCAGTGAGAGTAATGATCGATGGAAAATGTGCGCCCACTGGCCACCTCAGTCCAATTTGAATTTGGAATTATGTAGCGATGGATGCTTATTTTTAACCACCGACGAGAAACGACGGGTGTTACGTGTTTGACGGTGTTGTGTGTGTGTGTGTCGTCTTTGTAGGTGTCTTTCGCCAATTATTATTATTTCAAATTTTTTTTCTCCTAAGTTTTCGTCATATAATGCTTGCTTGCATGTAGCTTGTAGCCAATAGTATTGTAGTGTGCAACAACTTCTGACGTGTTATGCGTTCTGTTATCAGTGAATGCACGAGGTGGAGACTGAAAAACAGCTATTTTGCTGAGGCTCCAACCTATTTGTCCACTAAATTAGAAAATTTAACTATAATTAATGATCATGTAGTATAATTTTTTTAAATGGATGAATAAATATCTTTTTATTTATTTATTTTATTATTTGTCCGGACGTATCGCAGGAATGCGTGGTCCGATTTGAGTGCCGTGTTTTTACCCGACTGCCCAAGGAAGGAGGGTGATGTGTTTCGAGTGTATGTATGCATATCGATATTTTAGCTTTTACACTATATATTGGTGTAGCCTACCTGGACGACATAATCATTTGTTGCATCAATATTGTCAGGCGTTTTATAAATTTTCAATTATCTGACTTAAGGCTTGCTCCGCTGTTGTAAAATATTTTAAAGAATTTCGTTAAACACCAAGTCAAAAATGTTTAGTGAACTGTTAAAATTATTTATATAGCTTATTATATTTTAGCAAATTACATTCTGCCACTCAAAATCAAAATCAATATCAAAAAATATTTATTTCGTAGGATAAAAATTATCACTTGAAAACGTCACATTTTTTATCTTATTATTTTAGTTTTTGACATTATTGCTAATGAGCAAAATACTAATTTTGCTAAATAATAAAAATTTGTGAATGCACAAAGCGATTCCCCATGCTCCAGCTTGAATTACAAACGAGTATTTAGAGGTACCAACAATCTGATTAGGTACCTACATTTTTGCAATTTGGATGTCAAAAGCCAAAGCAGTGAGGATGCAAAGCTTTTGTTTACTATGGGATATTATTAAATATGACTGTGTGACGTGTTTATTCAATTTCAAATAGTGAAATACTTGATGAAATCGCACATATAATTTCGTCGTTTGTAAAACATGGTGTTAGTACTTATAAGTGGCTTAGATGATACAGCTAATATATAAAAATCAAAAACCTAATAGATAGCAAAAATAGAATATTTATTAACATTTAACTACCTCTGCCAATAAGTTCTATTTCACTTACCTAATATGCCCCATTTTTTTCCTTAAGGTAAAAAAACTCATCCAGTATATTAACATCATCATCAAAAATATATAATGACTTCTTACCTACCGACTGTATGTAGCTAAGTTAGCTAGTATGAACGCCTAATCTACTGCTTTTTAACAAACATTGTGGCTGACTGGAAGAAATCAGGCTTTGGGATAAGTGCGCCTACGTCCATTGATGCGTGCGAGATGTTTCTAAATTGGCGAAGAGCAGGGTGATTAGGTATCCAATAGGAGACCACGTGCTTAATCTTTTAGTGTGCGTTGTCTTCCCATCAGGTGAGATTGTGGACAAAAGCGTACCATGTGGTTAAAAATCACCCAATTATTAGACCTTCCCTCTTATAATGAGGGAGTATGGGTCATAGTCCACCACGCTTGCCCAATGCGGGTTCGGGACTTCACATGCCCTTGAATTTTTATTTCTCAGGCATGCAGGTTTCCTCGCGATGTTTTTCTTCACCGTTTAAGAGCAGTCGGACAAATGCACATAAGTACCTAATTAAATTAATTTTAAAACTCATTGGTACATGGCCTGCGTAGGAATCGAACGCGGACCTCCCAAATTGGGAGACCGCGTCTTAACCGCTTAGCCACCGACGCTCTCCATAGATTATTTGTCTTCAATTTAATAAAATGAACGATTTGAAATTTACATTTTCGATTAACTTTATTTGAAAATATCAAATACAAAAATTTCAAACGAACCAAATGTTCTTAATTGATCAGCCTTGATTACAGCCATATGAAAAGTAAAACGAAAATGTCAAATTGTTCTATGTTATTGTGTATCTCTCTATAATTTTAAAGTTAAAGAATTTTTCAAAAAAATTGCAACTTACATTCAACAAACATATAAGCTATAATCGGTTTCACATTGTTTTCTATTGTTATCCTTCATGTATTTTTTTATATTATTCTTCTATTTATCTTTCATTGTTTCGTTATGTATGGCAGAGAGAAACGATAAATAATTAAATACATCCTTAGAAATAGTTCCGCACTAAGCAACTAAGCTTGTATTATAGATATCAAATGGTATGTTTTTTCTGTTAATTTGTACATATTTATAAATGAAAACATCCTATATCTATATGCAACAGTTACATTTACTTATGTGGATGGATTTGCACAACTAGTACAACTTTCCGCATCGTGTCGGAGGCTATTGTTGTTGGGCTCCTCTGAAAACCAGCGCTGTAACAATTGCTACAGCATATGCTGAGATGGAGTCCATTTTTGACATCACACTGCACTCACAGCATTTCAAAATCTGTTTCTGTATATTGTGATAACTTTCTTGTTTTTATTAATGTTGTTGTTGCTATAGTGTGGTTTCAAATAAATATATGTCTATATCGGCCTAAGGACTATTAAAAGTTACTAAATTACTTGCCTTTCTACGTGATTCAAGATTTTGCAGACAGACTGAAATCAATACCAAACCCACCAAATATTAAAAACCGAAACGCGACCCATCAAATATGTATAGGGAAAAAAACTGAATGGAGCCTCCGATCTCCTATAAAACGTAACCATAAAAATATTCGTCCGAACGCATAAAAATCCTTTCAGTCGCTTTATTTTTTTTCATTCGCCGCCGCCTGCATCCCTGTCCGGTTCCAGACTCATATTGGATAAACTCATCCTATATATTTCGATCTGTATTTCGTTTACAAATTAAACACACCCCGTAGGTACAGTTTCCCCCTTCTCGATGTATATATGCATTTGTATGTATGCCTATGTTACATGATTTATATTCGCCATACACATTTGGCATAATTGAAAAATGGCCGCGCTGGTTAATGGCAGAGGCTCGTACAAAGCAAATTATTCGTTTAGTCTGTGGTACAGGTGACATTATAAAAGCTAATGTTTTATGGCTCAGTATCTGACATCTCACTAGCCGAAGGTACCGTGCTTAATTCCTTGAGACAATCTAAATAGATAATGAACTTTAGGTAACCTTTGGATTATTATGATTTTTCAGTACGACGTGTTTGCATCGCGCCTCATTAATACCCGCTTATGTTTGAGAGTATAACTATTATGTTATCTGTGGTTTGAGCTTGTTAGAATCGTCTTGACAAGTACTTCGATATCAGATAGTAACCATGGCCAGATGAATATATATAGGGTTGCAATGGGTGTAAAGTTAATGTGTCAAGTCTCGTTTTGACTCGTCCAGATGAGTATTTCACTGTTATAGATCTAAGCTAGTAATAGCATTTTTTTTCCAAACATTATTATGGTCACTAATACTGATATTAGATAGATAGGTAAAGCCTTCATTTGTTTGTTTATATTAGGCGCATAAGGAAAATTCGATGCTACACCCAGCGTTACGTAAATCCGTAGCAGTCTACGGCCTACGGTCTACGACGCCCTGAGGCCCTATGTCTTTAATATCAGAATTTCCTAGACTAGTAGTGTATTATTTCATTATTAAAACCTATTATTCTCCTAAAGGAACATTCGTGGCCCAGTCGCATTCGCTATTCATTTTCGATTAGCGAAGTTAAGTAATATCTGACGCGGTCAGTTCTTGGATGGGTAACCACTACAGGCATTTTAATAAAAATGCACGTTAAGTAGTCGGTACTGGTTGTTTTCAATTGAAATGGGTCGTTGACTGTCAGGTGACCACCAAATTGACTAAACCGCACTGGGCCCGCGTTGTTGATTCTGGTTCATACCTTCTCCCATTGAGAGCAGGCTATGCCCCAACAGTGTGGACGCAAAAGCTATTTATGTATATTAACCTAAATATTTTATAAAATTTTATTATTTATTTATTTATTTGTCAAGTGCAAATTAATTCGGATCGTGTGTTTCGGTCTTTACTACAACATTTTGATGGAACTTTATTTGAGTGTTTTATCAAGTAACTTGTATTATCGTCCAGTTTTTTAAGTATAACATATGGGCAAAGCTTTCGTGTCCACTTGACACTAATCCAAAAATCGGATGACAATTTCACCCAGATAGAGGTTAAGAGATAACCGAACCTATTAAGTTATATTTATTGAATTATACAGTGTGTAAAAATAGTAGGGGCATATTTTAAAGACATAAGTCACATAAATCATTTAATTTTACGTCCAGTTCATTTGAAGTGGTACTAGAATTGCAACAAATCCCTTTAATGACATATATGCCTCAACAAAACCAATGTTTAAGGTTATAAATGTAAATTAAAATTTAGACAACACCCGAAAGATTATGATATCATCGAAATACGCCAAACAACTTTGTGAAAAGCTAAATATCTTCGAATATATTTTGAAATTTGATATAAAACATTAACCACTGTATCACTTGTTATAACGTCATTTGTACTTATCTATTCTATGGCACTAAGTCCCTTCTGATTCTTCTTGTTTTGATAATATTATTTATTTCTTCTAAATGGTGAAGTGAATAACTGACCAAATTAATTTATCTTTTTTCTAAAACCGGTCATCTTTCCCGTGATTTTTCTTCTACATTTTTTGTGCTAGAAGAAAACAGCACATACTGTTTGACACTTTGTAGAGTCATGAGTTGATCTCGTTGTTTGTAGTACATTGCCTAATTAAAGTATGTTGTAAAGAAAACATATTACAGCAGTTATAAGTACAAATATGTAGAACTGCACTAATTGCCGTTAAAATATATGCTGTTATTACTTTTACACGCTGTATATTGCACAGTTCAAATGCTACAAATGAATAGAAAGTAAAGTCGTTAAGCGTCTAACACAGTCTACTAATATAGCAGTAGTCACACAACATGCTACGACAACTCCTATGTACGACCATAACGCATGGTATACTTATAAAGCGGTCATTTATGTGTCGTCGGTGAGGTAATAAGTGTTTCGTACTATCAGTATCATTTCAAATATAAAAAAACTTTACAAGGCCTGGCTAGCTACCACCATCTTACTTCACTTACTTCTTAATTCCTTACTACACTTACTTCACTTAACATCAGGTGTGATTGAGGTACGGAGGTTGTACGAACCCGTCGTGCATAAAAAAAAAATGCAAACCTGCAAAATGTACAGTTGATTTGCAATGTTCAGCATGGCGATGATTTTCTTTTCAAAATTTTTCTAAGCTTTATTTTCAAAAATAAGCTACGCGTTTCTTCGAGAAAGTGTTAGGAAAACGTTACATAGAGTCTAATATGTGTTATATTTTTGAACTCGTGTTTTAACAGCTTACAATCAATGAAATACGCTTTGCTGTTCATACAAGAAATAAGTGTAGTACAATTTCATATATTACGACACGATCCTTTTATTTTCCACGTGGTTCTACAAATATAGCCTTTAAAATCGAATTTTACTTCTTAAATTCACACCATTATTTGGGCCACCATTTTCTATATTTGATACCTACCAGAATAAATCAATTACTTTACCAGAATTTCAATAAATCAATCAAATACTCTTTATTGCACAAATTAATCAAGGTTTAAACAGAGAAACGGACAAATTGTTGCTTTTTGCAATTTGTAAAAAAAGATCCTGGGGTTATTTCTACGCTAAGCTATATACTATTGGATTCCGTCATTCTATGTCATGACGTTCAATTCCCAAAATGTTATGCTTCTGCTTATATATGTACTGTGTTATGTGAACTGGTGTAGCTAGCCAATGTCAACCTGTCAAATGTTGACAGTGGATGTTGGACTACACATTTGGTTAAGTAATCGAATGGGCCTGCAACCCAGTCGACTACCACTATCTCCATCTGCGTTTTAGATTTCAAACTGACCACTAGTGTCTAAACGCTAATATTAAAATGCAAATTAATCTTTCACTTCCTCTTTTCCCACAGACGTCAAATATGGTTTAAACTGTTGAAGCATGCGGTCAAATATAGTTACGAGGAAAAGTAATTAGATAAGGTACACTCTTGAGAAAATTTCCTAATTTATAATTTATAAACATCTGATAACGTCACGACATACCTCTCATTCACAAGACTCCACAGAGAAAAACGAGAGTCTCAGAGGATTTCTCTTTTGCTAATAAGTATTGCTACAATTTATAATTCAAAAAATAGCAAAAAAAAGGAGACTGAATATTGCCAAGCGGTTTAAGTCCATGCTTTCTTAGAATCTAAATAATCAGAAATTTTATAAGAGCCTTATTTTTTAATAGTTTCTGTTTAATGGTGGTTTTAAATTATTTAAGCCAAATTTTGAATGTCTTCCGGAACGATATAAAAACTAAATGTCCCTTTGAACGTATTTGTGACTTTGTGTAAATGCTAACATGAAAAGTAAGTTTATTTTTATATCTTGTATCTGGTCAAAAGCAAATCCAGTCAATCATAAAAAAAACATGTTATATTACACATGTTTTAGTACTCGATATGGCCACACCATCATATATAAATCTGCCACCAAGCAGCTATTGTTAGCAGACTGTGGAACTCACTTCCCCCTAAATAATAATAATAAATGTCTTTGCACAAACACACAGCGCCATCTAGATCCACAGTAAGCATCTAGGTTGATAAACTACACAAATACATTTTTTTCTGTAAATAAATACATGTATAAATGAAAAACATCCATAACTCCGGAACACATGTCTGTATTCATCATACAAACATATGCCCCTAGCGGGATTCGAACCCGCGACCACTTGGTATAGTTGCAGAGTTTCTAACCACTACATCAAACAGGTCGTCACCAAATACGCTGGAACCATGCAGTCGTTGCCTATCTTTAAATCCCGTTTGAAAGAGCATTATCCTGTCCTGTCAATAATCATTGTTTATTTATATATTTATTTATATATTCATTTATTTTAGTTTTTCTTTGTGTGCACTCTATGTTCCCCTTCACTATTGTTATTGTCCTATGACGGGTTTGCTGGAAGATGTCTCCTTTAGGGATAATCTCGCTTTTTGTATATACCTTATTTATTAAGCTAAGTATCGTTGTGATTATTATTTTTTTTGAGTGTGTGCAATAAAGTGATATAGCTAATAATTAATTGTGTTGCTGTTTGACATAAGATAGCCGGTCCCCCAAATTAGAAAATATGATCAAGAGCTTACGCGTTGTGCATAAAAAAATGACAATGATAACAGAGCTTATTTTTTACAATATTGATAGAACCCATTAAATTATAACGTGATTACGTTACATTTTTTGAAACATCGTATCAAAATTGGTGATATTAGGTACTGCTCATTCATAAAGCTCAATTCCCAGACAAAAATTAACAAGAAACTAGGGTTTTTTTTTATGCACATCGGGTTTGTACTTGACCTCAATCACACCTGATGTTAAGTGAAGATGATGTCGAAGATGAAAGCGTACTGACCCGAAAACCCCAACACATTTGGAGGACTGGCTATCTTATCTCTGACAACCGGAACACAACAGTGCTATTAACATTGCTGCTTGGCGGCAGATTTAGATAAGATGGTGGTAGCTAGCCAGGCGAACATTTAAAATGCCCTACCACCATCCTAACCGAGTACTTAAACATGTACCCCGCTAGGGATCGAACCCGCGACCTCCGAATCGTAAACCCAATGTTGTTTACATTGAGCCACGGAGGCGGGTTGCTCTTATTACTTAGGGTTTGGGTTACAATGTATAATTAGACTGAATATAGCTGAATAGTCAGAAATATACATTATAGACTACAATAAGTTAGCACAGAATACATAATAGTATTAGTTAATGAGCGGCCGTGACATTGTAAAGTTTGAGCGCACTTCGCATCCGGCGAGCGAAAGTTGTTAACTCATTATACTCTCGTTCACTACACAGCTGTGCGAGCATGTGTTCGCTTGTGCAATCGTCACATTTCACTATCAACTACTCAAACATTCCCTTACTACTTTAGCGCGTGAATCCCGGTGTTTACGGAATAGATTCTAAAGAGGTTATATTAAGTATTAATATTTATCGATATTTGTCCAAAATCTCGACATATAAATATCGATAAAGATATATTTAAAAATATCGAAATATGGATATTCTTAATAGGATATCCTATTATACTCGTATATACAAGTGAACCTATCAACGAAACCAACGGTTGCTGGTACGTTTCCCGCGAGGGGTAAATGTTTGTGTGATGAATACGAACAGTTATTCCCGAGTCATGGATGTTTATAAAACATTTATGTATATTTATCCATCATCTAGTCATCCCAACTAAGCATAGCTTGTACTATGGATACTAGATGACGGATAAATATACATAAATGTTGGGATATATATATCACCTGTCCCAACTAAGCAAAGCTTGTATTATGGATCCTAGATGACGGATACTACGTACGGCATGCTGTAAGTAATTTTATCAGTTTATAAATTTATCCGACTACGGCAAGACGAAAAGGAAGGCTTAAAATTATAGCAGAGTCCATGTATTTGCAGTTTTAGTTTTATGGGCTATAAAAAAATAAGATATGCTACCCATGGACGCCATGTTGATTCGATGTGTAAGTAAAGTCAATCGAGCTACGTAGTTCTGGCAGGTTGTTTTTTTTTCCTAATTTAAAAACAAATTTCCTGAAAATTTTCTGGTGGGTACAACAAAATTCTGCAGTTTTTCTATCCAATTTGTTGACGGCCGCGGGAAACGGTGGCGTGTCCCGAACTTTGTGAAACCGCTTCAAGGGGGCGTTGACCCCCGAAAGGTCGATTAGTGACTCCGCTATTCTTCAGCCACAGCATTATTAACCTATGGCGATGTTGCACTTTTTACCTGACTGCGTAAGGAGGGTATTGTATTCATCATCATCAGCCCGTAAACATTTATTTATTCAGAACATCAACTTCATATAATATTACACATATATAATTAGTCTAACATATGTTAGAAATTCAATTCCTGATATTATATGACAATTAAAGATGTATCTACACGTCATTCACCAATTTGTACAAAAGCATCTTAGGTGGTAAGTTTAAGACAATGTAAAACATATTGGCCTTAATTCCTTCGTATGTATATAAGGGAGTATGCGCCATAGTCTTAAGCCACAGATTAAAAAATGAGTGCTGGTTTCTTTTTCAATGGAAACTTGAGTTTGATAAGACGTCATCTATTGGCTACTACGGAAACCTTCGTTTCTTTTTTTTTGGGTTGTCTCCCTGAAACCCCTAATTCTATGGTCTAAACCTTAACAAACTACCTATAATAATGAGTGCTGGTTTCTTCTTCAATGGAAACTTGAGTTTGATAAGACGCCATCTATTGGCTACTACGGAAAGCTTCGTTTCTTTTTTTTGGGTTGTCTCCCTGAAACCCCTAATTCTATGGTCTAAACCTTAACAAACTACCTATAATAATGAGTGCTGGTTTCTTCTTCAATGGAAACTTGAGTTTGATAAGACGCCATCTATTGGCTACTACGGAAACCTTCGTTTCTTTTTTTGGGTTGTCTCCCTGAAACCCCTAATTCTATGGTCGAAACCTTAATAAACTACCTATATATTTTGTTGCCTCAGATTGTAGAATACCGTCACTTCCCATCAGGTGAGAATGTGGTCATGGCCGAAGACCCGTGACTCGAAAGCTGGATCAGCCCTTAGTAAGAAAATGATATTTTTATCCGCAGATCCAGCCTTCAAGTAGGGGGGTTACATAGTCAAGATCCAGTCTGGACAAGCTCTAAAATAATATTAATGTAATTAATAATTGTATAATTATTATTCCCACAGCCTGCAATCTTTTGTAAATAAAAACATGAATAATAAAAGACAATTAAAAATTTTTGAGGATTTACAATAAGGTTAAACTTATAGGAAAACCTTACCAAAGAGACACTTTAAAGACAAGTTACAGAATGATCATTCACTGATAAATTTAAATAATTCTACCAAAATAAAACTACAAAACGAACTCAACACTTAATAAAATGAAATTAATTAACGGCGACACTTAAAAGTAATTCCCGCTAATGCCAAAGCACGCGAGCACTGTAGCCATTAAATTAAAAAGTAAAAGTAATCCCGCCAAAAACATTCTGTAAAAAACTAGCCAAGTCTCGATGGAGCTGCTTGATTATCTCTAAAAAGTAATGAAATCTATACAAAGTCGTGCCAAGTGTAAGGTTCCTTACTGCGATTTCTTTATTATTATAGTTAATGTTGTGTGACTTGGCCGTTGAAGGGTACACAGGGGTACAAAACCAGGTGCTCCATGACACCATTGCACCAATCTGTCGCCAGAACCGCTATTAATGTTATTAATTATGTTATTAAGAATGTTCAACGCCAAACTATTAGCGAATAATCTGTGTGGCGTTTACATAACATTCTTTATACGTTAGTGGCTTTATCAAGCCTACAATTGACTGGTTATTGAATCAACGTTTTCCAAGTGGCAATTTTGCATCGTCAATGCGTAGCGGTTCTGGCGACAGATTGGTGCAATGGTGTCATGGAGCACCTGGTTTTGTACCCCTGTGTACCCTTCAACGGCCAAGTCACACAACATTAACTATAATAATAAAGAAATCGCAGTAAGGAACCTTACACTTGGCACGACTTTGTATAGATTTCATTACTTTTTAGAGATAATCAAGCAGCTCCATCGAGACTTGGCTAGTTTTTTACAGAATGTTTTTGGCGGGATTTCACTTCTTTTTGTAGAAACGTGGGCATATTATATATATGCCCTACTTACGAATATACTTGATACTGCAAGTTGAGTCAGTTCTACCATACACCAAGAAAGATATTGAATGGAAGAGACAAGACCCGTCTTTGGGCATACCAACTACTTGGTAGCCACTAAGTTCATCGTCGTCTTTTAATATTATCGACATTTTTTACGATAATTATTATCTTGCGAAATCAAACACAATTAAACTCAACGACCTTTAGTATATGGACAACAAATCAGAAATACCGATAATATTTAGACTAAAACCTACTTATTCTTTTGTCTTAATAAAAAAAACTTAAAGAAAATATTACTCTGCCCACTCAATCTATACAAACTATAAGCAAAACGTTAACTCTTAATTATTAGACAAGTGTCAATATAATTAATTATCAATGAACTTTCTACCAAAGGTACTACCTACCTAGTACTGAAATACAGCTAAATTAATGATATTTTTAAACGAAACGAAGTAATATCTAACTAAATAAACTAAACTAGAATACTAGAAAAGTACTTATAAACACGAACGCGATTCGAAGTACTGCCTAACTGTAAATTAAACCTAGAAAACTAAAAGTAGGTACTAAATAATTAACAATCAAATAAAGTATTCAATTGAAACTTCTTTTAATTCTGATAATTAAGTAATAATCAGTAATCCGTCACAACCATATAATTCCTAACCTGTTTAAATCTTTGAATTAATATAATAACAACCTGCCAATTAACCTTAGCAAACCTCACGAAATAATCAGCGAAATCAACGAAATGCAAATAATCCCTCCTAATCCCTAGCAAACATTTTCAAGCGCAATAGAAGAATATCGTAAACGACTGTAACGCGGCCGGTTGCCACTTTGCCATATAAGGTTATCGGAAAAACAAAACGTAAGCGCGTTTTAAAATACAGTCAATGCCATCTAGCGACGCGTGCGGGTATCACCGCCACTCTTAGCCAATGCATTATATTTTGACCAAATTTTCGTTTGTTTATTTAATTTGTGTAATGTTCGAGTAGAATAAAATTAATCGTTTGACTATTTCTTCTTGATCTCTAATACAGCTGGGACCAGCTGAGGGTTCTTCGTCAGATATAAAGTTAATCGTTCGACTATTTCTTCTTGATCTCTAATACAGCTGGGACCAGCTGAGGGTTCTTCGTCAGATATAAAGTTAATCGTTCGACTATTTCTTCTTGTAAACTTGTAAGTATAAGTATAAAAGCCAGTGTAGTCTTATCCTGAGTTTTCCTTTAATTTTATTTATATGCGTATTATAAGCAGAAGGGGAAGCATGCGCCCAGCAGTGGGATGCTATAGGCTAGATTAAATTAGAAGATGTGTCCCACTACGCTGGATTTTTGCAATGACAGTCGATTTTTCTATGTACCAATAGTAGAAGGGGGCATTACCATATCTCTAATACAGCTGAGACCAGCTGAGGGTTCTTCATCAGATACTTCAGACCTTCGATTTTTGACATCAAATGAAGCGGTCCACCAAGTTGAATATTTTTTGTAAAGGCGGTATATGTCGATCTCTAATAGTTTGGTTGGGCTCTTGTGTTTCCTAATCAGGGTCACCAGGTTCTCCAGATCTTCGATTATCCTAGTTTTTATAGTTTTCCCTTTATGTGGCCATTGAACCATAACTCTGTACCAAATTTCAGCTCTCTGGGTTTACGGGAAGTACTAGTTCTATTTTGATGATCATGAGTGAGTGAGTGAGTGAGTGAGTGTCATAAATGCGAAACTTTGCTTTCGCTTAACTTCGGAACTAAATGACCTACAGACTTGAAATTTTGGATTTTAAGTATGTAATTATAGCTTACTGGATGACGAAAATTTCTGCGTTCTAGTCTTATCCAGAGGTTCTAAAATAGGGGCCTGAAAATGCGGCGAAATGGTTCCAGTAAAGGATGGTACGGCAGTGTTTGCTTCGCGCTCGACTTGGCGGGGGCACTGCCGTGCCCCCAGATAAATAAGGGACCAATGAACTTCCAGGTAGGTACTTTTTTTTTCTTTTGTCCGGTGTCGACACGCAGGGGCTTCCGTGCATTCGGCAAAATTATATGCTCCGAACAGATTGAGGCTCTATACGGGTAGCATACTTTTAATCTTATTAGCATACTACTGCTAAGAATTTTCGGTTTTTAGGGTTTCGTAGCTAAATGACAAGAAACGGATCCGTTATAATTTCATTGTCCGTCTATCATAGGCTTACCTACATCTCCGCTAACTTTGCATTGATTTTAACGAAATTTTTCATTCGTCACTTACGCCACATGGTTGGGTAAATAATATCTCTCATAAATAATACAACTAATATAAATTGATTAAGAAAACAAGTCATAATATCAACCAGATTATACCAAACCAACTACGAAACGGATTTCCATCATTCAAGTCAGGCGTGGTCAATTTGAGTACGGCTTTTTTATATATTAAAGATTTCCCGTCCGATTTTAAGAAGAAGCCATCTTTGATGAAACGTCATCAACTCATAAGATATAATACAATTAAATATAGGACTACAAGAGCTCTTCAAAATCTGCGATCGCCAACTCATTGCGGCGATTAGGGCAAATTCTCATACAAATCGGGTCATATGAGAGGCTCACGTCCCAGCTAACAGAGTGACGTATACTCGATATTTATATTGTATCGGTTAAAAAAAAAACAAAATAGGCTAGACGAGTCATGGCAGGCGTCGCCGCCACAAGGGTGCTCCTGCATAATGTTAAAAATAGTCACTTGTCTGCACCTGAGAGCTGGTCTTCACCTGACTACCGCACCGAGTGCGGCTGAACGTCTCAATGACACTTTATTATGCACGTTACTCGCTGTAACAGGGAAAATTCCGATTTTACCGTAGATATTGTGAATTATAGATAATACATGTACTTTTTTCCATCCTCGAGCTGCAGCCTACCAATGGCTTAAAAATACGCATGCTAAAGTACACCGCTTTCCCTCATAAACGCATGCAGACACACTCCTCTTACTAGAGCTCCTATACGCTGGGATCAAGAGTAGTACTAGACATGGCGTACTGAAGGTAGAAGGTGCCATTTACATTCGAACCCGTAGTTACTTTAGTAACTTATTAGTAATCTGTGCCCGTAGACCAAATGCGCTATTTTATGTTTGGAAACTATCAAATTACCATATCTTTTTGACACCTATCCAGTTATCTAGTACCTCGATGAACAGTGAAATAACATGAAAAGAAAGTGGCCAGGCATCTGACGTCAGGTCTGAACCACATTTTTTTCAAATAGTAGTTAGTATTAATATAGACAATATTGCTACCTTGGACCTCGAAACTAATAAAGAAAAAAATTAAATAGGATAAAACGGTTGCCATTTTGCCCAAAACAGGCAAAGCACGACCAACCAAGCCAAGCACCAAATGATGGTGTCAAGAAGAATACAACGCGTTTCGTCTTTTTTTTTTATTTTTTTTTTATTATTTATTTATTTAGGTTCACCAACGATTGTTTACGCTAATACATTTTCAGTATAAATTGCTTAACACTACTCAATCACTTACAGGTAAACTTCAGGTAAGTTACTCTCTAATTTTCCACGTGTGGAGAAACGCGCTGAATCCAGAACATTATCCATTTCCTCTTGTGTCGACACTCTCGCCCCGTCTCACCTCCAAGGAACCTCAAGGAGGCCAGGTGCAGCAATTAAAATTAACAAATATAGAGACATCGGCTCCGAATACATTTTCCTTGCTTTCGGAGTCGAAACTTTAGGTCCTTGGGGGCCGGGCGCTCTTAAATTTTTCTTTAATATTTCAAAGCGCTTAGTCGATGTCAGCTTCTGGTTGTTTCCTCGCTCAACGCTTAAGTATCTGCATCCAACGAGAAAACGCTGCCAGCGTTTTGGGTACTTTGCATCGCGGCCCCAATTTTTTACAATTGTTCTAGTTATATTTAAATTCCCTCTCTTTATTTGTTACTGTTTTTAAATAAATAAATTTAATATCCATTTCTGATGTAGGTGATGCTGTGGATTTCAGCTATTTTGACAATATCAAAAAAAACTATGCTGTAATAGTGTCAAATAGTGGCCAAAAGAAAAAAATTGTGTCACTGTAGTTAAAAAATTATTCAATATTTTAAATGTGCATTCTGGCGTCACGTGTTACTGGAATCCTCATTCTCATACGAAGAGTCTGCTTTACCTATGGTTTTAATTTATATCCCAAAAACTGTGCATAAATAGTGAAACCGAAATTACAAATACCAAATTTAATTCACATCCATTTTATAACATACCTACCTGCTTTCCGCCTGCGACTTCGACTGCGTGGTATGACTTCATCGCGGGAATGTTTAATTTTTTTATCCCGAGGGAACTACTCACTTTATCGGGATAAAAAATATCCTATGTCTTAATCCAGGGTATTTTCTACCTATACGTATACCATCCAAATCCGTTCAGCTGTTTCGCCGTGATTGAACAACAAGCAAACTTCCACACTTTCGCATTTATAATACGAGTACAATACAAATACACTTTATTGCACAAAAGGAGAATATACATTAGTATTAGTTAGATTAATAATAATAAATATCCTTAGACATACACACAGCGCCATTTAGTTCCACAGTAAGCAACTATAGGCTTGTGTTGTGGATACCATGTGGTTGATATACTACATAAATACATTTTTTTGTAAATAAATCCTTATTAAATATTATGATCCATAACTCGGGTACACATGTCCGTATTCATGACACAAGCATATGCCTCTAGCGGGATTCGAACCCGCAACCTTTTGGTATAGTGGTCAGAGTTGCTAACCACTACAGCAAACAGGTCGTCGTCGTCAACATTATTGAAATAAGTGACACTTTCTCCTGTTGCGTTGATGAAACTATTACTTAATCTATATTAGTGCTACACATTGGATAACGTAATATTTTTCCTTCATGATTATCATCGATAGAAGCATTAATAATAATATCCAATAGTCTAAATGGCGACTAAACTGAGTGATTTATACATTAGATCCTAAGACACGTCCGCTTCGGCGTTCTTCTCATAATTAGCTTAAAATAGACGGGTCTCTCTCCGCCCAGAGACATTTATATATCGCTTATCCTCTCACACTTCATAAATGCTAGAAATATATTAGAATTATGAAACTATTCCAGGTACTTCTAAGTAGAAGTACCTGCTCTGTAATACTAAGAAACGTCGACTCAGAAAAATACTGCAATATCTTAATTGAAAATATAAAGCTAAAGCAAATCATCGGGTTTTCGAAAATGAAAAGACGGTAGTTTCCTTTTCGTTTTTGGTTATGATAGCATCTAACACCATGTGTGACTGCGATTCCATGACCGCAAGGCGTGCCCGTTGTCAAGGTGGGGGTAGTATCCTGAACCTGGTGACTAACATGCTCTTCCCTTTAACTAAGGTATATAATTAAGACCTAAGAAATCAAAAGGAAGGAATAAAATCAGGTGGACTTCACAAAATATTTCTCTGGGTCGAAGTAACATTGAGTAATGCTAACTCCTGCGTCCGATCCCATGACGAGCTTAAGATAAGGCAATCTATTAAACACTGGACGAATACGCCAGATCGCAGCCTCTTCTCTCCAGGAGGGTCATAATCCACCACACGGACTAGCGGGAAACTAAATTTAACCCTAACCGTAAGCATGTTAAGTTGTTCATGTATACTTGGAATTTTTACAAAAATTATCACAAGTTATCCCATCTTATCAATAACAACCGACAATATATTTTGTATTTGTTCGGGCGCCATGTTGTAAAATGGGTCCTCTAACACTCTGGGGATCGAGACGAATCTTACAACGCCTTGCACTTCAAAATCGGTCAAGTCATGTAGGCTACAGGTAGGAGAAACTGCTTCCTCGACGGACGACGGAATGCGAGGAGACGGCACGATGCGTTGCCAGGTCCTCCCTACTGCCGAAGATGGTCGCCGCGGGGTTTTAGTGGGTATCCCTCCCGACAGGGAGGGGAGTCCCACATAACCGTCTCGCCGTCCTCCAGGCGAAAAAAAATGAGGATAATGCTTATGTATGTATGTAGATTTCTATGTTACCTCATGTAGCCTAAACGGCTTTATCGATTTTGAAGTGCAAGGTGTCATTGGATACATAGTGATCCCCAGAGTGTCATAAGATACATTTTGTGGTATAAACTCCAACATGGTATCCGCAAAACACAAAATATGCTGTGGATTTTTTTTTCATTTTTAAATACTTTTGACATTTGTTCGAATTTGTGTGCAAGCAATAACGTATAGGTACTATAAACTATCTTGGATTAGTAAACCATTATACCAATCAGATTCCGACATTCCCGAGTCCTATCAGATTGAAGGCAACAAAAACTTTGATAGATGCTATAGTTCCTTGCCGATATAACAAAATAATTATTAATAAGAACATATCCTTCCAAGAAGTCCGCCAGTGACCATGACTCTATGAGTCATTAGTGCTGTCAGAACATGGACAGAACTAGTGTGTCTGTGGTAGCACTAACATAAAATTAGGCTAATCAGAAAGGGCCTAACTTATCATGCAACGGAGGGCAATTAGTATGTCAGACATGGTTCTTAAATTCGGAGACATTTACCATAAAGATAAATATAATCAAATATTTTGGATACTCACCTATAAATAAATATACATAAAAATGTATTTACCTATAAACTTCCATGACTCGGTTACATGGCCCCAGTCGAATAATGGTGTCGTTTCGGATGTACACCAACTAAACTAAAACCAGTTTTAAAGTAGTACTGTCTCTTTCTCCTTGGAACAGTACGATGCGACGGCACCACTCCAAAACTGGTTTTAGTTTAGTTAGTGTACACACTTTGTCTGTGGGAGCTGGAATCTAGCAATGTTACCTAGTCACAATTTAGACGTCGTCGTATGCATTAAAGGAGTTAGAGGTTACCTAGCAAGATTTTTTTTAGTAGTTTGGCGAATCTGCATTTTTCGGCTCATTTATAATATGGAAATGTTCGTTTCATCACAGAAGCTTTATACACCTAAAGGGATTTGAACCTACGACCGTTGATTTCGAAGACAGGCTCACTATCCACTACAACAATCCGTCGTCACAATTAGTACTGTCTGAAACAGAGAAACGTAAACAGGCCTGCATAATATTAATTAAAATTTCTCAAGAAATCATTAATGTTTTAGGATATTATTTTATTTACTCAAAACAATTACTGAATTTAACAAAAACACTTATCGAAAAACATTCATATATTCTCTATGAAAACTTAATTTGTATTATGTATACCTGCAAAAGTTTATTGTTTCAGACTTCTCAAAAATTGCTTATTTGGTATTATTTAAGTAGTTGGAATTGTTAGTTAAAGTAAAGTTATTAAATGACATTAATATCACTGGCATAGCTCCTAAAGAATCTCCGATCGCCAACCCGCTTACCCAGAGCGTGTATTAGGGCAAAATCCCTCCATGAAATGTGATGCAAATAGTGCCTTAGGACAGTCTTATGATCAACAGTGATTATTGATGTGGATGTACCTATTACCTACATTTTACAATACAATACAATACAAATACTCTTTATTGGTTGGACGACCTGTTTGGTGTAGTGTTTAGCAACTCTGGCCACTATACCAAAAGGTTGCGGGTTCGAATCCCGCTAGGGGCATATGTTTGTGTGACAAATACAGACATGTGTACCCGAGTTATGGATGTTTTCATTTATAATAAGTATTTATTTACAAAAAAAAATATGTATTTATGTAGTATATCAACCATCTGGTATCAATAACTTAAGCCTATAGTTGCTTACTGTGGAACTAGATGGCGCTGTGTGTATGTATAAGCATATTATATATTATTATATTACGCAAAATAATTTACAATAATTTTTGATGATAACAATAGAACACAATTAGGCGGTCTTATCTCTAAAAGTGATCTCTTCCAGTCAACCCACAGCAGGACATTTGTAGGTAGAAAAACAAGTAGGGTGCACGATACTACCAACTAAAGAAATAATTATAGATAAGTATGCATAAATATAATAGTAGTATCATATTAATTTTACCTTATTCACAAAGTGATTAGTCACTTCTCTTGGACATATCATGAAATTCCGAAAGTTTACGTTCGCTCTGCGACATTGTCTAACAAATATCGATGGATTATACGAGTAATATCTGTGGCATGAACATAGTCTAAATTATTTAGGTACTTTATTACGTAGCATATTTAGCTCAACCGTTTAAGCGAGTTTTTAGAATTCCTATTGTACAACCTAGCAGCGCATATTTTCGTTACGGCGCCATCTAGTGAGCGGCTCTATGTACTATAAAGCGCATAGAGAGAAAACTGTTCCTGCAAGCTTTGTTCCACTAATATGACAATCATTTATATAATTATACATTCAAACTATGAACCCTCATAGTAACATAGTTGTTTTACTCAGACACTGTTGAAGTTATATAAGAGAGGTTTGACGTTATGATACATATACAAATGATGATTGCAAAGATATGTTTGGTGTAGTGGTTAGAAACTCTGCTACTATACCAAATGGTCGCTGGTTCGGATCCCGCTGCCGCCAAGCAACAATGTTAAGAGCATTGTTGTGTTCCGGTTGTCAGAGATAAGATAGCCAGTCCCCCAAATGTGTTGGGGTTTCCGGGTCAGTACGCTTCCACCTTCGACTTCATCTTCACTTAACATCAGGTGTGATTGAGGTCAAATACCAACACGTTGTGCATAAAAAAATGTACTAACGTATTTCTCTCACCTGGATTCCTAAGTTGCCTTTTACGACTGCCAACGAAAGGATGGGTATTTTCTTGGTCCGTTAATCGATCTACAAGTCTGTAATACCTTTTTTAAACTAAGTATGTTACTTATCTAAACGCTAAGATATCGGCAGTCATAGTTTTGCAGTCTTCGATGTAAAAGTAAAAACTAAATTATCGCTCATTTTAAAATTCCCAATAAAGACATTTAAACACGATTATTAACAACTTACTTCCTGTACCTAACTTTAAATGTATAATAACATTTTAATTTAATATCGCTAGCTATTTATAAGGTGTTGTAAAATGCGAAAAGGGGATTGGTGACATTAAAATTGCTTAACTAGTTCGCAAATTGTCGTTCTGAGAACTTGCTACAATAAAAATAAACAATATGAAATCACGCACTTAACTTGCATCGCTCTACCATGCTCTACTCAGCCTAGACTTTAATATATTTCTGAAGGTTGCCATAAACGAGATTGTATATCTCGGGTTACTTTGAATTTGGAACTGCTGAACATGCCAGCACGGGAGTAACCGTGCTGGAGTGTCCTAGAGGACATTAGCATTTGTCGAGGGGCGTCGTGGACAGAAATAGCGCGGGCGGCGCGTCACCAGTGCGCTTCGTTTGCTTTATGGCCAGTTATTGCAAGCCTTTAATTACTGCCATGCCATTTCCAAGATTTGTGAAACGTCAGTTTTGGCGCGAACCGTGCACTTGACAGATTGTCGCGCGCAACCGTCATGCAATCAGCCAGCAAAATCCATAAAGTTTTTTATCGTATATCCTACACGTCCATTCGAAAGAGGTTTAAAATGGTTATAAATGTTTATGATTTAATTAAAATATTTTAAATTTTCTGCACCTCTCGATTCGATGGTATACAGGGCGTCCCAAAGTTATGGGACATGAAGGGGAAGTACCTTAAATATCGTAGATAGTGAATTTTGCTCAAAGAAGACTTTATGTTATTTTTAAAAGTTAGTAATTCTGCATTCATAGATTTTCTAAAAATTATTTGCTTCGGCTGGGAATCGAACCGACTCAAATGTGAAAAAAAAAACACCCTACTTTTATGATGCCAATCGAAAGAATAGCTAAAAAATAATAACTCTGCCTAAGTAACATAGTATTTTAAAAGAAAGGAACAACGTGAAATTAATCATTTTAATCAAATAAAAAACATACATGAAACTGCCGTAGTCAATTAAGTAGGTATTTTTTTGTAAATTAATTAATTAAATGCTTGCCTTCTGTCTAGCTTACAGAGGACGTATTGAAATACAAGTTTTATCATTTCATCTACACGTGCACTTATAATAAGGAAAACTATGTTAGTACCTATTTTATGAAGTGGGTACTTATTTACGAATAATCAATGCTATCTTTGGAATGATAATATCGCTACTTTTCGAACGTCGTCGGCAATAAATAACTTTCTTGAAATTTGACTCAATCATTTTATGTTGTTCCTTTCTTTTAAAATACTATGTTACTTAGGCAGAGTTATTATTTTTTAGCTATTCTTTCGATTGGCATCATAAAAGTAGGGTGTTTTTTTTTTCACATTTAAGTCGGTTCGATTCCCAGCCGAAGCAAGTAATTTTTAGAAAATCTATGAATGCAGAATTACTAACTTTTAAAAATAACATAAAGTCTTCTTTGAGCAAAATTCACTATCTACAATATTTAAGGTACTTCCCCTTCATGTCCCATAACTTTGGGACGCCCTGTATAAAGTCGAATTCATTTAAGTACTTCAGGAGTAACGTGCACAATGGCACATCGACTGTATTAAACTTTTATTGCGAGTGCCATTCTTTAGCCGGTGCGAGTGTGCGAACATGCCATTAATTACAACCAAAACCATTTAAAAGATTTATTGTATTTAGTCCGGAAAAAGACACATAAAAATACTGCTATTTATTCTGTGACTTAAATATCCACTTCAACTGAATTTACGAGTGAAAAGTCCGACAGAGGAGAGTCAAGTGCGTAGCGTAACTGTGCTTATTGTGACACTTCGCTAAACGCAATACAACTCTAGGTATTCTTCGGTTCGCATCTTTCCTAAACAAGGTATCAAACCTGTCAAGTCAATTAACTTCAACCTTATTCGGGGGAAAGTTCGTCACGACTCCCTAACTAAACCTTCAAGTACCCTCTTCTCCCTCGGTATGAGTCATTGAGGAGTGAAGGTCACCCTCACTTGTCGCGCGTTCA
Organism: Oegoconia quadripuncta; assembly: GCA_949316235.1. Classification (NCBI taxonomy): domain Eukaryota; kingdom Metazoa; phylum Arthropoda; class Insecta; order Lepidoptera; family Autostichidae; genus Oegoconia; species Oegoconia quadripuncta. The sequence continues at coordinate 18,025,394 of OX438756.1, read as the reverse complement.
TTAGCCCAATGCAACACAGTAGTCTCTTATCCGTGCACTTGAGCCTCGTTCGCGTCAACTAATTTTAACAGCCTTGATTTGTCGCCGTCTACGAGCTCGCTTTATTTTTTCCCCTTCATGGTTCATGTTTACTCTCATTTATTCGAACGCGCAGATCTCAGGGCTGCGTGCGAAGTGCATTGCCCCGAACCGAAATAAATTGTCGCGACGCGAGACGCCCGTGTGTCGTGCGTGGTGCGTACAACCGGTACCGATGTCTACTCGATAAAGAACCCAATGGCAGACATGGCGGGCGGGCGGGTTCCCGCCAATAATGCGACCTGTCACTTTCGCGTTGTTACGCACTTTGTTCCACGGTGCACTCCGCTGAAGTAATGCGTTCTGAATTGGAGCCGATGCCGCGATGAAAAGCGCTCACTTTTATTTTCACGGTAAGCGCAGCCGGCGAGAAATTATGCGCATTCTCCACTTTTTATACATTTCCTTGACACTCGTGCTTTTTGTAGACATCTTCATTCACTTATGACTCAGATCAGAAGGCAGTTTTATATGTAAACAAAAGATATGCACATACTACAAAGGGAGGCTGATATAATTAATGAAGGCTGGACATTAACTCTTGTTGCGGTCAGGTTTACTGAACTCTTTTATGTTACGTCGAACTTTTTAACACAGTTATTTTCCAAATAAAACGTCATCCGCTAAACTTGTTTCAAGGTTTTATTGTCATAAAACGAATACAATTAAAGGCGTATACAAACCCTTTGGGTAACCTAAATTCTACGGCTAAGTACCTACGTAATTTGTTGATTATATGTTTACCTACCGATGACCTTCCTAACAATATATTCATATTTTTGTATTTTGCGGCCGCCATGTTACATTTTTTTACTATAAATATCCAATGACACTCTGGGAATCATGATTAATCGAACGACAACTTGCACTTCAAAATCGGTGATACTGTTTAGGCGGTAACAAAGAAATCACTCGAAAAAGCTTATCCTCCTTTCTGGGGAAGACGAGTAACATTGGAAACTTAATAAACGATTGGTGCCTCATAGAAGTTTCAGTCATTAAACATTATCAAAGCTAGCATCTATTCCCTCGTCCCAAAGTTCCATTTATGTGGAGTCACTTCATATTTTTAAAAATCTAAAATATAATCCCAGATTATCTTTGGCCCCGCGTTCGAATCAGTCCGATAATGACCAGTAATCACCCCGCCTTTCAAGCTCAGCTCAACCCGATGACTCAGCGAGACCAAGCATCCTGTTCGCATTGTCGATCGAACAACACTACAACAGCTCATGAATCACAACAGCTAAAATAACCTGTTGAACAAATTGTGCCAGTCAAAACATTGCCTCAAAGCGCCTCAACTTCTCTGGATAACTTATGTTTTAAATACCTTTAAAGTAATGTCCCGGCTGGAGTTTAGATTCAACGTTCAGAAGTTTGTTTCCGAGAGAAAATAGTATTTGTTGATCGAATTATTCCAATTTCAAGATGGCTTATTGGGGATTCAAGTATAGAGTGGAGACCACGCACCGGAAAGCGCAGCGTAGGAAATCCACCCACAAGGAGGACGGTAAAGATCGCAAGCCGCTTCCAAAAGGTTGTCCTGGTAATCAGTGTGGGAAACCTAATGTTGACTGGTGTTATGGTCAGAATAAGATCCCTTGATAAGGTTTGTCTCAGTGAAACGAGAAAGTCAGGGACAGATTAGTAATAATTTTACTGAAATACAATAAAAATAATTCAATGTAATCTCTGATGGGAATTTATCAAGAATCTCGGAGGGTATTAAAATAATATATTTCTCTAAACAAATTTAGTGATAAAACTTATATTTGACTATGTTAATTTAGTAGAATGGTCTAGATCCAACAACACATTATAGGTTATGTAGAGCATTCATGGGGATTCAATGTAGGTATGTAGTCATTTCGCGCTAGGTCCTTTCTGCATAAGTAGGTACCTAAGTATGAATTAAAGCATCAAAAGGTTTTTCATTATATTATTATTCGATTGAATGCATTAGGAATTATTACTAGTTTTATTTTGAAGAATTGGTCGAATCATTAGTAATGTTTTAGGGATTTCACCAAAATAATCGGATTTCTTTTATTTTGACTGAAAATTTTCCCTGCACTAATTTTATCATTTCAGCTCTTGCAATGAGTTGTAGACCCAAACAAAGCAAAGTTACGAGTAGAGTCGACAAAACGAAGTAAGTAGTATTTTTTTTACGCATTCGCTTAATAACAAAAGATGACGTGTTGTCCCAAATTCGCGGAAAATACTGTAGGTACGAGTTTCTAAAGTCAAATGCACGAACAATGTTATTATTTTCCCAGTGCATTTACAGAATACGTATGTGTAAAATTATGTCATCCCATGTTCAAACAAATCGGTGCTTGCTTTAGGTATAGTATATGTACTTAGTTATAAAACGTGCAAAATTAAATTAAAATTACCACTAGACTCCGAACTCTTGTAGAATTTTCTAAGAAATCGATCAATAACTTCTTTAAAGTATATTTTAAATAAGTTTTATATAATATATATCTTATAAAGTTTTGTATCTCAGTACCTGTCTTCTACGACGCAATGCAGTCCATGGTAATTAAAATTTTATATTGTTGATTTTTTAACTAAATATCACACCTAATGCAAGCTATTTTAATATTATGAAATTCACTGATAGGAACTCTATCCAAATGGATAGTTTGGCAAATGCAACAAGATTTAAACGTTAAGATTACAGAAAGTTGCAATTCAATAATTTAAATACGTGCTTTTAGTGATGAGGTTGACAAATTCTACGCTCTACTCTTATTTTCTCTGGTGCAACAAAGTGTACTTGTACCCTTGGGTTATCATAAGATCGAAGAGGTTGCTAAAAATTAATCGTTTGAACTGCGGCTGGTTGCGCACTTTTGACTGCCACTAAACTATTTCAAAGCTTAAATCTGATCCGAATATCTGAACTGATTTACACTTAACTTACTGTTTCCTGTGAGTACGTACTTACACAAGAATCAAAAGTACATTTCGTTAGAAATTGACTACAACTACGTAAAAACTAAAACTACTAAATTACCACACGAAAGCGTTACATTTTTAACTTAACATTAAAATTACTGCTCATTCACAAAGCTGACTCCCCGAGGACGAGCAAGAAACTCAAAGGTTGCTTGCTCTTTAAGGTTTTGGGTTACAATGTGAAATTCGACCAAAAATTATATTATATTATAATAATATATCTCCGTGCGACTAATATCCCTACTTGCTTATCATCCAAAAAATTTGAAATAAGTATTCATAATAGTCTTTTGTCAATAATTTCTGTTTTATGATGATTTTGAATTTATTTAATATTTATTTAATGTTGAATGTGTACTGAAACCATATTATTGGAACTTACTGTACTGTACAATATGTGGCGTACTCAAAGCTTTAAATCTAAGAGTAGGTTGCTGTTATAGAAAATTTACTGGAACGTGAATTGATTAGACGTCTCGGACTGGTATAATCCTTCATCACCCATCTCCATACGATTGCTGTAATCAAATATAATTGTCCAGAAATCTTTGGGCAAACCACAAAAACTCATGTAGATTATCTTTACACTCCTTCAATTCTCGATATAAACCAACTTAATTATGCGACCAACATTACAAGTTTCTTCCAAACATGAGTCTTAATTCTTGATTCTTAAGGTTTAGATGGCTAATTTTGGCTGGTGGGTTTGTTTGGAGAGATATAACCCAGTGAGTCGCCACTGGTAACGGGTGACGGGTCCGACCATCCGTGAATCGGGTACCGTGCGCACGAGTATAACGTTTATTCGAGTTTTTATTGTCGAAGTATTTGGTTACTTATATAGGCTTTTTAGTGATCTCAAATTGTTAAAGCGTTTAAAGAATAAAGTTTTATGCGCATGGTTAAATTATTCAAGCTTAGTCTTTTGGTCTTCTTTGTAGGTAAAGAGAACTGACGAGTGGTCCGGCCGGGATGTCCTGTCTCATTGCACAACACATATCGTTTATATGATCTTTTATTTCCTTGTCGCGCTTATTTCATTTTACCATAGAGTAGGCGTAATCATAACAGAATCACAATCCACATTGGCAGAATAGATTTCCTGTGTTCGTTTCTGAAATCTTAATTTCATTTTCAAATTTCTAACTTCAGGCATTTATTTTATGTTTAATTTATGTATGAATGCCAAATATGCTTTGGAAATAATGTTAGGCCTTCTGCTAGAAGATCGATGCCTACCTAATTTCAAACTACAAATGGCCTCGTGATATTCTTGATATGCATATATAAGTAGGATCTTTCTTTCTTTCACTTTATTGCATTTGGTGGATTTTTCACTGTGTCTAAATTCTAATTCAATGGATGTCTTTTTTTTACATTTCACAATTAATAATGAAATATAAAAACCTTTTTGTAATATAAAAACGTTTTACAAAAGCCTGATTTTAAAAGAGCAACCCTTCGAGTTTCTTGCTTGTTCTTCTCAGGGGAAAATTCCATTTTGAACAAGCAGTAACTTAAAAAATGTAAAATTGACTATTTTAAGTGTACTACAAAATAAAGCATTTTTAACTTTTAGTTTAGTCATCCATTTTCATCGGGAGCTGGATTATTGTAACTTATCAATTATTGAGTGCTGTGAGATTGAACCCATAGCAGTCCACTATCAAACTGTAACATGGTTTAGGATTGTTTATTTTTTGTGCATGCTAACGCTACGTGCTCCCGCGTGCGCACAGGAAGGGGCGGGCTGGCTGGACGAGTTTCAGAGGCGCCCGCGCCGACCGACCAATGCAGTACTGCAGCCTGCGCCCTTTATGTGCCTCTATCTGCTAAGCGGCTCGGGAGATTACATCCATCAGATGTTATGAGTAATAAGTTCACGTACATTCAGGGATTTTTTCTGATCTCACCCCGTGGCAATGGCAACGAAGTAGCCAAGAAGATCCCAAGATGGTAAGATTTCGACAGATCCCACCTCCGCACTCCTCCCACTGTAACCCCTAAGCCAGGATCAACAGTGGTACTCGACACGACGCCTACTGAAGGTAGACGGTGCCCTACGTGACTTTATTGCTACCTTGGACCCCAGACTAAGTGAAGAAAGAATTTAAGGGTGAAAAAGTAGGAAAGAACGAAAGTCCCACTTCCCCCCAGCAAGATAAGATTCCGACAGTGCTTTATTAGATTAGTAGTAGTAGTAGTGTACGTAAGAATTGGCGGCTTGTGACTTCACTTGTACACAATCATTGACTTTTGCTGTATAAAATTCTACTTTTAAGTAGGTATTACAAACCAAAATATACCAATTGTTAGAAATTTAAAAAATAATGGCAACATCCACTCGTCGATTTCCCGCTAAAAATACCCGTAGTGACTACTCGATTGTGACATTATCTTGATCCTTATTTCTCAACGGTAGTAACCTAATATAACCTACATTAAATCTGTCTAAACCTCTAACCCTTCAGATGCATTTTCTCATGAGTCGCATATGTCGCACTTCCCTGCACTCACTCATTATTGTGGGTACATTTACATTCACGAACTATGTCATGTTATATACACATTAGAAAGGGGTAGAGCATTCCCATAGCAGTCGTACGTCATCCATACGCTATAATTTAAAAAAGGGTTAAGACAAAAAAAAAGTTAATTCGAAATGACACCCCACATGTGGCCATCCGGCCGAAGATACAAGATTGAAGCCGGTACATTCACGTCGTTAAAACTAAGCTGTCAAGTGAAGGAATCGTTTGGACGCTCCGTCGGGCGTATCCTTTCGTATTTTATCCGGAGATTATAAACAGATGTTATTCAGTAATAAATCTCTGTCACTGTAGCAAATAAGATCTCTCTGTGACAATGCTGAATTTTCGTTTACGTATCATTTTATTGTGGTTTCATTTATCCATAGTGTGGCCAATGTATAGGTACTGTCTTCCATTGCAACAAAGTTGCACATAATTTTTAAGAAAATCACTACTCCTGAATGCGTAACTCCTACCCCACCGGCGGTCGTCGATAGAATAAGAATTTTCACGTTGATATATTGATAATCAAATCCTAGCTACCAAAACTAGAACTCAAAAACTTGCTAAGTATTTAAGTGTCTTCCAAGATTCCGAGAGATGTCTAGAACCTTAAATTCCTCATAAATATGAGTATGGACATGGTCACTGCCTGATCTTGATAATGATACCTCATTTGATTAAAATCCATCTAGTCGTTTTAGTTCTACTGTGGAATAATCAGATATTATGTATGTACACAGATATCATACAGTAAACATGATTATGCTTATTTAGGAATAGTGAAAGTTCCTTGATCTTAACTTAATCCCTTGTTTATTTCAAAAAATCTAAATGGCTTGAGATGGAGCAGGATATAGCCGTATATACAAAAGTACTCTGTAGATATAGCCTACACATTGAAACCGTACATACCCGCAAATATGAATAAACTGCGCGTATGCCAAGCCAAGCCATCATCAAATAGGATCAGAGGCCAACCCCATTTCAAAACCAAAGATCTGGGCGTAAATGGTATGAACCTTTTTATTAAACGTAATCCTGAATTAAAGGAACGGGCCACAGAAGCCATAACCAAAGCACAGGCTATTGTGACTGAAGAATATATTTGCAAATGGTTCAAAGAACTAAAAAAACTATCTCACGGGAATCAAAGCTTTAGATGTCCTGGAAGACCTAAAACGAAAATTAAACGGCGATGAGACTAGTTTCAGCATTAATCCCAAGCCTGGAAAAGTTATAGCCCCAGTAAGATAGAAAAACGTTTACGATATATAGCCAGGAATGCTATCTCCAGTAAGTAGAGTACTTTCCCTCCAGGTGAGGTTAAAAAATTCCACCTTGTATACTGTTTCATAATTACCTGATTTATCAAACTCACACGTATGTTTAAATATCCTTCTTTATATGAAACAAAAGTGTGACAAAAGCAAGCTGAAACCAAATAATTATAATAATTAAAACTGTTTCATATTACAATGTGTTAATTTTTTTAATTTCAGGAATTTCTGTTCTAAAACCATAATACTTAGTAGCCGCTTAATAATAAAGCAGTGATCTGAAAATGACATATGCTCACGAAGTTCTTTACTTTAGCTAAAATAATATTTAAATAAAATAATTAAATTGCAAGCAAAGTCAGGCTAATACTATGTTTTCCTTCAGACGCTATTAGAAAAATTTGGGAACACAAATGCCGGTGATTGGGACATGGGTGCCGAGCTTAATGGCAAATCGAAAGTGGCAAAATCGAATATATTTTTATAATGATTTAAAATACTTATTTCTTTATGTAAAAGGGAGGCTTTTAACGCGGGTTTGAAAAGCCAAAAGTATTAGAAAAAAAACATCGTACTGAAATTGCTTCGTATGACATATCTACGAATTTGCAAACGTGACAGAACCCTTAAAGTGCCGACTTTTAGAGCATCCAGCCTACATGAAATAACAATCCGATGGCATTTCAAAGAGTGCTATCTTTACCGCAGTAATGGCGCCTTTCTAAGCTTCTAATTTAATTGGGTTCTTTATTGTGCCCTGCTTCGGTCACGTTCCTAAATCAAGATATCGACAAGTCGATTGTGGCTCAGATAAGTCTATGGTAGCATGATTTTATCGGCGTTTAGTCGATCGCCGCGGAGTTATTAACGATGGCCGCCTCATTAGGGTTTCCAAGAGTTCGGATTTCATGTGGAATTAAGTACCTAGGTACCCACTTTGTAGTGATAAAAATGGTACTTACAATTATTCGAACAGATGAATTCTATCTTCAAACAAATATAAAAATTCTGAAAATAGATTTATCTATGTTGTACTATGTCAATAATGCTTCAGTCTTATATTCAATAGACAGACATTCTAAATATAACTTTGTTTGATTATTGTTTCTTGTCCGTAAAAAATAGTTATTTTTGGTAACCATACTCTCGACCAAGATAGATGGAGCGCGTTTTTTACGGACTAGGCCGAATGTGCCTGTTCCGATGACGAATGGAGGAGGTGCTTCTAAAAAATAAAATATCCATTCTTTGTTTAACTTCTTAATCGATAATGAGCTTCTAACGACCACCATGATTGATTCTGGCGGGGAAAAGTTGAGCTTATTTGTTGCATCGCTATTGTAACATCCGGATAAATATTATGATAATTGTTTAGCTTGTATACAAGATGAAAGAATGTATATATAGATCCTTACCTATGAAATTGGCGTTTTGTATGAAGAATTTCATTAAGACTGTTTTCTCCATACAAACATTGAATTTTTTTGCGAACGGCAAATCCAAATTTAGCTAAACTCTATTATCAGATAACATTAAGTTAAGTATAGGCAGCGTTAATTTTTAAAAGTACCTAAACGCTTTATAAATGTTTCAGCGAATCTACGAAATAATATGTGAAGCACATGAAAAGAGCTGTGTTCAAGTTTTTTTTATTATGTGATTTAGGCCAGATATTAAAAAATATTTCATGTGAAGCCATGAAAATATATTCCATTTTCCAAATAAATAACAAATTTGTAAGTAGCTATAGAATCGTAGGAGTTGGTATATATCATTAACGAAGACAAAATCTCCAATTTAATAGGTTTAAGCCAAGAGTATCAAAGGGATTATTACACTATCTAATTTTTAGGAAGTCTAATTAGTAACACTCTAATTAGAAATTTATTATTATTACTTAGTTTGACTCAGATTCACTGTTTACTTTTTACCTCTAGATTGTATAAAGATTATTATTTAATAGTGACGTTCCACCGAATTATTTTTTAAAAATGTAATTGGCATAACATTGGCTTATAGAAGTTAGCTTATTACCCATCCTAAATGCAGAGACTAATTCGGCATACATTACTGGTTGAAATAAAGATATTTGAATTAACAGATTTAAGCCTCCCAGCAATGTATGCCGAATTAGTCTCTGCATTTAGGATGGAAGTAGTACGGTCGGACCATCCAATACACTAAATCGGAATCTAACTGTTCTAACTTAGATTACACCTTCCTATTTCCAAATTACATTTCCTACCAATAAGATAGTGGGGTGTACTTAGATCGAAAAGTTTGTCTATTTTAATTAGGTAGGTATGTAAATTTTACAATAAATTACAAACAAACATCTAGGGCTCTATTACATAACGTCATCGTCTCATCGTTATCGTCATCGGTTGAAATCGCTGGATGCAGTTCGCTTCCAACCGGTCATTCTGGAATTCTATGGGGGAAGCCTATGTTCAGCAGTGGAAGTATTGTGGCTGATATGATGATGATATGTCGTTGGCAACTCGTTAATTTAACCATTCAATTGAATGCCTAGGCGAATCGTTATGTATAGACATTTCGGCTTTTACAGAAAACAGCTGCTCAGAGTGGGTCGATTGTCTTCACTTTTAGCTTGCTGCAATCTTAAAGGCCGTGATGTATTGTACATGATAGAGTACCTGTCAGTGATAAAATAAAAATGTTTTGTAACAAATCGGTAGCTTGCTTTATGTATTTAGTTATAAAACCTGGAATATTAAATTAAAGTTACCATTGTGAATTTCATTCTGTTGTAGAATATAATTAGAACTCCTGTAATTATTTTCGAAAAAAATCAAGCAATAAACACTTTTTTGAAAATATAAAGTAGCCATTGATTAATTTCTTAGAAAATTGCTTTAGGAGTCTTAGCACCTTCTGCAACGCCTTGAAGTTCACAGTGTTAACTTTCAGGTGACTGTCAGGTGGCCACTAGTCTGAACAAATTTACCAATCCCCACTGGGCCCGCGTGGTTGATTATGGCCCATACCCTCTCCCAATGAGAGGCGGCTGTGTCCCAACAGTGAGGACGTGTAAGGCTGTTGATGATGACTTTATATACCTGGATGATATTAGGTTAGGTTTGGGGCTTTCTAAAATTTCTTGCCGGAAATCATAATTTTGTTGCAGGGATCCCATCGCACCTTGAAAGAAATGTATCAATTAACCAATCAACCTAAACAATATATAATTTGGGTATTGATGAGAGCATACAATGGTTTTATCGTTAAAACTCTAATATAACAAAGAGCTACTTTAATAAGTTGTTTCGTCGTTACAAAGTAGTAACGGTACGCGGTTGGGATGGCAATTTGTCCATGTTTTAGTTATTAACATGGCTACTGGCTGTTTGTTCGCGGGCTACTTTAAAAATTCGTCCGCCTGTCACGGTCTGAAAGTAGACTAGCGTGTATTGAATGATTAAATACTTTAGATGGGAACTAGACAGACTCTACTTCCTCGTATTAGTATAGGCTATTGCCTAATCAACGATGATGATGTGGTTTCAGCGCTTAAAAAGAATAGAACAGTTCCCTTCTACCTTCACTTCCCGTAGTTGTAAACGGCAACTATGGGACTCTCCACCAAGAAACATGCACTTGCAACGGCGATGGGCTAATGTGTGCATTTCTTTATATTTCGAAAGGCGAACCGTGAATGATGTTTCAAGCAAATACGTACCTAAACGCTTATGGCATCTATAGATGTTTTTTGATGGAAAGTTCCATAGTCACCGTCAAAAACTGTATTGAAGCTAAATTAAAGCAATTTTAGTTACCTGAGTGCTAACTCTGAAATGCATTTTTTAGTTAGGTACCTACCTACGTTTATTATTTATAGGTACAAAAAATCATTATAATCGGTGTATTAATTTAGAAGATTTTGAACTTGATGTTCACGAAAAGCCATAAGAAAAACATAACGTAATGCAAATTCACCGTCTTAGAAAAAAAACCTGTTCGAAACCGCAAGCAATCTCTAACTTCAGTTTGAACATCGAATAGTACCTACCTATATTTTTTACACATTGTATAAGTTCCGCGGGAGCGGGGTTTTCCTTTCTTAGCTGTAACCGTGGCAGTAATTCGATACGTGCTCTGTGCCTGTCAAAAATGTTGACCGCGACGAGTAGACCGCAACAGATTTTCTATTACTGACAGCTTGGGAGGAGCGTGTTTGGTTTTACTGTGACTTTTGCCTAGGGTTGCCGCTGTTTCATTTAAAACCACGTACAGTTGCATAAATAAATATATTAAAAAAATTATTAATGCAACTGTACGTTTTATGTGAATACTCGGTACTATTCACAGTGTTGTCTCGCTCAACGTCCGTAAAGTTACCCATTACTTGGTTCTTAACTAGCTTGAACTATTCCACTTCAATTTAAGAACTATGCTTTTGTCGGTAGAGTCCTTTCCATACTTCTCTAAATTCCACTTTTTCTTTGACTTCATGATACGACACGGCATTTACTTTTTCCTTTACTTGTACCACGTATTATGTTCTACTATGTACGTATTATCTTCCTCTTCCCCTCCACTTTTCCTTCAATACGTACGTACTTTAAACTGTAAGTTGTCGTGTCGTATTAGAAACTAAAAATATGACAAATGTATATGACAAATGTATATGACAAATGTATATGACAAATGTATATGACAAATGTATATAGCAATTGTTCAAATATGATGAAACCTGTAATTTGCTTTACTTTTTGTATATTATGTAATGTATATACACAACTGTAACGCTGTTGATTTCTTTAATAAAGAAAAATAAAATAGAATATGGTCACTGTTTCTACGGATAGAAACAAAGCGAATGGTGACAATATGAAATAATAAATATTTGACGCAACGGCGGCGCGCCCAGCGTAAACAGAATGGAAATCATAATTTTTAGAAGCTCATCACCATTGATGCTCAGTCTATTAATGATCTATAGCTATGTTATTGTATCATGAAACACTAACTTTCTCTTGGCCGAGAGTCCTAAAGATCCTTCAATAATGATGATTTTTTACTGGCAAATCACGTTTAAGGGTCGATTGCAATTCACTGGCTTAGGAGCAGCCTCGTTTTATCAACAATGCGCTAAGTAGTCAGGAAAATAAGGGTACAAGATTTTTTTTTTAAGATTAACTGGATACGCGTTTGACCACAATCTCACCTGATGGAAAGTGACGATGTGGCCCAAGATAGAAGCACGCGATCTCAGTAGATATTCACCCTGCTCTTGAAGATCCCAAGGTTCCATGCCTTGGCTGTTATGTTAGTGATCATGTATTTAGAAATCGAGAGACCTTGAAATTTCGTTGAAGGAAAAAAATCCCAAGTTCGTCTGAATGTACAAATAAACGTCTAGCATTGCATATAAATAATTTATGTAGAATGATGAAAGCAAAATATGATATATTGGTCATATAATGCACATTTTCATAATATACATTACGTTCGGAGTAAAAAGGAAGTACGAATGAGCGGAATAGGCTTATACAAACATGCATGCGATGAAGCAGGATGGTGCTCTCATGACCTGTGATAACTGACAACCCTATGGACGGAGTAATTTTAAACCTTTACATTGTTTATAGCTACTGAAGACAGTCTGGGATTAAGCTATTAGTATATTACAGTTATACAGTTTTCTGTCGAAAATAAGGTAGAAACTGTCGAATAAAGTTTAAAACCACATTTTGCCGCCTCCTCAAAACAAAGCTTACAAAACGGAGGTCGCGGGTTCGATTCCCAGGGGTTTAAGTTTACCATCCGGTTTGGTGGGTCGTAGGACATTTTTAAATGTCCGCATGGCTAGTTACTATCAACCTGCCGCCAAGCAACAATTTGGACAGCTTTGTTGTGTTTCGGCAGTATAATATTCACCTACCACATAATTACACATAGGCGTCAAAGTCATAACACCCCTCTTTGTGCGTCGGGGGTTAAAAATAGTTCATTGCTGTTGCGTGACCATTCGCTCAGATTTTCAATTACTATTCTGGTTAGAGATAAATTGATTTTTTCTTGAGGGCGCGACTTAGCGCTTATTCTCGACACTAACTGCATAGCCGCGGGCGGAAAAAGAAAATGGTTACGTTGTCCCTCGTTTTTTGCTGAACTGACACATTTCTACTATTGAGAAAGTATATCATTAGAAACCAGCAGCTTTTAACAGTTCCTTTAGTTTTCACTTTAATGTAAAGATCATTTATACAATTCCATTTCCTTGGAAATGGAAGTCATCGGGTGTAATAGTGATACGTGTAGGTATATACAGGGTCTAATCGTTAAGACGATTATTCAGTAAATATATGAGACAACAAAGAACTTTAAATCGATATAAAAGTGCTACATAATGAGCATATTATGTAATGTAATAACTTTTTTTAAATAAACGGAAAATATACCAAATTATTTACTATGATATTCATAGATAGGATTAAAATGTCCGTTCTTTGCAATGGATCTCTCCACTTTAAACAAACACGTTTATTCAACGTTAATTTATTAATAGTTTTGCGTCTGTTATTTACAGATACAACCGCGCCGTATGTCCTGTACAAGGATGGAGTGGAGCGGGCACCGCCAGGCACGCAGTGGGGAGGCGGCGTCCTCGACGGCGGCTACCAGCCCATGCAGCACCAGAGCCCCGGCGGGCCCTCACCACAGCCCGAACCGCAGCTCGCCTCCCCCGCTCCTTCTCCCTATCCGCCCGCACCACCACCTCCCGACCCCACCGAGGACCCCAACCAACTCGCCCAGCAACAGGCCCAGCAGCAAGCCCAACAGCAGCAGCAAACCTCACCCGAACACATGCAAGTCGAGCAGCAGCTCCAATCGCAGCCACCGCCTCAAGACCACATCGACCGAACGCCGTGCTTTGTCCCGCAGCCGGATTTACAACAGCAGTACACGCCGTATTTTAAGGAGACCAGACCGACCAGCCATATGCTTGGCACTGGCGGCTTCCCCCTGCATTACTTAAAGCAAAACGGCGGGGTGCTATCGCTGGAGGGCCCGCTAGATCAGTACGCGACGCCGGATCTGAGGCATCTGCCCGACATAGTCCAGCCGGAGCCGCCCAAGCCGCGGAAACACAACCCCAACTCGGAGCTGCGATTGTTCAAGTGCCTCACTTGCGGGAAGGACTTCAAGCAGAAGTCGACGCTACTGCAACACGAGCGCATCCACACTGATTCGCGGCCCTACGGATGCCCGGAGTGCGGCAAACGGTTCCGGCAGCAGTCCCACCTGACTCAGCACCTGCGCATCCACGCGAACGAGAAGCCCTACGCGTGCGTGTACTGCCCGCGCTCGTTCCGACAGCGCGCCATCCTCAACCAGCACCTGCGTATCCATTCCGGTGAGAAGCCCTATACGTGCGGCGAGTGCGGCAAACATTTCCGCCAGAAGGCCATCCTGAACCAGCACGTCCGCACACACCAAGGCGAGCGCTATTCACACATATATACCCCGCCCCGCTCCCCGCACGCGTCGCCCGCACTGCCCCTCAGTGCTGGCGCCGCCTGCGATCCCGGCCACCCCCCGCACGTTCGATTCGGTCTCGCAATTGGCCTTCCTATGAAACAAATTCTCGGTCCCCTCATCGCCCGACTAGCAGGGCGCCCGCGAAACGCGGAACCGATCGCCGGACGCTCCCGTAACCGTTCCTATTCGATTAACCCACTCGTCGATAGCCCCCACCCGACGATCACGTCATGTTACTCATGAAATTTTTCGATTTTTGCAGACGTATCACCGCACCTGATATTCAAGAATGGGACGACGCCCACGCTGTGGCCGCAGGACGTGCCGTTCCCGCCCGACGAGAACAAGGAGGAGGTACAGTCAACCTACGGCGACGCGGACGGACAGAACGGCGAACAGAGAGGCTCTTGCTTTTCCCCCGGCGATACCGCCCAGTACCCCGCCTACTTCAAGGACACTAAAGGTCTCAATCACACAGTGTTCGGCTCGGGGCTCTCTCTTCAATACCTAAAAGGTGGCAAATTACCCGATGTACTAGGAGGTCGTGCTATGCCCCTGTACGTCCGTTGCCCGATCTGTCAGAAGGAATTCAAACAAAAGTCAACGCTGCTGCAACACGGGTGCATCCACATAGAGTCGAGGCCGTACCCATGTCCAGAGTGCGGCAAGCGGTTCCGACAACAGTCACATCTCACACAACATCTCCGTATACACACAAACGAGAAGCCATACGGGTGCGTGTACTGCCCCCGCTTCTTCCGCCAGCGGACAATCTTGAACCAACACCTCCGCATACACACCGGCGAGAAGCCGTACAAGTGCACGCAGTGCGGGAAAGATTTCAGGCAGAAGGCCATACTGGATCAGCACACGCGAACGCACCAGGGCGACCGGCCGTTCTGCTGCCCCATGCCGAACTGCAGACGACGATTCGCGACAGAGCCGGAGGTGAAGAAACACATCGACAACCACATGAATCCGCACGCGGCGAAAGCGAGACGGGCTGACGCGTCGAAGACTCCGCGGCCGCTGCCGCCCGCGTCGGCCGTGGTGAAGCCCGAGCTGTACTTCCCGCAGTGCTACGCGCCGCCGTTCCAGCAGTTCCCGGCGGGCGCGCCCGAGTTCAAGCCGACCGTGGGCCCGACGCCCGTGGCCTGCCTGCCGGCGCAGTGACCCGCGCCGCCGCCTCGGTGGCACCCCGCGCCTCACGCGCCCCTCGCGCCTCACCCGCCCCACCCGCCTCACGACCTGTACGCGGCTGAACGTCTCTACAATTAAATTTGGAACACCCTTTGAGGACGATTTTAAACGTAAGCGGTGTACCAAAAATAGTTGTCCGGCGGCGGCGTAGAACCAGTATACGACTCGCGCGAGCGAGCTTAATGATACAAAATATGATCGAGATATATTGTTAATCGGATCGCTGTAAACGAGCTTCGGTCTGTAAATATAACGACGTTTTATACTCTGTCGAGTCTGTCGCATGTACAGTTTAAAAGTTCATCATCAGGAATAGTGTTACCGTCAAAAAAGCGAGTTCATGTAACCTTTTTTTGTCCCGTAATATTAAGTTACCATGTAAGAGTTAGGTTTCTCGGTGATTCTTCTCGATGCGGTCGAAATGTTCATTAAAATCTAAGCAGATCGAACCAGAGATTAGATATTAAAACAGTTCGTTGAAATCTAAAAAAATAAGAATTGAAATCTTTTACCACTTAACATTATTTCGCGATGAATGTTTCCGGCACACCTTTGTGCCCATTTGTAATTAATAAATATATTGTAAATATTTTGTAGATGTATTAAGTTAATTTTATTTAAAATGACTAAGGTTTAAAATCTGGCAAACAGAAAGAGAGAGAGAGAGATATGTGAATTCATAATGCTCAAAATTTTAAGAATAAGGGTTTACGTGTTAACTTTAGGCCAAGAATTAAAAGTATTTTGGAAAGTTTAAAAGAGAAGCAACAAGCAAGAATGCAAACCAAAAACGTAGGTTACCTATTGCCATCAAACCTTTGTTAGTACTTACGAATTTCTGTTACATTATAATAATTGCCTTTGCTGGTGAAGTGATGAGATTACCGATCGTTGTAACACTATAGGTGCCAAATAATGTAGTAATTTTTAAATTTTTTCTACCAGCTTCTATTATAGTTGGCCTAGTTTAGGTTGTTACCAGTTTTTTCAACGATGATGACATTTTGAGATGCATTTATGTGGAAAGGGTCAGACTGAGAAAGGACTGTGATAGCTAGGTAGGTTAGGTGTCTATTTCGCTCACTTAGCGGTAAAACTTCGTGTATTGTGACGAAATGTGATTGAGAATCCCTATTGGAGAAGAGTGAATGTTTAGAAATGGTTTCGATGTCCATTAATTTTAAACTTTGAATTCTTTCTTTATATTTAGCTCAAAATTTCCGAACGTGTACGTTAAACTTTTGTTTTACGTTCCTAATGTTTATCAAAATTTTGCGTTTCTTATTTTAAGGTGGCACTTTTTTCGCCAGACAATTGCCTTCCCATTCTTGACTGATTTCATAATTGTAATGTCGGTGAGTGAGATTAGGGAGATTAGTGAAATATTTGCCAATTAGGTAACGAGTGTGATGTCGCCAAGTGCTTTGTCGTAGTTTGAACCAGGGACGTGGGATGCCAGAGTATCTTATTTCTATTTTAGCTTAGACTATCGACTTTCGGATTACCAAGCAATTCGATCATTCATCGCGAAATACATACTTAGAAATAGGAAAATAAAGATATATATGAATTTTGTGACGTTGATGGAATATTCTGGTATTATTCACCACGGCGTCCTCGTCACTTCGCGTCCACAATAGATACGAGTAGACTTAGGGCTTCACAGAATGATTTGTCGACATATACAGGGCGTCCCAAAGTTATGGGACATGAAGGGGAAGTACCTTAAATATTGTAGATAGTGAATTTTGCTCAAAGAAGACTTTATGTTATTTTTAAAAGTTAGTAATTCTGCATTCATAGATTTTCTAAAAATTACTTGCTTCGGCTGGGAATCGAACCGACTTAAATGTGAAAAAAAAAACATCCTACTTTTATGATGCCAATCGAAAGAATAGCTAAAAAATAATAACTCTGCCTAAGTAACATAGTATTTTAAAAGAAAGGAACAACATAAAATGATTGAGTCAAATTTCAAGAAAGTTATTTATTGCCGACGACGTTCGAAAAGTAGCGATATTATCATTCCAAAGATAGCATTGATTATTCGTAAATAAGTACCCACTTCATAAAATAGGTACTAACATAGTTTTCCTTATTATAAGTGCACGTGTAGATGAAATGATAACAAGAGGGATCACATTTTGAGCATTTAATTAATTAATTTACAAAAAAATACCTACTTAATTGACTACGGCAGTTTCATGTATGTTTTTTATTTGATTAAAATGATTAATTTCACGTTGTTCCTTTCTTTTAAAATACTATGTTACTTAGGCAGAGTTATTATTTTTTAGCTATTCTTTCGATTGGCATCATAAAAGTAGGGTGTTTTTTTTTTCACATTTGAGTCGGTTCGATTCCCAGCCGAAGCAAATAATTTTTAGAAAATCTATGAATGCAGAATTACTAACTTTTAAAAATAACATAAAGTCTTCTTTGAGCAAAATTCACTATCTACGATATTTAAGGTACTTCCCCTTCATGTCCCATAACTTTGGGACGCCCTGTATACTTAAATTTGAAGGAGAGATATATAAAATATATCAACAGTCGTTATGGACGAGTCTGCGGACTATAAACTCTAAAACAATATCAGGATATTTCAGCAAACTTATTAACGTTTTTATCATCTCTGTTTGTATCTAATAGACAACTTATATAGCTTATTTTACGATATTATTGTGATGGTTTCGTTTTCCTACCGCATAATAAGAACTGTTACTTATTATCTAATAATAGTAGTAATAGCTGTGAATTTGTGGAAGTCACAATACTTGGATACCATTTTATGATTTATCACTTTTTAAAGTGAATAATGCAATATTATGTTAAGTGGGTTTTGTATGTTGACTTTATGACGAATTATCTCATCGGACTGTTATGGAAATTTGTGGCGGACGAGCTGCAAGCGGGCCGTCACGTGAACTAAGTTTCGCATAGACGTATCTTGCAGTTCGTGCGCTTGCAGTCGCGTTATTTCCTGGTTGATTTTCCTATCAAACTTTTGGAGGTTTACAAAAAAAACACCATTATCAAAGAAAATTTAAAACATTTAACTTCCGTGACTTGTTTTCCACAACGTGTGATCCTCCCGAGGCCACGCGCGCCGTACCCGAGCCCCTACTGACAATAGATTAAGAATCATTTTCATGTTAATTTTAAGCATTGACAGCCTTATACAATAATAGATAATAAGTATTTTTATATACATAACAACATATTTTTATTGTACGCGATACCCTAATGCCTAAAGGACGCTACTTTACGGACCAATATCTGAATAATATTTAAAAGTTGCCAAGTTCTCGAAGTAACCTTTTTGGGTATGTAGGATGCCGTGTACACCCTCGGAGACGGCGCGGCGGGTCCTAGTACAAAGTTTGAATGCAAACACAGAATATAGTGCCATAGCCATGATGTAACCTCAGATTTATACTTATTAGATTTTTATACCGATACAAATGGATTTAATTTTTAAATATAAACAAAGGTGATTAAGTATACAGAGATTACAGATGATATTTTATACATTTATTACAAACAATATTATTAAAAGTAAATGTGAAATAGTCTTAATGGTAGTTATTTCAACATGCTAAGTACCTAAGCATCTAAATGCAGGTTTTTGTAAGTTGGGAGTGTGAAGGTTCGTGTAGAATTGATATTATGTTCTTCAATTTTACACAACTGGCTCTATTGTACCTTGGATGAGGTACACTGAGATTCGCATAACAGTTATTAGCAGTGTTATTTTTCCAGTGCGGTAATTGTAAATACATATCACATGAAACATTCAGGCAGTGTTGCAAATTTTAAGAAAATAAGCATCGGTATTATGCTAAAGGTTGGGTAATTCTATTAACATTACCTAATGGGTTGGAATGATAATAACATTTTAGTGATAATGAAACAGATTTCGCTTTATATCTTAAACATGACATGTCCCAGGCTGTTCTGTTTGATTGCTCATGTTTTGTTAAGTTTTGCTCAATCACTTGTGTATTATGTATTACCCTTAACGTTACTTATATTAGTTTTACCTACATCATATTGTATACGGAAAGTTTTTGTAAAATATGTTTTTAGAGAGCACGGTTTTGCTTTTCTTATGAAACTATATGTTAAGTACTAAAAATATTCTTGTCAGTGACAGTGTTATGTGGCGTTGGAACTTGGCCCTACCGTTTAGTTCGCATAGTAATCGATTTAACCACATTAGTTGTAAGCGTGCCGTCCAGATCATTGATTCCTAAAACCCCACGCAATATCCACAGATTTTTTGCAGGAAATTTAGCGTCATGTTCCCACTCTTTGCAATATTTAAAACTAATTTTGAACTGTCTGCTCGTATAGTAGCACCTTTTATTTCGGCTTGCCTATTATATACCGTTTACAGTTGCCAATGGAATGAAATTCCGTGAGACAATACGCGAGTATGTATACCAGTGGATGGATTTATATCGACATAGAATGTTACTGGAATAATAAGTATACTTCCAAACATTAAAATGCATATTAGTATCTGCATTATTAATTATTTATATTCAGATGTATGTTTTTTCATAGTGTACCAGGAGTGCTATCTTTTAATCTCACTTAATGATACTTAATTTTGTATACTTTTTAAGTTATTAACAATATTAAAAGGAGAGAATAAGATTGCATTGTGAAAATATACTTTGCATATTACTATTTTAAACATAATACTTATTAATATCAAATGAATGTCAATTGTATTAAATACAATATTTTCGGGCGATGTAAGAGAACAGACCAATGCTTAGCTTGGTGGCAAAATGAGTGACTTAGTTAGTAATGGTTGATTTCCAAATAGTTAAACTGAAATAATTTCAACTGATTCCTTTTGAGAATAGAATGCATTTATTTGTGATCTCATGGCGTCGAAAGTTTTATACTCATAAGGTAATTGGCGAAGACTTGCAAGGCTTAGTAATTTAACAAGACAAGGTTCGATTTGTTAAAATTTAGCGCTTATACATAACCATATACTTCATAACAACTGAAAATGTGTGTATAAATGAAAGAACATGACGAACAATTTATTACATTTAGAAATGTTTCGGTCGGTCATGTTTTTGTGAAATATTGTTATGAAGTACATACATAAAGCCATTGTGTATAAAAATGATGTAATTCATAATTGGTAATATAAATATCCAATCATTTAACGAAAGAGGAGCTTAGAATAACAATTTAGTTTCTTAGATAGTTGGCTACGAATTATTTTTACGTCTTCCATTTTTGCTATAATTATACATTTTATTAATTACGAAGGTATTGATTTGCGTCAACAATGTTTAGTTTTCACAATTGATATCTCTAGACTTATTTGTATAGGTTTATTAATTTTATGAAATAAAAAGAGATTGAATGTCTGCAGCTGCTGCAGTTTCAGTGCAATACATTTGAAAGTTTCGCTAAATTGTATAATTTATTAGAAATTGAATATTTTTATTCTTCATAATTGTTATACTTAGGTGTCATCAAATAATTGGTAGCCAACACAGATGGCCTATTTTATTTCCTATATATAATAGTAGTAGTACATACATTGTATACACTGCCACGCTCGCCAACCGCTGTCTGACAGATATACAAACATACATTGAAATAATTATAATTTTTTATCACAATAGAGACTTGTTGAAACAGTTCCACAATAAAAATAAGTGTTGTTGAATTTTTTATAAAAGATAAACATATTAGATAAATGATCTTGTAGTCTGGATTGAGTTTTTACAGATTTTATTAAACGCAGATTTTGAAGGTACGTCGCCTATTTAGCTTATTTTTGCTACAAATCTTATTTAAAGCAATACAATAAACGTTTAAATATACTGAATAGTACAATAGATATACAGATTATACAATATATACACAATAGGTTATACAACAGATGGTGATATAATATACAATTTTCTTTTTATAGAAAGCCTGATAGGCGGCGTGTCTGAAAGCCTACTTTGTTTCAGTAAATGGGTGCTGTTATATCATTAATTGTACATAATTATTGTAATATACAACAATAGACTGGTAATTTACGCTGTTGTTAGGTTTCTACAGAGTTATTTACTGGAGCTTTTGAGAATTTTAGAACATAAGACCTTCCCGAATATACTTCGCCATACTTCAATGTAACAGTTGAGTGATTTTTTTGTCTTCCATGCATAAGTATAGGTATATTTATATTAATTTGAGATCAACTCAGTTACAGAATTTAATATCGATAATACAAAGGCCTTTGACAGTGTTGTACAACTAACTTCTGTTACATTTACGTGAACATAGCTTTAAAGATAGGGAAAGCAGTACAGTAACGGATGATGTAAATATGGTTATATGTCATACAATTAATGCCGTTGGGAATATCGTAGATTCCAGTATCAACTGAACATTTCAATTATCATTAGATCTGGTGTCCTTCAAGGTTATACACTAGGTCCCATTTTTTATATTGTTATGGTTTAAGATAATAGGATTATATTATAAACTAATAATGGCCTAATCATTTCTGAAAAGCTCCAGTCCACATGTTACAATAGAGTATATTTTCCTACAATACCTACAGAAAGGCCGTAATAGACTATATGAAATTGATTTTAGACAATACCAGAATACAAGATCGAACTTTTTACACACAACAGCTGAAAAGAATTTAAAGTTTTAGTTTTCCATACAATTTATGTTTCCAAAAACAGTTGGTTGCGATATGGTCACAGATATCCAGGCGAAAAATTGAAACGTTGGCATTTTAAAAAATGAAAGAAAGAATTGTAAATATATTTTCTAGTTCTTCCAAAATGATATATCAGTATTAAATACAAAATTCAACTTTGGTTAGGTCAAAAGTGTATGTGTGATCTATAGGGAATCTTTGCATTAGACTTTCTCGGTGTAATTTTAAAAATAGTTATTTTAATTATATTATTTTGAATTAGATTTTGAATTGTAATGATCTTGCCTAGTTTTGCATTTATGTTAGTTACTATTATACGTTTGAAGTTGATACCATCGTATTTATGTATATTATTATTGTATTAAGGGTTTTGTTTGTTTTTTTTGTCATTTAATAGAAGTAAAATGTTGTAAAAAGTAAGCTCGTTGTATTTTATCAAATAAACACTTTTTAGTCCAACTGAAGCAATACATGGCAGTTTTATTTATTGGCTATATCCTGTGATTTCCTATCTTTATCAGAACTGATTTTTTTGAGCTTACAATACATAAACAATCTTTTTCATAGGCTCAGCAAAAAGGGTTCCTACTTCACACCGCCTTAAGGCGCTGAATAGAGCCAATGACCTTGAGCAATGGATACGCCCACTTAATGTTCGATAAAGCAGCGCTGCGTCTGCGACACGGTCAATATGCGTACCGTCAGACGAGTCGACCTTACGGGAAACCTTCTTGCGAACTGAACTTTGAGTTAGAGCTCTCCTAAATGCAACAGGTGGCGCTGTTCGCGAAATAAAAAACAACACAAATTAATAATATAACAAGGATGATTTATTGAAATATAAATGTATAGGTATTCATAGAATGTTTTCAAAAATAAGTTTGGGACCAGAATGTTTCAGACACGGCGAAATAAATAAATAAAAAGTGTTATTTTTAAACGACTTCAAAAAAGGAGTATGTACACCGATATCTCCGAGACTTGGCGGTTGATTCACATGGTTCTTTTTGTAAATGAAAGGGGATACCGTCGAGTTGGTCCCATTGTAATTTCAGCGCAATCGGTCCAGTAGTTTTTGTGTAATCATGGTAAATATCAGAATGGCATTACATATTTAGACGATTGCGTAGTTTTTACACAGGGAAACTAAGTAGATACAGTTTGGGTTTGTATGGAAAAAGTGTAGACTAGATCGGTGTGATTATCAGCAATAAATATGACAAATCGAAGATCATCAGGTCGAGCTGGTACACCCGAACTGCCCATTTAACCTGTAGGAGCGAGAAGGTCGCCATCGCACAAAAATTATCATGGAGATTAGCAACCACGGATAATACTAATAACTTTTTTTAACCGACTTCAAAAAAGGAGGAGGTTCTGTATTATTTATGTATGTACATCGATTAGTCCGAGATTTTTAAGCCGATTTACGTCGGTGTGATTATCAACAATAAATATGACAAATCGAAGATCATCAGGTCGAGCTGGTATACCCCAAGTGCCCACCTAACCTGTAGGAGCGAGAAGGTTCGCCATCGCACAAAAATTATCATGAAGATTAGCAACCACGGATAATACTAATAACTTTTTTTAACCGACTTCAAAAAAGGAGGAGGTTCTGTATTATTTATGTATGTACATCGATTAATCCGAGATTTTTAAGCCGATTTACGTCGGTGTGATTATCATCAATAAATATGACAAATCGAAGATCATCAGGTCGAGCTGGTATACCCCAAGTGCCCACCTAACCTGTAGGAGCGAGAAGGTTCGCCATCGCACAAAAATTATCATGGAGATTAGCAACCACGGATAAATACTAATAACTTTTTTTAACCAACTTCAAAAAAGGAGGAGGTTCTGTAATCTTTATGTATGTACATCGATTAGTCCGACATTTTTAGGCCGATTTACGTGATTATAAGGCCGTGCCTGCGCTCACGCTGCTCAGCGGACTCCTCGGCAAGCCGATCGTGTATAAAACCGAGTCTATGCTCGTTCTGTTCTGGAGTTTCCTGGCGAATACGTGATTTAACGTAATCTTTCATAGCTACTAGACGTACTCGGCGAGCTTCGGGCGTCTCCTGGGAACGCGAAATTGCGTTCCGTGAGGCATTTTTTTCAAGCCGTAGTACCCTTTCAGTTTCGGTTTCTTTTGACCGACAGTTCTTTAAACGAGCAGCACCTTTCGTAAGCCTGCCCATATTGGTAAATTAATATATTTTATTATTTTGTAATGTCTGACCAGACACTAAAAAGAATTAAATAAAAAAGGATTTAAAAAAAACGACTTCAAAAAACCCGGAAAAAATAATTTAATTAAACTACTGCAATATTAATAACTGAAAAGTATGAAATAAAAAACCAGAGCAGAATGTTCTTTAGAGATAAATATACACTATTATATATAATGAGAATACAATACAATTTATATGCTATACAATAATAGTTAGGTATAATGATCATTGAGTTCGTGGGGCACCCATTTGTCAAGCTTTTTTACCTTGCCAATTTGACGCAAATTGACCAATATTGTTTTGACGCTAACGTCGAAAGCTGCTGCTAATTCAGCCGTAAATTGTGTATCATCAGCTTTTTGGAATAGCATCCATCAGCAATCACATCAATTATCGGTATACCGTTTTTCCTAAGGCTTCCTTCTGCTATCGCAAAATTTCTTTCTTTTTCCCCTGCTTTCTTCATAGTTTCTTGAGCAACCCTTTGCCAATTTCTGGACAGAACGTCATGTTGGGTTTGGTATTTTTTATTTGAAATAAGAGGTAGATTTATTGCCGTAGAAAACTCTTTCAAATGTGAATGACCACCACCAATAGATATTATGCCTGCTATGGCACAACTATTGACATCTAAGTAATCATCCTCCGGATAATCATTTTCTATATGAAACTTTAAATTGCACATTCTACACACGAAAGTAAATTTAGAGATGAGCCCATCTTGTTTTTCGTTTATTAAATCGATAGTATTCAGATTACAGCCAAGAGGTCCGTTCAAATTTCTTGCAATTTTTTATAAAAATGCGAGTTGGCTACAAACCGCCGACAGATGCAGATTTCTTATTCCGTATTCTGATCACTTGTAATCTGATAAGTCTGAAACAGAAAACTTTCGTTATTATTTTATTAGTTAATATTATATTTACCGACTACGGCCCATTATTATTATTATTTCGTCTTTGGCCTAAGTGTTTCTCAAAAAACAAGACAATAAGGCGGTCATCACGAACAAAATACTTTTTAGTCATATTTTCCGTAGTCAGGAATTAGTTTTTGTCTTTTATTTCATATATTATATAGCGCATTTGACGTTAGTTTGACATTTAGTTGACCATTCAGGTTACTAAGCCATTAGTTAGTACATACCTCTTCATCTTTTTTTTTTCTGAACACCTTGTGCCTCAATGTCGTACCTGTCATTAAAAGATAATATTATTGAAACACTTCAGGAAAACTTTTTGAATAAAATCTGTTAACTTTAATGTTTTATTTTTTATTTTTTTCGTAATAGGTACATCCTATACATACACTCTGCAACGTTTGTCGGGTTAATTTTGTTAGACCTTATATAGTATGATGGCCGAATCTGTGATTTTCGTAAGTCTATGGTAATTCTCAATAGATTATTTTAGCGGTTGAAAGGAATTTATTTGTTTTTTTTTATATAATTTTTATTATATGTCCCATTGGCAATCATTTTATAAAAATCTCAAAGTTATGCTTTTGTTTTATGATGACCTTTACATATTTCTTTCGACAAGGTTTGTTTTTGGTCAAAAATAACAATATTGCCTATTATCTATTTCAGAAATCCTAGATACTGGTAAAAATAATAATTTTACTCACTCTTGCAAAACAAGTCCGGTTGATGACTCTTCAGGGCCCAAATGATTTTTAGAACTGAAAATCAAAGAATTGTAGTACGTCAGCACCTAGGAATATATAATGAGTACACAGCCATGCACAAAAATGAAATTTTTGATAAATATCACTTAGACATGTAAAAAAAGATTACAGGATTTATTTAGACATACAATAAATAAAAGCAAATAAAATAAAAAAGACAAGAAAAGTACTGGGATCGATCCAGCACGACGAAATTCAAGCGACAAGCCCAAGTCGACTGAGCCAAACGTCTTACATAAGCGGTGACGAAAAAAGGTACCTATACATCCCGTATCAGTAGACGCAACTACAAAATAGTGAAAACATAATTATGGTTGCGTTTTATAAATTTGGTGTTTCATGTACATACTTAATTAATTAAAAAGAGATATAATATTTTATTATACTTACTTTACAACCTCCATCATGTGTTTCTGATTTCTTTTATATAGCCGTTTCTTCGGTTTTGTTTTTTTTTCGAGTCCATTTTCTATTATTAACTTTACCAACTTATTTATTTACAACTGTGATTACCTACCTAATAAATAAAATTATTTACACACATACAAAATTTTACCCTAATTAAATAAACAAAACAAGAAAAAGAAAGTCCTGAATATGAATATGAAAAAAAGTTCGAATATTTGGGAGAGCGTCTCAGCGCACAACACAGGTCCATCCAGCAACGCGCCTAAGCGATCACTGTCGCATTGAGTACGAGTAACAGAGAAAGCGTTACTTAGAATTATAGGGCGTAAGTGCAAATCACAAAATTAATTATTTCAATTAAAATAGACGCATTATTGAAAATCTAAAACATGAATTTGTTTTAGTAACATATACGACACAATATTGTACAAAATATCATTTATGTTAGTGAATGCATATCTGAGAAAAATAAGATGTCATGCATTTTTAGATGCTACTTTGCAATTAAATTCTATCGAGAGAAGATTGTGTAATTATGTTTTGAAAACATGAATCATGTCAGAAATATGATCAATTTTACCTATAACTTTTTTTATAATGATACGAGCTATATGCTTTACAAAAAATGATAATCTTTCAACGCAATTGGCTGCTGTCAGCCTCTTAATGTAAACAACGTAAAGCTTACAAAACGGGTTCGATTCCAAAGTCTAGTGTTTTTTAAAAACCCGCCTAGTTAGCTACCATCACCTTATCTAAGTCTATCGCCAAGCAGTATATAGCCAGGCCGACAAATAACTTAGAGATTCCAGGTGATCCTTGGGCTTGATCTGAACAGCAGGTGTGTATGAAGTCAACCGCTAACTGGTTGTGTATAAAAACACCAATAGCACAGCACCGAAGAAGCTTTTAAGAATGACTGAAGACGCGTTTGACTACAATCTTAGCTGGTTAATCATTACCTATCTTTTATCTACTACTGAACTTAGGCCTCCTCCAAGGATATCCATTTAGAACGATGAAATCCAGCGGCGGATAGTCACCTTCAAGACCTCTATTCTAAATGAAACGCATTTGAAACTTCGCTATCGAATCGATTGTCCAACGGTTTAGAATACGGTGAGATACTCTGTTTTACGCAGTGCTGCCAATTTGAGGAAAATTGCCCAAACTGCGGATAATTTAACACCTAATCGGTGGGGCAATTCAGGTATTTTCGAATATTACCTTCTTCAATTTAAGAGCTATGCTTTTGTCGGTGGAGTAATGACCACGCCTCTGCTTCACACCCTTAAAAGAGGTTAAATCTTGATACGACACGACACTATTAAATATAACTAAATCTACTTAAACACGCGTTTATTAGGTCACTCCACTCCACAGATGTGGTCTTAGGTCTTGAGTTTATTTTCTTATTGAGTTTAATTTTAATTTAATTTTATGGCGACTTTTTTTTTTTTTTTTTCTTGGGAAAACCAACAGCTGTTTTACAAATTATCGCTTAAACTAAGAAACTGAAAGCCAATTAGAGGTTTCAAACTGATAGAGGAAAAAAATCAAATTTGGAAAAAAGGCAAGCAGTTCCTTACGATTATATCTCGCAAACAAAGCCTTATCAGGAAACAAGAATGTCAAGCAATAGTTGATTTCGATTCCAATATTTAAAACGATTGCAAACAGTTTTGCATTGATCACCTTACCCACAATCATTAAAACGGGGACGGTGGCTGCCGAAAATCGGTAGATATATATTATTATATTGGAGGACCTGTTTGGTGTGGTGGTTAGAAACTATACCGAAAGGTCGCTGGTTCCAATCCCGCTAGGCATATGTTTGTATGATGAATACAGACATGTGTACCCGAGTTATGGACGTTTTTCATTTATACATACATAAAGTCACGCCTGTTTCCCGTAGGGGTAGGCCGAGACCATATACTTCCACTTGCTACGATCCCTTTTCAATTATCTATGTATTTATTTACAAAAAAAATAATTTGTGTAGTTTATCAACCATTGGTATCCATAATATTAGGACCTTACCTATGAAATTGGCGTTTTGTATGAAGAATTTCATTAAGGCTGTTTTCTCCATACAAACATTTTTGATTTTTTTTTGGGAACGGCAAATCCAAATTTAGCTAAACTTTATGTTATATTATTGGATAACATTAAGTTAAGTATAGGCAGCGCAAATTTTTAAAAGTAACCGCTTTATAAAAGTTTCAGCGAATCTAAGAAATGATTATGGGAAGCACATGAAAAGAGCTCTGTTCAAATTTTTATTATTAAGTGTTTTTAGCCCAGAAATTAAAAAATATTTCATGTGAAACCTTGAAATAATATTCCATTTTCCAAATGAAAAACAAATTTGGCTATAGCTTTGAAAATCGCAGGAATTGGTATATAACAAGTAAGTTAACGAAGAAAAAATACTCCAATTTCATAGATAAAGACCCAATACAAGCCTAGGTTTAGTCTGGAACTAGATGGCGCTGTGTTTATGTGGAAAGATATTGATTTATTTATATTTTATATTTATTATTTGCTTCAGTGGCAGCACGGTTGATTTTCATTTCCCTTAACTAATGAAAACGGCACCTCTCCATTGGTGTTAAAACGGGAGTTTGGAACCAATGGGAACTCAGTCACACACCAACTTCGTTCGCGAACTGACGTATCAAATGCTGATTTATATTGTAAAAAATGCATCACTTACCACAGAAAAACCTGCTAGTATTTTTTAAGTATAACTAACATATAACCGCCTCCGTAGCTCAATGTAAACAACATAGGGTTTACGAATCGGAGGTCGCGGGTTCGATCCCCAGCGGTGTACATGTTTAGTACTCGGTTTGGTTTGTGGTATCTTATCTAAATCTGCCGCCAAACAGCAATATTACTAGCATCGTTGTGTTCCGGTTGTCAGAGATAAGATAGCCAGATCCCCAAATATTTGGGTTTCCGGGTCAGTACGCTTCCACCTCCGGCCTCATCTTCACTTATCATCAGGTGTGATTAAGGTCAAGTGCTAACCCGTTGTGCATAAAGAAAATAAAAAAAAATATTGTATTACTTTTAAAACTCATACAATTTTGCAACTCTTGCACTTTTATAGATTGTGAGCACAGACTAAAAAAATTGTGTTTGGCGCAGTTTTGATTTTGGCCGTTTTGACAGCAGACACATTAGTTCTCGAGGATTCTAAGAGATGGCGCTGTTTTATCTACTAAGAAAAGCGCGTAAAAGATTTGTTCGCGCGACCATATCTATACCATATAAATCATTGGTCGTAAGTATTTTGTTCGGAAACAAACAATATTTGTCAAAGCCAAGTCAAAAATGCTTTATTTTGTAGGGACACAGAGTACACTTAAAATAGTCAATTTAACATTTTTTAAGCTACTGCTTGTTCAAAATGCAATTTTCCCCTGATAAGAACAAGCAAGAAACTCGAAGGGTTGCTCTTCTAAAATCAGGCTTTGATTTTACATAAAGGTTTTTATATTTCATTATTAATTAGGCTGGCAAGCGAACATTCTGATTATGTCCAGGGATGATAAGTGATGATATGTCCAGGATTGTTAATAAGTTTCTGTTTTATAGTATCTTTAAATTTATTGAGAGAAAGATTTTGTATATCAACGGGACCTTATTTGTATAACAAAGGTCTCGTAGTTCAGATAAACTGCATGGGGTAAGCGTAAACATTTACCATCATATCTGCCAGAGGGCGTCCACTGCTGAACTTAGGCGTAGACATATATTTATTTACCATAAGCATATTAATGTATGGTCAGCCACTACTATGAAACGAATCATATACACAAGATCCAACAAAATATTTCATTTATTAACGTTTAAAAACAAACACTTTACCTTCACTATTTTCTCATCGTTAATTTAGCTATACTGCTTTGATTCTTATATATACATATGTCCATGAATGTGAGGGCTAACAACAAACACTGACCAAGCATGTCCTTCTCAAGCTCGTTCTGCGACCTGAACATAGATCGGAGTTCCTCGGGGACGTACACGTGACTGTTGTCAGGAGACCTTTCATTGGAGTTGCTTAGCAACATATCCACTGTCTGGTCTGTTGATACTCTCTCTGTACCGATCAAGGTTCCGTATAATCTGGAAAAAAAAAACACACTCCCTTCAATATAACTTTACTTACTTTCTAGTTATTATTTTGACTACCTTATCACCGCAACTTGGCACGAAACTGCTCAACCAATCAAAGCAAAGTTCTTGTTTTACTGTTGTTTTATTTTTTAAGTTGTTTGCATGATGTGTTCACCTATAAAAGGTTTTTTATGATTGACTGGATTCGCGTATGACCACAATCTCACCTGATGGAAAGTGACGATGTGGTCGAAGATGAAGCACGCGATCCCAGCAAATGCCTATTCACTCTGCTCTTGAAGATCCCACATCAGGTTGTACATTTAAATTTAATACCAGCTACCTTAATTGTTAGATGGACTAGGTACTGATGTAACAATTGTTGGTGATCCTAAATAAATAAAATAAAAAATAAGCATTTTCAGTACAAGTGTCTTTCATCTTCTCTGGCAAAATCATCGGATAATGTTCATCACTGTGATTTCAAAGTGCCTCACTCAGATTTGGTATTAACACTCAAAGATGGAGTCTTGCTCTAAGCTTATCGAGAGAAGTCAAGGGAAAGTGGCACGGCAAGATAGTCCCGAATCCATCATTGAAGGCTTGGTTCGAAATATACCGAACATATCCAGGCAGGAACTTTATAACGTCTTTGTGCCGACTCCGCATAGGTCATTGTAGGGTGCATTTCTAAATTGTGGAATTTCAATTTTATTTTTGTTTCTAGTATTCAAATTATGATTATCAGAATGTTTACGAATTAGGCATATATTTTTGCGTGCATACATTATACTGTCATATACATATATATTGGGATGCAACAGTTAAAATACTTATTTCTTTAAACAGACCTCTTAGAGAGTCACGACAGCGTAAATTATATATTGCTCTGATTGCTCTTTTTTGAAGACCAAATATTGTTTGAATATCTGCAGCCCTACCCCACAGTAGTATACCGTAAGACATAATGCTGTGTAAGTAGCTGAAATAAATGAGCCTCGCTGTTTTAATGTCAGTAAATTGTCTACTCTTACGAACAGTATAAGCAGCTGAACTGAGCCTGCTCGCAAGAGTCTCAATATGCGACCCCCACTGTAGTGTGGAGTCCAAAGTCATGCCAAGAAATACAGTGTTCTCAACAAAGTCCAATGGTTCACTATTTAACTTTAGGTTGTTTTCCCCCTGCCTTACATTAGGTAAGGAAAAGTTAATACATTTGGTTTTCTTAGCATTTAGAACTAAATTATACACAGTAAACCAGTTCGAAACCTGTGAAAGAGTATCGTTTACATCGTCAATATCATTCGACCCTCTGTTTATTTTGAATATAAATGAGGTGTCATCAGCAAACAACACAATATCAACCAGGTTCGAACTAAATAAGGCAAGTCATTAATATAAACTAAAAACATAAATGGACCCAGGATTGATCCTTGAGGCACTCCCTTTTTCACAAAAGATCCTGAAGATTTTTCCAGACTCACTTGAACTTATTGAATTCTAATTTCTAAATAAGAAGTTAATAATTCGAGGGCTTTGCCGTGCACCCCGTAATGCTCTAATTTAAATAAATTGTGTGTTATGACACAGTTAAGACAAACATACCAACCGAATACTACGACCGATAATTCAGTCGCCGAACTGTCTGCACAGTACTTTCCGCACTTACACTTAGTTTTATTCTTTTTACGTGCTAAAACCACAGAACACAGAAAAAAGCTTTATTTACCTGTAAGGTAGCGTCGGTCTAAGGAAGTAGATTTTCTGACTAAAGCTATCTTTGATTTCATCTTCTAGTCGACTGAAGGCACTGCAATGTAAAATAAGTTATACATTAAACTTTTATATTATTCTAGTACAAAGGCCAGTATCCCAGATGAATTTTTTACCGTAAGGAAAGAAATAGGTCATATTAGATAACTGAAATAGAAGGTTTTGGCATAGGTATAATTTTTTTTACGAATTTTTTTTCTTTCAAAACTATCATAGAATAAAGCGTTAATTTTATCATTTAACAGTCTCGCTTGTAGCCTATTCCACATAATGATATAGAAAACTTGGAGAAAATATGAGTTGCAATTAAATTTCGCATGATAGGAATCCTAACGCATATCAATATAGACGGCGCGTGAAAAAAAAAACTACCTAAGCCAATAACTGCTATTTCGCTTACCTAATATGCCATATTTCCTTAAGGTAAAAAAACTCATCCAGTATAAAGTCTCATAGTTGACATAAGCTGCATGGCGTACTCGGCGACTTTAGCATAAGCGTATTAATGTTTCGTCAGCTATTATTTATAAATATGTGGTCACATAGAAATATTTGACGACCGATTGGTGTAGTGGATAGTGACCCTGTCAGCGAAACCAACGGTTGCGGGTTCGAATCCCGCGACGGGTAAATGTTTGTGTGATGAATATGAACATTTATTCCTGAGTCATGGATGTTTATATAAATATTTATGTATGTTTATCCGTTATCTAGTATCCATAGTACAAGCTTTGCTTAGTTTGGGATTAGATGATTGGTGTAAGTGTCCGAAATATTTATTTATTTATACAAGCTAAGCTAGTGCCTTTTGTACATCCTGTATTTAGTAGGTAGGTGACTTTTATGTGTACTCGTATGCATTAAATTATAACAAAAAAAAATACAATAACCACCTCCTTAAATAAATTAAAAAACCCGACAGTGTAGAAAGCAATCAAAAGATGGGTCGCCTATTTGATTTAGAAGCTCTCCACGCCTCCACTCACGCGTCCACACACGCCTCCTGCTTAGTAAGCCATATTTATAATATACATTTTCAGAATCCTCACGATGACCCCTTTCCTATAAATAAATAAATATTTCGGACACTTACACTAATCATGTAGTCCCAATCTAAGCAAAGCTTGTACTATGGATACTAGATAACGGATAAACATACATAAATATTTATATAAACATCCATGACTCAGAAATGAATGTTCATATTCATCACACAAACATTTACCCGTCGCGGGATTCGAACCCGCAACCGTTGGTTTCGCTGACAGGGTCACTATCCACTACACCAATCGGTCGTCCTATGATTCCCATATTATAGCCCTGGAACAATTTTCTTATTCATTTTGACAAACCTTAACTCTTACGGCCGCTGTGGCCTATCAATATGACACTTGGAGTGACTGTCACGTCGAATCTAAGACGACCGATTGGTGTAGTGGATAGTGACCCTGTCTGCGAAACCAACGGTAGCAAATTCGAATCTCGCAAGGGGTAAATGTTTGTCTGATTAATTTGCTTAGTTTGGAACTGGATGATTAACGTAAACATTATAAAAAAACATGTAACGTTACTTCATTAATTAAAATCCATCCAGCTATACTACAAGGGAATAAAGATTCCCAAATATTGGGTCTTTACCTATGAAATTGGAGTTTTTTTTCTTCGTTAATCATATGTACACATTCCTGCGATTTTCAAAGCTATATCCAAATTTGTTTTTTATTTGAAAAATGGAATATTATTTCAAGGTTTCACATGAACTATTTTTTAATTTCTGGGCTAAAAATCACATAATAAAAAAAATTTGAACAGAGCTCTTTTCATGTGCTTCCCATAATCATTTCTTAGATTCGCTGAAACTTTTATAAAGCGGTTACTTTTAAAAATTAACGCTGCCTATACTTAACTTAATGTTATCCGATAATAGACACAAAGTTTATGTAAATTTGGAATTGCCGTTCCCAAAAAAAATCAAAAATGTTTATATGGAGAAAACAGTCTCAATGAAATTGTTCATACAAAACGCCAATTTCATAGGTAAGGACCTAATACTTAAATAGATACATGCGAAATCTCAACCGTCTCTCCTGTCGGGTAAAAAAGGCAGAGGATGACGGTTAAACAAACCTGTCATTGCTCCTGACGTTAATGAGCGCGACGATCATGGCGACCATCTGCGCCTTCTGCAGGTTGACGGCGATCACTTTGGGGTTGCTCGGGTCGCTGCCCGCCGACCGCAGGGACGTCGGCTCCGCCTTCATTACGTAAATGTCCGCTGTTGGCAGCTGTTGGGTGATCGACCACGCCTGGAAATATTATAAAAAAGGAGGGTAATGTTTTTCAGGTGTATCTATGTAGATTTCTATTTTACTTTCTTTTTTTTATGCACGACGGGTTCGTACTTGACCTCAATCACACCTGATGTTCAGTGAAGATGAGGTCGAAGGTGGAAGCGTTCTGACCCGGAAACCCCAACACATTTGGGGGACTGGCTATCTTATCTCTGACAACCGGAAGACAAAATGCCATTAACATTGCTGCTTGGCGGCAGATTTAGATAAGATGGTGGTAGCTAGCCAGGCGGACATTATAAATGCCCTACCACCAACCAAACCGAGTACTTAAACATGTACCCCGCTGGGGATCGAACCCGCGACCTCCGAATCGTAAACCCAATGTTGTTTACATTGAGCCACAGAGGCGGTTCTGTTGCCTAATCGTCATGACCGAGTTTGAGCCCTGAATTCTCATAGATCATAGTGTGGTAAAAAATCCAACATGGCGCCCGCACAATACAAAAAATGCTGTAGGGTTTTTTGGTTTTTAAACTTAGGTATATTGTTATTCAATAAAAAAGAAAGAAATAAATATTTGTATGATCTATACACTACTAAAAGTGTTTGTGGCAAAGGAGTTGGGCGTCAGCATTATATTGTATGCACTTGACAGTGTTGCTGGTTTTCAGAGCAAGCCCTCTCTCACTTAGATTTAAAAAAAAAAACAGGTGTTTTCCGGACGGTAAAAATAGAAAAAAACTGTTATCAAAAGTATGTGTGAGTGTGAAGAAGAAGAAGTGTACTAAAACATGTATTTAATATCTTTTGCTTAGCTCTACGACTGCCGTTGGTTTCGCGTACAGGGTCACTATCCAGTACACCGATTGGTCGTCAATTATGGTGATAGGATTAGGTTTGGTGAAGGTTTAGGTGTAAATTGATGGAGAATCATAGTCACACATAAAGCACACTGAAACTCACAGTATCCAATATATCTGTGATCTGAAACCGTTTGCTGTCTGGGTAATCAATGCCATAGTACATCCACTCCACCACCTCATAACTCCGTTTATCAACCAAGGTCCAGGATACGGAGTTCACTGCCACATACACCGTCAGCACTGACTTACAGTTCTGAAATAAATATCAACAATAGAAGATCTGTATGAGCCCTTGCTCGAATCATACAGCTTGATAGTTGATGCTGATATGATGATGCAGGAACAAAGATAAGCTTAATAATAATTACTTGATTTATTTATAAAAATGCTAACAGTATGTGTGCTTACTGTATAATGGGCGAACGTGAACTAATTATGTGAGTGTTACTATGGAATTTGCTGAGGTGAGAAAATGCATGATCGAGGTGATCATACAAAATCTTTTATTCCTAAAACAAAATACATAATGTGACAGGAAGCCTCCCTCTTCCATTGTAAACGAGTATAACAAGTATACATAATTATTTATAAAATTTTTAATATCCCTTAAAGATTAATTACTTTATGACATATTTGTGGTATGTGTGTGGTGTACTAGTTTTGTATAGCATAGAAAGAGTACAAAAGAAATGTCTTAAAAACCTCTCTTACAGAGACACTGGTGTCGATTCGGATGTACACCACCCAAATGAAACTAAAACCAGTTTTGGAGTGGTGCCGTCGCATTGTACTGTTCCAGGGAGAAAGGGACAGTACTACTTTAAAACTGGTTGGTGTACATCCGAATCAACACCAATATCTCATTAAGTATTTAAATCTGTTCTGCATTCCAGTTCCTGGTCAAATGTGTGATACTTTATTTTATAATTAACCAGCTTTCGTATCACATTTTTAGCAGATAACTATTCAGTCATAATCTGTCTAATTACACAAAAAAAAGAAAAAATTAAGAATCAAACTCTTGCATCATAAACGACCTAAGAGAACTCACCAAAAAGGAGAGAGTCACGGGACAAGCACCTGTCACTAGTAAGTAAGTTAATAAAGTAAGTTAATGACTGCTTGCAGTGAGCTAGATAATTCCAACAAATTTTTTTTTTTTTCAAACATATGGGCTAATGTGGAAGTACTTAGGAATATAACAATTTTATTTATTATCCCAATCACAGAATTAACATAATACTAATGTAGGGTACCTTTAGGGTATTTTACTTTTCACAGATTTAGAAAAAATATATCGGTAATCAGTGTGAATGAAGACGTAGTGACAAAGATTGAAAAAGGTATGCTGTGATGGTTTGGACATGGGGAGAGGATGAATTAAAGAAGACTTCCGAAAGAGATATATAAAGCGAATGTGGATGGTAGTGTTGGTAAGCGAAGACCACGGCGAATGTACCATGATCAAATCGGGGACATCTTAAAGAAAGGCCAAGTCAAGAGGACCCTAAACCGATGAACAAACTTATGAGAGTGAATGAAGCAAAACAGGTGTGTCAGGATCATAGCAAGTGGAAGTCTACCACTGTGGGAAACAGGCGTGACATTATGTATGTACGTATAAGTAATCAACCACAAACACACCTGTTTCTACAAAAAAAAATCTGATTTGATCCTCATTCTGCTAAAGAAAGTCTATTATATAGAGTTATCCTCAAAAAATGTTAAATAATTGTCCATACAATTAATAAACATAAAACAACTGGCTTCCTCTCATGTTTGATCGTATGATTCACAGGGAAATGTAATCTGAGGTGCTGGTCTTACCTTTCTGACAGTTTCACTCAAATATGGATGTAGGAATTGGCCTTTTATCTTATTGGCTGCCTTATCTTCATTCTTACTAGGACCTTCTAATATACTGTCAAATAATTTCTTAGCAGTTCTCTCAGAGAAGCCTTCTATCAATTCTATATCAGATAATGCCTTCACTTGTCCGTTATTGGTTTTCCATAACGAGAAATTTCTCAATCTACCTTTTGTTATATTATATCTGAAAAAATCATACTTGAATACAATCAATCACCATAAATATTTGTGGAAACAGGTAAGAACCTATTTTAACCTAGATAAACATAAAAAGCTTTGGAGGTAAGAAATAAATTTAAAACCACCATTCAACAGAAACTATGTGCCAAAGGCTATTATAAAATTTCTGACTATCTAGATGATAAGAATGCGTGGGCATGAACCGCTCAGGGATATCCAGCATATTGTATGTTGTTTGTTTTGTTTGTCGAATATTAAATTGTATAAATGCTTATTTGAAAAGAGCAACCCCTGAGTTTCTTGCTCGTTCTTCTCTGGGGAGACTGCCTGGTGAATGAGTGATAATTGTATGTCATGACGATTTCAAATGTTATTCTTGTATAACTTACGAAATAGAACTTTATTGATTTGATTACTGTGCTTTTGTGTGTTTTTGGCAAGCGGCTTTATGGTAGGCTTGATGCATACATCAAGCCACTAGATCACACATCAAGCCACTAGATCATACATCAAGCCACTAGATCATACATCAAGCCACTAGATCATACATCAAGCCACTAGATCATACATCAAGCCACTAGATCATACATCAAGCCACTAGATCATACATCAAGCCACTAGATCATACATCAAGCCACTAGATCAAGGCTCATACATTTCGTGCTTTTTCATTGTGGCAAGGGGTTGTAAATTAAAAGTAACTATTAAATGGTCTCAAACACAGATTCATAAATTTTAAACCTCATAATTCAAAAATATTTAATTCTATAATCATTCTTTACTCTGATATTCATATTTACGTATTTATCTCCCAGTAAAAATTGGTTAACACTTTCGTATTCAGTGTATGCCATGATTACTATCACACAACTGAAGATTTGGGCTTGATCAAGCATGTGTATGTAAGCAACATCAAGCAGTCATCTCAAGCAAGAAATATACTTTTCATCAAGAGTGCATCAAACAGACAATGGCTTAACCATCTCTCAACCCCAAGTAGGTCAATCTTTTGAAACAGCTGTATATGAATAAAAAAGTGGAGTGTGACAACCCCCTTCGCCCTATCGGTGATACGGTGAGAACATAGGTATGGGAGTATCAGTATTCTGCTGCTTGCATATTAATCAATATTATCAATCAAGCATAAGATATTTCTTTTGTGCACTAAATTTTAAGGCTCATCACTGGTATGCCCGCATTCTAGTTGGGGAGTTAGCGGTTAAAGAATGTAGAAACATGATAAAAAGATCAAGAAAGAAGATAACAATCAAAAAATTTTAAACACACCCAATCAGGTCTTCTGGAGTTGAATCATTCATAAACTGTATAATTTTTTCCTTCTGCCCTTGACTATATTTATCTTCTAATCCTTGACTAAAATAACATCTATCCAATGCTGCAAGACGACAACTTCGACATAGAGAATTCTGAAATTATGAAAAACATTTATTGATCAAATAGTTAATGGATGAGCCTGCCAAAGTAAAACAACAGACATAACTTACCTTAGATTTTACAAAAACTGATAAGTTATTGAAAAACATTCTAACAGTACGTATTCTTAAAAAGAAATAAATTCTAGGTTATAAACAGGACTGTATGAAAAGATTGGGAAAATCAATTGAAAGTTTCAACTCCAGGCAATCCAATACTTTATGGGATTATCTATTATATAGGGATAGGACATCAGGGTATTATTGTATCCGAGTAAATCCTGTTGAATTATAGGGTAGCAAGTAAACAGGACGATATGGATGCAATGAGTTAACAGTAACAAAGTGAGTGAGCAGGTTGGGTCGGGTTGAACTTCCTTATGGTATAGTTACACTCTACATTTAAATATATATATATACTACACACACTTATGTGCAAGATAAATAGTTGAAAATTCTGTTTTCTTGATACATGCTAAGGGTAGTGTTTATTTTCTGATACAATTACTACTGATGTAGTTTAAGTTGTGAGATGAGAAAAAACTTTCTGTGGAGGAACACTGACTTCCTGGGCACAGGTTCTCATCTAGTTTCGGAGTCAGGGGACCAACACTTTCGTGTTGATAGGTATAAGTATCTACTTACTTATCCCTAAGTTTGATATGTAATTCTGCTCAAGAGAAATTGTCATTTTTTTTATAAAATTATCTTAGTTATTTTTGGGTAGAACCGACTTGGTTAATTATGGCTAGCAGAGCGACCACAGAGTACTTTTTATAAGCGACTCTCCCGTCTTAGCCTTCGATCTTACGTATTGTTTTGTAACTACATTTTAGTTTTCCACCTGTAAATCGATTGATATCAAAAACTACTCCGTGCAGCCTCTGCTATCAGATAATATCATAAAAAATAAAGGTATTATTATGGAGAGTTGAAAATTTCGCTTGAAACTTAGTTTTTTTTCAACGTCCTGTTTTTATTACACCTTGACAAAATTCTCGTGTTATGATGTAATGCGATCGGCACTATTTAATCATGCTTCATATAATACATAAAGTAGGTAACATAAACCGTAGTAAACAAAAAGGGAGTCCGTATAATGCACGACCAAGGAACGCACAACCAGTAATGCACAGCCTGATATTGTACAGCCAATAATCGGCGACCATGTACTTGAATTATCGGGTCGGACATTCCTCACTGGCTTCGGTTTATCACCCCGTACCGGGAATGCCCGGCCCGGGAATGTACAGCCAATAATTGGAAGCCAAATAATGTACGACCCAATAATTCGCGACCAGTCACTGACTCGAATTATCGGGTCGTACATTATTGGGCTGTGCATTCCTGGCTGAGCATTTTTTGTTCGGGGCGATAATGTACAGCCAATAATGCGCAACCAATACTTGAAGTACATGGTCGTGGATTATTGCCCGTGTCGATATTGTACAGCCCGATAATGTACGACCCGATAATCCAAGACCACTATCACGTGACCTCTTCCTATTGGCTGTTAAATGTTTCACCTCTTATTCCCATTGGCGGAATTTTATTCCTCCTATTCACCTTAGTCTATGACTTTTTTGGCTTGGAATATAGGGGTCGATTCTAATATATACCCCAAACAACCAACCCACAACTTATAAAAAGCGGTGTATATAAATGTCTCAGAGAAGTAAATGTATAATAATAAACTTGCTAATGGTTTAATTAGTTAAATTTTCGTTATCCAATGAGGCGTTTTCCAGAAGAAAAAATAAATGATTGAAAAAATCTCACTAGACAACGTGAAAAGACGCAAGAATATTTATGTAGATGATAGCATCCAATTTTTCGCTGTAAAGCAATGCATTACTTTAATTCATTGTTGTTTTAATGTTTTGATAATGGAAATCAATTATTACCAATAAATGCGGCAGTATCATAACTGTCAAAAGACAACCGCACAGATCCATACATCTGTGTACCAGTTTGTTGTCACTGAAATTAATAAATGTAGTCTTGAACTCTTATTTTAACAGACGTGTAACACACATATTTAGGACTTTAGAAAAGAACAAAACCTGGTTTGAAATATGGTTTGGGGGCCTATGAAATTATATGCTGGCAACACTGACTACCATATTTTCGTCCAAAGAGTAGAATAATCTAGAATAATACATCCGGAAAAGAAGGCCCGTCTTAAGCTTCAAAAGTCAGAATGCACAAATTATGAATTATAAAGAAAAATGCTACTTCACTACGACATTTTCAATTACAACTTAGGAAATGTCGAAATCTAACAATAAGCTTTTTTAATTCAATTGATAAATAAAATATAAATTAAGTATCTCCACACTATTGCGTAAAAAGGAACAATTGTGAGTATTGAATATGTGAGTGTTGCTAGTTAAGGATTTTTTTTTTACTATAACGTATTTCATGGTTTATTAATGTTAACATAATACTTTTGGGAAGAAGTATATATTTTTGGATTATCAATGTACTTGTATACAGTCGTTTATAAATAATACACTTATTGTTACGTCGTTTAGAAGTTGGTTCATTTGTATTTCTTTCGAATGGTAACTCGATATACATTATCCCCTCCTAAACTTACTTCTAGGAGCTTACTTGGTACCAAATTTGCGGTCGACCGCAAGTGAGCTAAACGTTAAACTTTAAGGTTGAACCTTAAACATTTCTTACGTGGTACGCCTGAGCCTGCAGCCGCGATGCGGTCACAGCGAACTTCTGCGCCACGACATCTATAATCAAAATAATACTGTACTTGACTGTGCCTTACTTCGATTAACAATTTACAACTCGAAGGCGCATTAATTCCATGTTTTTGTAACCAACTTATCAGCCGCACGTATAATATATTCACCAGGCCTAGCATAAGCAAATTCGATATAATTTATCGTGCATGGCAAAGCTCTTCTGCCAATAGCAATGCTGGTTTTGTCTACCGAGATAACCGAGCCACGCTAATGACAGAGACGCCTTGTAGCGCGCGAGAAATTATGTCGAGTTTAATTATGCTAGATATATGCTAGAGAGGACTGGTTAAATGAACGAATTACTTGGAAACCCGGGAGAATAAAATGGTACACCGACGGCTCTAAGTCAGGTTGTGACGTTGGCTGTGGAGTATATGGAGAGCAGCCTAGATTCAAAACTAGGGTACTAAGTAAAAAAATAAAAAAGTACTAGGTAAAAACAAAGTACTAATCTTGGCAAATACGCCTTCATATTCCAAGCAGAAGTATACTCCATAATAGACTGTGCGGAAATCCTCATAAACGCTACGTCAACCATACCATCTATATCCGCTCGGATAGCCAGGCGGCTCTTTTAGCTCAAGCCTCAGACAAAACTGTCTCAAGGCTGGTTGAAAACTGCAGGCTTACTTTAAACACCCTGTGCGGAACAAACAGGGTCATTCTTCGTTGGGTCCCGGGGCATGCAGGCATCGAAGGCAATGAAAAAGCAGACGAACTAGGGACTGAGCCTTTGTGTGGTATCTCAAAAAGCCTAATTCGCTTTACCCAAGGAACCGGTGCACCCAAGCATCTCTCAAACTCTGGACGAACACGCCAGGTTTAACATACTCCAAAACACTTATCAAAGCCTTCAACAAGAAGGCAGCCGGGGAAGCGCTGGCACCTAGTAGGAACAAATTACGCATTTTCACAAGGGCACTAACGGGACACTGCTGTCTGAGCAAACACATGCTCAACATA
The DNA here is from genome assembly GCA_949316235.1 of Oegoconia quadripuncta. Taxonomy (NCBI): domain Eukaryota; kingdom Metazoa; phylum Arthropoda; class Insecta; order Lepidoptera; family Autostichidae; genus Oegoconia; species Oegoconia quadripuncta. Next base: position 17,982,530 of record OX438756.1, on the reverse strand, counting down.
GGGCTCTGAGAAACAGGGATGTGCAGACTTAGCCTCCTCGCAGAGGAAACACCTGCACATCTGCTGTGTGAATGTGGCCCGCTAATGCGTAAACGTAATACCTGGGCAGCCACCTATTACACCCGGATGAGATAAAAACCATCGGTGCCAGGAAAATAATCCAATTCCTCAGAGAGGCAAACCTGAGCAACGAACTGTAGGTTAGTGGTGATCACAATAGATCGGCAACGGTCGCAGTGATACAGGTCTCCGATGACCTGCAACAGCCACACATACAACCAATACCAATTACACAATTCTTTAATCTATCGTTCGAAGTCACACGTATTACGCAAAGAAAGCATTTCTACTACGTTGATTCTGCTTTTATGCTTCTGCCATACCCAACATTCGCTCCCATACATCAGCGTAGGTAGCAACACGTCATTGTCGATCGCTTTTGAATGACAGCACGCAACAGATGCACCAAATGGTTGCTTTTTTTGCAAACAAAAAGATTTTGCATAAGCGGAAACGGCGGCGACGCGGCGCAGGGATCAGCAGGCTAAAGACCATGAGACTCGGATAGACTTACACTCGATGATCCTGTCGCCCTACGCACATCGCTGTGGGCGATGTCGGTACAACTATACTACATACCCTTGTACTCATCATCATTCTTATGATACCAATTGTCTCACGATTGCATCGTGTACAGACGGGCGAGGATTGCCTTTATCAGATACTTACATTATTACATCACTTAATATTAAATATTGAACTAAAGTTACATACCTACTTCTTACAAACTTTTATGTACACTCACCACAAAGTGATAATGATAATCAAAGATGACGCCAAGAAGCTACAACACAGTCTTGCCAATTATTGAGTTGGCATTTCTTCATATTATTTACAATTTATTTACAGGACAACCGACAACCGTATTTATTCCTTCATTACTATCGTATTCGCCATTATTAGAATTTATAAATTTGAGCGGTATGATTGGTTAAAGACATCAGCATTTTTGGGTCAGTGTTTTGTAACTTAATAGAAGGTACACCTAAAAAAAGAATACAGAACCTCCTCGTTTTTTGAAGTCGGTTAAAAAGATTGTAGTAAAGACTATCGATTTGGCGATTCAAAAGAATTTTTGGATCAATAATGTAGCAATAAGAAATATTTGAAAATACCGCAGTAAGAAGACATTTTGGTTTACGAACGGGTCCAAAAAAAAATACTTTGACAAATGACATGTGACAACTGACATTTTTGACTGCGAGGTTATTTGAAGAAGGATTTATCATTTAAACGGTATTTGTAAACATAAGAACGAACAGGTCACATGAAATGCATTCTCGTAAGACGAGCTACACGAAATGACAGCGAAATTGATAGCAGACAGAAAAAAAACATTATCTTCTCTGGACTAGCATCTCTTCCCCATGCGTGAGAATGGTCAAATCTCTAGTCAAAGGGTCTCAAAGAGAAATATTTGGTCTGTTACTGTTGATAAAATCTGATCAGTTTGTACTCTATACCACAGAAGTATGTGTATGTGTGCTCACTGGTATACTCATATTACCAACGTTCGTTCTTAGTAGAACAAGTGGCCTAAGTATATTTTATTTTTAAGCTTTTCTTACGAAACTATTGTGTATTGGTCTAAATAAAAATTCGAAAATTATAAAACTTGTTTTAATCCTAAATCCTTAGATCTTTATTAGCTGCTACCTATTCTTAGTTTTACTCACAATTGGCTTAGTTTGCAAACATTTCTAAATATCCATTTACTTACATTTATAAGAAAAGATTGGATATGTTTGCAAACTGAGTCATCTGTGAGAAGAAAGGTTTTATTTTTCACTATAGAATACTCTAATGCATCCTAAGTACATATAGCACAATTAGTACCACCCGCCAAATACCAGAGATTTTCACAGTAGAGACGGGCCTTAATAATGGCAGAATATTGTGCAGCAAACATTAGTGATGGTGTACAAGTGAAGGGAAGTGTAAATTAAAGTGCGTAACGGAGCTTTCGGGTTCCCACAAGAAGCCGCCAAAATCTTTTGTAAAGCATTCTGACACTTTACTGAAGAATGACTTGACCGTGACTAGACTCTGTATACACCAAGTATACGACGTATTACCTACTTGTTTTGACTGAGACTGACTTACAAACTGAAGAAATAAGACATGGCTGTTATGGGCTAGATCCCTTTGCCTTCTCCTAGAGGAGAGATTGAAACGAAAAAAAAAAACGGATAATATTATTATTATTGTTTGTTGCAGTTTTTGGAGCGTTTGATAATTTAGTACATTTTTGCTTACTTTGGACTTTGTTTATACATATATATACATATAAACTTACATTTGGCGTTTGCAATGGGTAAGTAAGAGTGTTTAAAGAATCATCGACATAAACCAAACAACAAAATACTAAATAGTTAAACATTTATTTTTCAGCTACGCTCCATGTACCCCGTTTTCCTTGAGGCCCTAGGACACGAGTGTACGCTGCTCAGACGGGACGGGGAGACGTTACTCCCGTCTTACATTAACACCCCGACTTGGTCGCCGGCGCACCCAATAACTCTGGGAAGACTTAGGAAGCGTGATGAATGCCCATGATGGGACAGTGATGTTTTTGCCATCGACTCTCTAAGAAGATGAATGAAAACGGGAAGAGAGTAATTAGAACGTAAAGGGTTAGTGCATGTGGTTACCGACGCGTTATAAGAATTGAACCAACCTCTAAAGGATAACACTTTATACCAAAAACTTTTATAGATTATAAACAAACTCAGAATATTAGAGCAGACCGAACATAATGCTTAAATAGTATGACCACTTTTCATACAAAGTAATAAGCTGCATTTATACTTGACCTACATCAAGAAATTGGTTATTTTGTCTGGTTTATTAGATTACTATTTTGTCTATATCTAATACCACATGAGTTTATTATTTGGATACAAGCAATATGTTTATAACACATTAACCCTTATGTATAGGGATTATCACATTTGAGATAAATGTAGCAAACCTATGTATGTATGAGAAAGAGGTTGACTTCTCTTTAATGATAGCATTCCTCCCATCCCCCTCATAGTATAAGATCCGGCTATAGAAATATATACCCTCATCTGTTATTCGACGATAACAAAATTAATATGTTAGTTAATGAATATATTAATACATTGAAAATGGGTTGCCTAGCTAAATCGCGGGCCAAACGGTTAATTAATGTAAATCCAAATTAATTGTTTTTCAATTAACTTCCCCGATTTGTTATTTATAAAAATCGACCATTATCTGAAAGAACATAACATAAGGAACTGGAAAAATATAGGTTGCCTACTTTCCCTTCAGCATAACTATGGAGTTGTCATGTATAAACATGCGAGCAAGCGTTATTAATATACCCTCATCAGTTATTTATTTGTTTTTTTTTTTAAATTAAATGTTATTTTATTCTCTTTCTAACAGTATAAGGTTGCCTCAGTAAAAGTTTGTCACATGCACGGTTGCTGTGATTTTAGATGTGAAGTTTTGAACGCAAGCGCGAAGAGTGACAGAGAGCGTTGCACGCACTTATATTAATTTTGTTATCGTCGAATAACAGATGAGGGTATATATTTCTATAGCCGGATCTTATACTATCAGTTAACTTCTGAATCCCCAATTGTAAATAGTTTTAAAGATTATTATATCTTTTCTGTATTACAATGATTTGAAATGAAATTTGAAGATGTAATATTCAGCTATAAAGCGGCACCAGTGTGAGACTGGGGTAGATCATCTCTAAAAAGCCGTTGATGCTATCAAAGAGAGATTACATCGTTGTGCATGGTTTTGGTGATTACTAATAATCCACTTTTGATTTGCAGGGGCAGTGCTGACGAGGCCATCTACTTTTTTAATTAGTTTTAAGATATTTGTATTATTTGATTTTAATAAGTGCTATGATTGATTTAATATAAGTATTTCTTAATTTGTAAATATCATATCATTTGTATTTTCTTAAATAAATGTACCTACATATATTTTTTAGGCTGTGTATTTGATTTTATGTTCTTGAAAAAGGTCAGGTTTTCTTATGGTGCTTTTTTTCCTGACCTTGTGATCCTTGAAGCATCATTATTTCACATGAGACAAGTACTCAATGTCTATACTTAAGTTCGACACTCACATAGTGTAAAATATATATAGTATATCTTCACCTGAAATAAGCTACGATGGATCCTTATATGTACTTATAATTAAAACTTTGCCTACTTATACTTGTATTCAATTATCTAAATACCACAACATACATGTACAGGGTGGGTTTACCAATCCACAAGGTGAATAAATATCAGTATATATCCATCATTCTAAAAATATAGTGTAAAACTTTTTAATTAATAGACGATAGAATAGAAGATGGGAATATTTCGGAGATTAGGGTGAGAAGATTCTCTAGCAAAGTGACAGCTGTCTAAATTCACATACCCCTACAAACTCAACTTTACAGTTATGTGCCTGACAGCTGTTACATATGTTTCTTAGGGCCGACACCTTCACCATACAAGGATTATTGAAAAAAATAATGTTTTTATACCAAGGTAACCGGACCAAATCTAAAATGTTATAAAAAAGCGGCCGCGCAATACATTATACTAACCTTCTAAAAATTACAGAATAATACGTGTTTTGTACAGACGGGTGCACAAGTGGTTAAGTATAAGATATTTATATCTAAATTATAAGATTTATAATAGAATATTTATTTATTAATGCGTAGGTAATAAAAAGTATGGAGTATCTATGTAGATGATGATCATATCCAGATGCGTATCAAGCAAGTCCTAGTACAGCGACGAATGCACTGCAAGCTAATTTTAAAAGTCACAAGGACAAGCGACTGCAGAGAAGCACGAACAAATCATGTCGAATAAAATGTTTCATCTGTGATGGCCCTCATAAAGCGAACGATTGTCCAAAGAACCCGAAACTAAAGAAGAATGCTTTGACGTCTTTGGCGATGGCAACTGCAGGCAATCAAGGATCTGGAGAATGGATTCTTGACTCAGGAGCATCTAACCATATGACTAATAGAAGAGAGTGGTTAACGGACTTCAAGAACTTTAGATAAACAAGTTGACGTAGCTTGTGCAAATGGTGGAATGGTATTTGGTGAGGCTGTTGGGAATGTGGTTAATGAGGAAATGGATATTTCAATAAGACATGTATTACCTATATGTACCCAGATTAGCATCTAATCTACTGAGTGTGAGTACAATCGTACGTAGAAATCTATTTGTTGTGTTTGACAAATCCGGCTTTAAGATAATGAGAGCAAATGGATATAAGGTTACTGGTGAAGTTTCGCATGCAGGTACTGTAGATAATGTTGTTTATAAGCTACAACACTGTTCACAGGAAGTGGCGTTAGCTGCAACTGATGTGTGTGATCCTATTAGTGAGAAGTCGTATGGAGGCTACCGATACTTTCTCACATTTATTGATGATCTCACAAGGAAAACATTTCTTTTCTTCTTGAAAAGCAAGGGAGAGGTGTTTGAGAAGTTTGTAGAGTTCGTGAATATGACGGAACGTCAAACTGGAAATAAGCTGAAAATTATCAGATCCGACAATGGCAAGGAGTTTGTTAACAGGCAGATGGATGAGTTCTGCAAGACAAGGGAAATTCGTCATCAACTGACAGTGGAATATACACCCGAACAAAATGGGGTGACAGAACGAGCTAAGAGAACTATCACTGAAAAAGCTAGAACAATGCTGGAAGAGGCAGGTTTATGCAGACGGGTATGGGCTGAGGCAGTCAATACTGCTGTCTATTTGAAAAATAGATCCCCTACCGTAGCTGTGAAAAACATGACGCCAGAAGAGGCGTCGACTAGAAGAAAGGTAGACCTGAGCTACCTCAAAGCTTTTGGGTGCAAGGGATGGGGGATCCAAAGAGCAAAGAGTTGATACATGTTGGATACTGCGAAGAAACGAAAGGCTACCGCTTAATTAACCCAGCGACAGGTGACCTGCACAAGGGCAGGGATGTTGCGTTCTTCGAGAACCAAAATTACGTGAGCAAGAAAGACGTAGAGCAAACTGTTCCGTTGACAGAAGCTGTCATGGAACTGGATGAAGTTCCAGAAACAATTCAAAAGGAAGTAGTTCCAGATATGAATGTCATACAGGAACAAGATGAGAGTCATGTTATGCAGAGAGAAACAGCTCCTGATGTTATTGAGGTTGATGAAGACGTGTGGGCATATCAATATACATATAGTGTGATGAAGATACACTGCGAGATTACGACAATGAGACGTCGGGCAGGAGGTACCCATTGCGTGAAAGGAAAGCAAAACCGTTTCCAGATTATGTGACTTACCAAGCTGCTACTGTGTCACAAGATCCTTTGACAGTTAAAGATGCACTATCCAGAGATGCTGGAGCTAAATGGAAAGTCGCAATTGATGAGGAACTTGAGGCTCTCGGAAAAAATAAAACTTGGACACTTGTGGAGCCACCGAGGTCTTATAACGTCGTTGATTCAAATCAAATTATATCCAATCAAAATATTTTACTTCATAGGATAAAATTATCACTTGAAAACGTCACTATTAATATTACATTTAAATTTACGGCTCATTCACAAAGCTGACTCCCCAGAGAAGGACGAGCAAGAAACTCTCGGGTTGCTCCTTTAAACAGATTATGGGTTACAATTTGTGATTTCATAATTATATGAATAATAAGACAGCTATGTCCATGCTTGCTTATCATTCAAATAGTCAGTGATTTTATAATAGCCTTTTGCTAATAATTTCTGTTTTATGATTGCTTTAAATTTATTTAAAGGCAAATTTTGGAACCTTATTATAAAAGCGTATACATTGCCCTTTGAACGATTTACTAACTTTATGAAGTCGGCTAGCATAAACTGATAACTGGTTCTTATTCCTTGTATTAACATTGTACCTATCACTATTTTTAGCGAATAAGGTTATATTTTTAACAAATTCTCATAAATGTATTGAGAAGTCATAAAGTAAACCAGTCTTGCGGTATGAATGTCTGTTAAATTTCTGATTTTTTGGACTGCATACGCTGCAGAAGCGAGCTTTTTCGCTAGTTTCTCAATATGAGGCCCCCACTGAAGCTTAGCATCCAATGTCAGTCCTAAAAAGACAGTAGTGTAGGTATACAAGGTCCAATTTATCACCTCGTACAAATATGTCAGTAGGCAGTTGTTTAACATTTGGTAAAGTAATTAGTAAATTTTATGCATTTAGTTTTTTTTTATTTATTTTTTTTAGTTTTTTTTATTTAGTTGCATGCGAAAGAAATCAATGTGTGCTTGAGTTTCATAATTTTTTTTATAATAGAAGTATGCATGTGTGGGTAGGTACATTCAATTATGACGCGTAGCTTTTTTTTTATTTAGTTGCATGCGAAAGAAATAGATGACTGTACCTACATGATATTTTTTTATATATGTACGTTTTATTGCATGTGAAAAAAGGGAAGTAAGAGCGAGGATAATATTCCTTTAAACAATTTTACATGTTGCATGTGAATACAAGGTGATTGGTATAGTTGTGTAACTCCGCCACATTCTATGTAATACAACACATCATACTTTATGGCTCACGGTACAAAGCCTGAAATAGAGTAGCAGCTCTGCCACCGAAACGAGTCAAAGAGAAATATTTGGGTCGCGGCACAAGCCCTTGTCTCATCATCATCCCATTTCAACCTGGATACCAAACCCAATACACCCACCCATTCACATGATGTGCTGTGTTATACTGGTTAAACTACAAGTTGGACAATGGAATGTGTCGGTCCTAAGCCCGTAGAAAGGAGGACGGCACAACAATACTTACCTATTTTTATTTCTGTCAGGATTATGAAATTTATTTTTATAAAAGAGGCATGCTACTTATTTAATAAAACAAATTCTGCTGTAGGCATATAAAGCGCATGGAGAAATAGTTATGAGAGCGAGGTTAGGTAATATTTTTCTACAAATTCCATGACAAATATGTATATCTCTTAATTCATATTCTGATTTTCTTTACAGCTCCAAAACGGAACGTGAAAATGTGACCACATATAAAATTTTTTGGACAAAATAGTGTCAGTCACTCAATTTTTTCTAGACTCCAACAAATTTACTACAACAGCAAAACAACGGGCCCTTGGGATGTGGCAAAGAGTATAGTAACTGTCCTAATGTAGCAGCTTCACTTGCCGCGACTAATTCAGCCTCTGTGGTTGTTATCGCCACGGATGCCTGTCTTATAGCCCGCAGACTACTCCAGTTGTAAAACGTCCTGTTTGTGTACCATAATCTGCATCACTAATGCTTTGTAATTGTGCACAAACGAAAATGGGTGAAAATAGACTATAATTTATCGACAAAAAAATTAAAAAAAAAAATCTAAAAAAATTATTGAATTAAACATTGATGGTTTAATTTTTTTAATTACATAAAACAGACTGCTTTACTAAAAAAATTATATCTCGTGAATTAATGCGTGTATTTCGTTGAAACAAAAACAGTTATGATGGCTAAGATCAGATGAAGCCTACTAAATAAAAAAAGAAGTATAAAAAACAAATATGGAACTAGTAAATACATTTTCTTAAAGAATTTTTGAATATTTTCGGCCCTTTTTCGATTAAATTCGATTTTATAAAATAATGTTACCCATAAACATGTATGTTTTATAATTTATTATGAATCCTAGTCATATTAGCATTCTAATAAAAAAAAAAGCAACGTTCTACCTTTAACATAAGTTTGGCTGCGATGTGTTAAACTACAAGGGTCAGTATCGTACACGAACCGTACCGTTACTTCATCGCGCAGGTAGAGACCCTTTTTTACATTGTTTTGCCTATTGAGACAAAAGGGAACGGTGCAGGGCGGGAAGGGAGAGCTAGTGGCTTTGAAACCGGATCAAGATACAATACAAACGTTCGAGTCAGTTACTTCGGAACATTCGCTGTGATCGCTGTTAACTAAGTGTTTTTTCGAGATGCCGCGCATTACTGAGTTTACTCCGCGAGAAATCGCTGATATGCATTATTATTATGGTTTGTGTCGAGGAGTTTCAAGAGCTTCACGTGTAGCGTACGTTGCTGCATTTCCGAACCGTCTTGCACCATCTGCGCGTAATTTTCAAGAAGTGCACAGAAGATTGTCTCATGTTGGCCTCAGAGAAAATCGTGATCGACGCGAGCAAGCTGCCATCGTCATTGATAATGCTGTAGAAGTAGCTGTACTAAATACTGTCTTTGCTGACCCGACAATCAGTATTAGACGGCTTGCCTTGCAACATGGCATTTCGAAGACGTCGGTATGGCGCATTCTTAAGAAGGAAGGACTTCACCCATACCATTATCAGAGAGTCCAGCACCTACACGAAGATGTGGATTGGCGACCAAGGTGCGTCATGTCAACCTGGATTTTGAGGAAAATTAGGGATGATCCTACATTCCCAAGTAGAATTTTATGGATGGATGAGGCCACATTCACAAGGAACGGCATAACAAACTGCAGAAATTTGCACGAGTGGCGACATGAAAATCCTCGTCTTAAAAGGCCATCTACCTTTCAAGTACAATTTTCAGTGAATGTGTGGGCAGCTTTAATCGATGATGTGCTAATTGGTCCTGTAGTTTTACCCAGGATTTTAGATGGGGAACGATTTTTATCGTTATTAAGAGATGATTTACCCCTATTATTAGAGGATGTAAATTTAGAAACAAGAAGGCGTATGTTTCTACAGATGGATGGCTGCCCGGCGCATTATGCCATAATTGTTCGAAATTTTCTCAATGAAAATTACCCTAATCGGTGGATTGGCCGACAAGGCCCTGTGGGATGGCCGGCGCGATCGCCAGACATGACACCGCTAGATTACTTTTTGTGGGGTGTCATGAAGCAACGGGTGTACAGAACAACAGTTAATACGCAGGCAGAACTTCATGATAGAGTCATTCAGTGTGCGAATGATTTGCGAAATGATCCTGGCATGATTCGCAGGGCCACACAGCAAATCTCACAGCGTGCATTTTTGTGTTTGCAGCAGCGTGGTAGCCATTTTGAAAATTTAATGCACTAATTCTTTTATAATAAATGGGATTATTATTATGTATGTGATTTGTTTTTTTTTGTTTGCATACCTCTTTTCCTCCCTCCGCCCTCAAAAAATCAGAGAGAGTGTATTAGATCAAATAACTAAACCTAAGTGACCCTACCTGAATAAAATAAAGATTATAGCTCGGGCGTGGACCCTTAAATTAAAAGTCTTCTAAAAAAAATTGGTTGAGCATAAGATGTTGCATTTTTTTTTTCTTGAAAGGTAACATGATAGGGATTAATAATAAATTATAAAAAAGAAATGTTTATGGGTAACATTATGGTATAAAATCGAATTTAATCGAAAAAAGCTCTGAAAATATTCAAAAATTCTTTAAGAAAATGTATTTACTAGTTCCGTATTTGTTTTTTATACTTCTTTATTTATTTAGTAGGCTTCATCTGATCTTAGCCATCATAACTGTTATTGTTTCAACGAAATACACGCAATAATTCACGAGATATAATTTTTTTAGAAAAGCAGTCTGTTTTAAGTAATTAAAAAAATTAAACCATCAATGTTTAATTCAATAATTTTTTTAGATTTTTTTTTTTAATTTTTTTGTCGATAAATTATAGTCTATTTTCACCCATTTTCGTTTGTGCACATTATCGAGGGCCACACTGTATATCCTATACCTGAGTGGGAGGCGCCGAACCAAATCTGCTAGCACTTGTGGCACCACCATGTTGAAGACTAGAGGTGCATCGATCTTGTGTTATCGCTATATCATTTAATCTTACTAATATTATAAATGTGAAAGTTTGGATGTTTGTTTATGTTGCTCAATCACGGCGCAACGGATGAACGGATTTGGATGAAATTTGGTATATACGCAAAACATACCCTGGATTGAAACATAGGATATTTTTTATCCCGATAAAGTGAGTAGTTCCCGCGGGAAAAACAAATTTCCGTGATAAAGTCATCGAATGCAGGCGAAGCTGCGGGCGGAAACCTATATGTGAATTATGGAACGATACGAAGGTGTATTTATTATTATTGTATTCTTTATTGCACATAAAAACATGTTGACAATCAGTCGGAAATATTGTACAAAGGTGAGCTTATCTCTAATAGAGATCTCTTCCAGCCAACCTCAGTGGTGGTTAGAGCATTGTGCGGGACGGTGAAGAAAAGTGCAGTTACGGAACGACAAATATACTATACATATAGATATATAATATAAAATGTTATTTACATACATACACTACTAGAATACAGAAATACACTTAGTTATAAAATTACACGTGATTATTAGTAAACTATATAATATAAATAAATAAATATCACATATATAAGTACATAATTATATAAATATATATCTTAAATCATGATAGAATGATAGTGCTCTTTTAGCCTCTTCTTGAAAACTTGGACGGAGGGACTCTCTCGGATCTGTGCAGGAAGCTTGTTCCACAACTGTGCAGCTCGTACTGTGTACGATTTAAAAAAGAAATTGGAATTTGACAAGGGATAGGTTAGGGTTTTAGTTAAGCAAGGACGTCTGGATCGGGAAGGAGGAGGCAACAGGGTGAAACGGGAGCGGAGGTACTCGGGAGCAACAGGATTACTAAGGATCTTGTAAAGAAGGGAGAGGATATGCACATTACGACGGAAACGGATTGGGAGCCACTTCAGTTGCTTGCGAAACTCAGACACGTGGTCATATTTTCGCAGGCCGAAAACGAACCTAATGGCCAGATTTTGCAACCGCTCCATTTTATCACACAGTTCTTCTGTAGCGTCCAGATAGCACACATCGGCATAATCCAGTATTGGAAGCAGAAGAGTTTGCACCAGCATGATTTTGGTTTTAATGGGCAAGAATTTTTGAAGGCGTTTGAGAGAATGGAATGTGTAGTGCATTCGTCTACTCACCTCGTTAACATGCGCATACCACGACAAGTTACAGTCCATGATAAGGCCCAAGTTCCTTACCGTATCGCTGTATGATATGGGTACACCATTAAAGGTTACGTGCGGTAGCCCCCCCAAATCCAGCGTTGCCCTCAGTCGACTACTCCCTATCATGATTACTTTAGATTTAGTTGGATTGACCAGAAGTCCAAAATTTTTAGCCCAATCATTTATAGCCGAAAGGTCTGCATTTACGGCCGTTACAGCATCTGTAGCTTCAGCAGGAGTAAAATGTCTGTAGATTTGCAGATCATCAGCATACAAATGAAAGGGAGCCGAGAGTATCCTGGTAATCTCATTAATAAATATCGAAAAAAGTAAAGGGGAAAGTACACCACCCTGAGGAACACCAGCCGATAAATCCGACCAGTCCGACGATGAGGCTTCTGTTTTGACACATTGCTGGCGGCCTCGAAGGTAAGAGTCAAACCAGGCCACCACAGGAGGAGAGATGTTAATAGACCGAAGGATAGCCAGCAAGATATCAAAGTCCACCGAATTAAATGCATTGCTGAAGTCAAGTAGGACGAGAATGGTTAATTTCCTATTGTCCATTGCAAGCCGTATATCATCCGTGACATTCAGCAATGCACTAGTCGTTCCATGACAGGGACGAAAGCCTGACTGAAAAGGGCTCAGGATATTATTATTGGAAAGGTAATCGAGAATTTGATTATGAACGGCACTTTCCAGCACCTTAGATAAAAGAGGAAGAATGGATATGGGTCGATATTGGGAGAAGGAAGTTGGATTGGATGTTTTAGGCAGAGGGATAACATGAGCCATTTTCCACAGAGATGGAAATACATTAGACGCTAGTGAAAAATTTAAAATGTGAGTGATTACTGGCGTAACAAAATCCAGGATAGGAAGAAGCATATCACGACTCACGTCATCACTACCCACTGCCTTGGTAGAAATGGACAAGATACATTTTTTAACTTCCTTCTCCATAATATCATGAAAATAGAAAGGCTTGTAATTAGGAGATGGGGAGTTGGATAGAAGGGAGATGGAGGAGACTTTCATCGCCTCGTCAAGAGAAACAGGAGGGTTGGAAAAATGAACGTTCAAGGCGTTTAAGTCTAAACTGGCATTTGGCACCTCAGCACCTTTACCCACTCCCAGAGACCGCAAAAACCTCCACGTCTGACCAGGCGAAATGTTGTCAAGGGACGAATGAATGAAATGACGCTTAGCATCTCTGCATAGTCTATTGCAGTAATTACGCAAGGTTTTATATTTCAGGAGATGATCCTCCGTTGGTACCTTCTTCCATTTAGCCTTTGCCTTGTCCCTACGCGCCATTGCTTGTTTAATACTGGGGGTGAGCCAGGGAGCAGGCAAATGCTTCACCCTAACTGGGCGTAAAGGCGCATGGGTGTCAAAGAGCCGAATAAGATGAGAGTTGAAAATATTGACCATCTCATCAACTGTCGCGGCGGAATGCAGGTCTGACCAGTCAATATTCTTTGCATCCTCTTTCAAAAGACGCATGTCAACACTTTTAAAGTTGCGCTGTAAAATGACATTACTCTTGTGCTTAGGAGGCCGCACCTTATAGGAAAGAAAAATTAGGTCATGATAAGAAAAAGGTGCACTCATTTGCCCATGGGAGATAATAGAAGACGGTTTAGAAATAATTATTAGATCGATCAGTGAAGGTCTAGAGTTGGGGGAATGATGGGTAGGAGCTAAAGGAAGTATATGAAAATCAACAGAGGATGCTAAGTTCCGCAAGCGACGAGATCTGTAGTCATCTCTATGGAGACATGTGTTAAAATCGCCCATAATGATGATGTGGTCATATAAGGTACTAAACTGCTCTAATGACGATTCAAATGAATCAAAATAATTTACCTTATCGTTAGGGCTGTATACAACACCGAGAAGTATATTAGAGTGATGAAGCGTAATACGCAAGAACAGATGCTCCATAGATCCGGAATACTCATTAGGGGAATGACTAACAACTACACATGGGATATGACTGCGCAGATAAACACACACACCTCCGCCGCCTGCACCAGTTCTGTCGTTACGATATAATCGAAATCCTGGAAGGGAACAAAGGGTGGAGGGCAGCGACGGTTTAAGCCAGGATTCCGAAACTAAAATTCCATCAACTGTTTCATTACTGAAGGATGCAAGAAGATCGGAATAATGAGCGACGACGCTCTGAGCGTTAATGTGCACAAGATTTAGGAAGGGATTTTTAGAGCCAAACACAGATTGCAGCTTAACTTCCACAGGATCAGAATCAGAAGTCGAAGAAGAATCACTCAAGGCACTCTCATATTCATCAGAAGAGCAAGAAAAAAAGTCATCATTTAAATCCATAGACATTAGATAAAATAAATATATATAATATATACGATAGATTAAAAATAAAATAGATATACGTTATGATAAAAATAAACCTATTAAGTAATGGTGCAGACTCTCCAACACCACCACTGGCCAGAAAAGAAAAGAAATAAACAATATTAATATTCTGATAATAGCAAACAATTATTATCAAGCCGCATTATGTTGTGATTCTTGTATGGTAAAAATAAAACTTTACATAACAGTACCAGAAGAAAGAAAAAAAAACACAAAACAGAATTATCAAATAAGTTATGATAACAGGTGAAAATATTAATTGTCAAAAAAAAAAAAAAAAAGAAAATAACTTGACACGACGGGTACAGATAGATAGCCCGTTAAGATCTCCATTTAAATGCCGCTCAGTTAAAATGAGAAAAATGCTGATGTTTTGTAATGTCAAAACAGGTTCAGTGAATTGCATGGAATTAGGAGATGAAAACAGCGCCACCCAAATGGCCCGAAAACAAGAACTATTAGCTACTTCAACAACCATATCTAAGTCAACTTAGCTACACAAATATGCATGTATAACAGTTAGTATTTGGCTACTTTCGGCACAATTTTACCTAATCTGGTAACTGTTTAACATTTTGCAATGAATTTAGCTGTAAAATTTAGATTCTAGATGGCAACACTAATCTAATGTCAAAGAGTTGTTTACTAGTTTAGGACTAAAGAAGACTAGACTGTATGGGTTTTGATCCCTTTGCCTTCCAACATTGTTGGAGAATAAACGAAAAAAAAAAAAAAAAAATTTGGTTGACATTGACTTATAAGATAAGATAGTTTGTTTACAATTTGAAGCTTGATTTGAAGTTATACATAAAATAAAATTACTACCTGCAGGTACCATCATAGGAATAAACGACAGGTTAAAAAGTAACACAACCAAATTAAGGAGTAATAACTATTTGGAGCTTGCATTGTCGCCGCCGCTAACAATCCGCAGTTTGCCGGAGTTTCGCTCCCCAGCGCTCACCGATGGAAATTGTGACTGCAGCTGACGAAATTCCGGCATAGAGATTATCTTCTTGCGGCTCTTGTCCGGCATGAGAACAACCACATTACCATCTGCAGACCAGCAGTTTCTCATCCCGAAATGCTTTCTTGCCGCCACGAACACCTCCTGCCGTGATTTCGTTAAGAACTCTGACACTGCTAATTTGGAGCCCTTTAACGATGTTTTCGCATTCCAAACAGCAGACCGAGTCCTCAGGTTCGCGAACCGCACCAACACAGGCCTAACCTGATCCCTTTTGGGGCCCAAACGATGACAGGCTTCAATAGACGTCTTATCCACAATGTCTGGCAACCGTAATTGGTTGGATATTACATTGTTTATTTTGGAAATCAGATCCTCATCTTGACCCTCGGACACTCCATGAAAGAGAATTACCTTGCGGCGAGAGTGACATTCCATACGGTCGAGACCAGACAGGAGCAGCTCAAGTTGTGTCTTCAGCATGGACAGTGACTGACAAACAAACGATTTAAAGCTGAAATAGTCCGCAGACAATGCTTTAACTGTCTGTGGAGCAGCTGTAGATGAAGAGGACGATTGCTGCTGTAAATTCTTCTCGAACTCACCCATTCTCATGCCAAATTGTGCGACCATCTCATCCATGTTTTTTGATAGTTTCTCTGCTAGGTCCATTGTGTGTGTGTAGTGGTTATTTGCGATTATAGTCTCAGAAAACTGTGAATATTCAGCCAGTGGAGGCCAGGTGGGTCTTTTAGAACATAAGTTTCAACAATTACTATGTTTTGTTTACAATAAATATTATTAATTAAAATAAAACTTTGAGAGCTAAAAACTTGCTGCAGCTAGTTTCACACCCACCCGCAATTCTGTTGTTTGAAAAGTAAATAGAGCTGTATTACCAATAAATTAGGTATATGATTTATCAGTAATACAGCTCTATTTACTATAATACTATTTAGTATGTATGATGATGTAAAGGTATTTGAAATAAATAATTTTGTAAATATTTAGTATTTTATTTACAAAAATTGTCAAACCATTACAATAGTAGCAAAGAAAACCCAGTAAATAGCGACCCCAAACCTTACCATTTTATATGTACCTTATACGTACATAGACACACACAGTCATGTACATAGATACATAATAGGCAACGAATTAGATATGTATAATAGGTCTTTAACTACACATACAATACAATTTTCTAGTTACAATTAAATTTCAAATAAATCAAACAATTATACAATTTACGTTGTGTCTACATATGAAATAAGATTACAAATGTTTATTATCTATAATTTAAATTCAAAACATAATAATAATTAATTGATTATGAATAGGTAAAAATAAATAATTTGAAGTTACGGGTTATTATTTAGTTTTACCATATCCTACATTACCTTACCCTTGCACACATGGCTTTCTTTGTGATTTGACATTGTAATTCGTATGAGTAGCTAGTGACACTAATTTATTACAGAAATTGCAGAGGATGAGGATGTGGTTTCCACATTCCACTGTTTCAACTGTAACATCTGAATATGGACGAGCCTGAAATATTTTCCAATATATACTAGTCTCCATCGGAGATAAGTCGACCATATAAATAATGCCATACATTTTGATGGATTTTTTTAAACCCTCCACAATTATTTCGCTTTCCATATTATTAGACGCTCCTTCAAAATTTTTAAAGCAATGGAGTTTAACTTCAATTCCTTTGCTGCAAAATTGCAGGTACTATTTGTTGTACTACTTGTTTTTAACTCCCAAAAATAATATTTGCCGTTTCTTTCCCCTATGATCGCTGCTGCGCCAGATAATGCTAAATAATTCTTCTTATATGAGCGTTTGCACCAACAACCATCAGCAATAACATCTATAATTGGGAGTCCATTTTTTACACTGCCTTCTTTTACTGCCCAATGCTTCTTTTCCTCTGCAGCTTCTAGCATGGATTCTGTGAACAAAGGCAAACATTTGAATCAAAATTTATTAAATGATATATAGAAGAAGAAGAATAATATATAAAATTACATTAGTTATCGGGCTAATACGTCTGATAGCTTTTGTATTTTGAAGTTGTAAGAGATGCTATTTGGATTAAACACCCCTAAGTATACTTATTGTAACAAACAGCCATTCTTACCACTCAATAATTTGTCCCAATGCTTACTGCAAGATTCGTGGCTCTTCATATAGGTATCGACAGATATCCACGGTAAATTCAGTGACGACAGAAACTCTTTTAAATTGTGAATGCTCACATTCTATAGAAACAGTTCCTGCAACAGCAAATCTATTTACGTCTACGTAGTTTTCTCCTCATTCGTCATTCTCAATCACAAATTTTTGGTTACATAGACGACAACGAAATGTAAAGAGGCCAATTTGCATTTCACTGACTATTTGCATTTCTTTGATACCACAACCTTCCTTTTGGACAGTTACTATACTCTTTGAGCTGCCAGTTGGTGTGGATTACGTGATGTGATGACGAAAGCTCTGCCTAGGCCAATCTTTGTTCCTTGTATAGAAGCCCTTGGCCTTCATTTAAGGCTCTATGCATCAAGGCGATGTTGCTACACATAATACAGTAATACACAAAACACGATAGAACTCCCCAACAAGCTCCAACAAGTGAAGTAAAGTTTGAATTCACTCTGTTTATTTCATATTTATTCTGTGAAAAACAAAAAAAATGTTTATGGTTGGTCTCCTATTATGAAAACCTACAAAAGAAATTTGACAGTTTTGACAGTAAAAAAAAAAAAAGTGGATCCCAATTAACGGGTCGTACCTTACTGGTTGCGCATTATCAGCCCGGTCAAATAATGTACACCCAATAATGCGCGACCCATAATGCACAGCCAATAGCCCGTGACAAGTGGCTGCCGATTATTGGCTGTACATTATTTGCACGGACCGATAACGCACAACCAGTAATGCACACCCTGATATTGTACAGCCAATAATCGGCGACCATGTACTTGAATTATTGGCTGTGCATTATTGGCTGTGCTTTATCGATATGGACAATTTTAGAACAGAAGCGGAATGCGCACCCAGATAATGTACGCCCCGATAATCGGCGACCATGTACATGGATTATTGGCTGTACATTATTGGTCGTTCATTATCGGGTTGGGCTTTATCATGGCTGTGCATTATTGCCTCCCCAAAAAGGTATAAAAATACTCTGTGAACTTAACCGCGATCGGTCGGTGCAGTCTTTTTGACAGTGACGTTAGACGTTTTTTTTTTTTTTTTCGTTTCATTCTCTCCTCTAGGAGAAGGCAAAGGGATCTAGCCCATAACAGCCATGTCTTATTTCTTTTATTTCTTCAATTTGTAAGTCAGTCTCAGTCAAAACAAGTAATTCGTCGTATACTTGGCGTATACAGAGTCTACTCACAGTCAAGTCATTCTTCAGTAAAGTGGCAGAATGCTTTACAAAAGATTTTGGCGGCTTCTTGTGGGAACCCGAAAGCTCCGTTACGCACTTTAATTTACACTTCCCTTCACTTGTACACCGTCACTAACGTTTGCTGCACAATATTCTGCCATTATTAAGCTTCAAAAGTTAGAATGCACAAATTATAAGAATTATAAAGAAAAATGCTACTTCACTCGCCGAGTTCCCGCCAAAAAGCTTTTTTTTTTTTTTTTTTTATCCTACCTACATTGGTTACATTCTCTCCGTGAGGAGAAGGCAAAGGGATCTAGCCCATAACAGCCATGTCTTATTTCTCTTATTTCTTCAGTTTGTAAGTCAGTCTCAGTCAAAACAAGTAATTCGTCGTATACTTGGCGTATACAGAGTCTAGTCACGATCAAGTCATTCTTCAGTAAAGTGGCAGAATGCTTTACAAAAGATTTTGGCGACTTCTTGAGGGAACCCGAAAGCTCCGTTACGCACTTTAATTTACACTTCCCTTCACTTGTACACTATCACTAACGTTTGCTGCACAATATTCTGCCATTACTAAGCTTATTATTATTGGACACTGGTCGAAGCCATAGGTCCATTACATTTAACTTAAATGCTTGCTTGCTGTGTCCAGGAAGACCGATAGGCACTGTTCTATATTTTCTGGGTATTTCTTCCCTCCATTGCAAACCCTGCGGAGTTGTTCAAAATGTTCAAAGGTTGCGTGTTTCTGTATAAAACCGAACCAGCGATGAAACGCATCCCAAGGGTTGTACTAGTGTGGAAACTGGTGCTCTTTGATATGTTTAAGACAACATTATACGATGCATGACACACTAAAACCATCTGGGTATTTATTTCTTTCTATAATATAATATATTGTTACCGCTCGTAGCTGGTGGTGTTTCAGAATGAATTTAATGATAACAGCAGTTATTTATTTATTTTTATATTTTATGGCAATCGGTCGTCTTTAATGATAACAGCAGCCTCCATGAGCTGTTACATCGGAGTGATTAGTGACGCAGACGTTAAACTGTGGTATCTCTATGGAACACCTGTCAGTCATCGAGGTTTTGCACACCCAACAGCACCTCGGTCTTTAAGAGGAGAAAATCCGTTTATGTTCCAAATTCAAATCCGCAATCCAATCACTTTATTTAAACATTCTTGGTATTACAATATAATGAACTAACAATATACTAACCTATATCTAATCACGATTGTTAACAAAAATATGGACTAATTAAATAAGTAAGTCTGTAATAAACTTCTATTTTATTAGTTTGTCTATGAGTTTAGCCAAAAGGTCCTTGGGGTTGCTTTAATAGGTTGTAAAAATAGATCTATCTAGGCAGACTGTTATAGCAAGTTTAGCACTCCTTGGGTTGGCTAAATATTTTACTGATAATTTTTATTCTTAATAACTAACTAACTGCAAAATGTTGCTGGGTTGGTTGCGTTTCTTTCGCTGGTTTGTCATTTATAATATTATTGAGGGTTTATTCCGTCCAGTGGCGCCCTTATTGGATAATTTTTTTTTAAATACAGAATAAAAAAAAAATTGTGAAGCTTTAAAGCTAGGTACATAAAGATTTAGGCGCAATGGGAGATCTGGCAACAAAATAGTAATCGGTAGATGAATTTACTTAGTTTAAAAATTTCATTTCTGTTTGCAGGAAATAACTTTATTTTTAGTACATAAATTCGAGTACGAGTATCTCGAGTATTCCAGGTTTACACATCAGTAGTACCTGATCTTCCATTTTTATATATGAAAAGAATATTATCAACAGAAAATTCCCATCCAGTTGAATTTTTCCAAAAGCGGAAATAGTTTATACGTATTACGAGTACATCTCTATAAATTTTTTTTTTCTCCCCAATACTAGTACTAGTACCACCTAGTACTCTATCTGTGGGTTCGATATTCCGATCGCCTACAGTGACATCTATTCAACATTTGTTGAACAAACTTTTATGCGACAAACGCGGTCTCACATTTTTGCATATTAACTTTTGAGGAAATTGCTAGATGTCGCTACGATAGAGATATCGCATCAGAAGCAACGAAATCTATCAAATAAAAAAATAAATTGTGTTGATTGAGTTGGGCAGTGCCATTAGTCGATAAACTATTACGATGATTTTTATTTATTCTATCAGACATTTAATGCTACCTTTTTTGCCCTTAACCATTCTTAACGTTTCGTACAATAATCTTCTTATTCATTTAGGTATGCCTCGCCTCACCTCGTAGTAAACCACACAATAGATCCCTAGTTACAGTGATGATATCCATGGCCTGATTTTATGAGAAAAAGCCTTTTTATGTGTTTGGTTATGCTGTGTAGTAACTATGTCTGTAATTATAAATAAAATAAATAAATAATCCCTACCTAATCTGTCTTTATAATAGGGATTTTATAAATGTCTTATTCTTACACAAACCCCTAAGTTAGGTAGGTATTATATATCGATAATGAAAGTGCCTTTACATGGAAATATTAGACTACTACCTACCTACGCAAAAAGGTAAATAATACTTGAATATGCAGGTACTGCGTAAGTAAATATGTAGGTACCTACTCGCCTACATACACACGACCACAAACGTGCTTACCATTGTGATTTTTTGTTTGAAAAGTACAATGGTACCTATATCAACTTTTATAGTAAGTAGTACGCTACTACTATTAGTTATTCTGTGCCCTAAGCACTAACTAATCAGGTAACTACGCTTACTTGAAATATGTAAGTAGCCTCCTACTTCTACATAAATCTGTATGACATTTAACGTCCTATATTATACATCTATCCTTTTGAGTATAAGCTATACCTAGAAATTGCACACTTGCAATAAAATTAAATGTCAAAATAAGCAAAGAGATCAGGTTGGTAACCTAGGTACCTAGGTATACAAATACTTTTTATTTTTTGACAATGGCCATTTATTAAAAATATAAGCATTGATTTTTTGTTTTTAAACAAAACATAAACTATGTCAAAACGCTGACAACATAAACTACGACACCAGTTTTTTAAATTTTATTACCTAAATTACATAACTAGGTACCTAGTTTGTGATTATTGCAATGCAATACAAGTAGGTGCTAAGTAGGTAAGTGGCTTAAAGAAACTATCATTCGAAATAAAAAAAAATAAAGAACAAAAGTGAATCATTTGGTGATACTATTGACAGAAAAAAGAAGCATTTAAAGAAGAGAAGTTGAAATATTTTATGACATAACAAAGCAGAGTTTTTCCCTATGATAAAGAAAGACAGCACGACTTCGTTGTCTCACTTCAATTCGCGAAAGCAGCCGGTATCTATAACAAAATGGCGGACGTTGCCGTTCATTTACCAAGAGGGTGAGCGCGTAGTAGGTTGCCGGCTCGTGCATTCGATCGACCTCTCTCCTTCGCGAAAGTTTGCTTGAGGTCATCGGTCTGCTGAACGGCTTAGCTACCCACATCTGGATTACAAAACGACCACGACGTGCTTCTTGAAAGTCTGGATATCGGTGAGTTGCTAATCTTTTTCAGGTATTAATGCTGCCAGTTACTTTATTTCCGAATATCAAATTCGCTAGTCTTTCTGAATTCTGCTGTCTCCACTGAGATGAAAGTTGTTCCATTTTTACCATAGGAAATCTTTGCCTAGGTAGGTCCTACTATGTCAAGAAACAGGTGTGATAGTTCTCATACATCCTTCTTCAATTTAAGAGTCCTATTGTCGGTGGAGTAATGACCATGTCTCTCTGCTTTCTGCCCTCGATTTAATCTTGTACATCCATGTCTTCAAAATTCAAATTTCGATTGACGGATCGCCAATCATAACGCGAATCATGCACATGCATGACAGATTTAAAATTTCTACAATAAATCTCAACCTAGGTAGGTAATACAAAACTATCTGAACTATAAAATAATATTAAATCTATAGGTTAGGCAAGGTTTTTTAAGGCTTTAGTTGCGGCAGTAGAGCTATCAGTCAAAATCATGAAAACAAAAATCATACAAAAAGAAAAACATAAATAAGACCTACCTACTACCAAAACAAAGAAAATTTTCAACTAACAATAAAACGTAAAGGGGCTGTAAGTATACCTACATCTAAAATATTTTAATAGTCACTTTAATATTTAAGTACCTATGTTACGTACCTACCTACCTATTTGCTCTTCCATATTCACTTACCTACTTAACACGTTCCGGGACACAACCCGCCTCTCGACGTTATTACGATAAAGCTACTGTTGTGTCTGATGATCTGTCCCAGAACGTGTTACGTAAAAGTGCAGTTAGACGTTCCGACCTAAACTTTAGGGTACAGTCAGGAATAAAAACTTGTCAAAAAATCTCAGGGTTAAATAAACCTTATGTTCTTTGATCAACAATACAAAGTTAAGCTAATGTTAGAGAAAACGTTAAATATTGTTAGAGGCACCAATATACCGGATGAGTTTTTTTACCGTAAGAAAAAAAATAGGGCATATTAGGTAAGTGAAATAGAAGGTATTGGCATAGGTAGTTTAATATTTTTTCTTCAAAACCATAAAATAATAAAATGTGGCATTTCACGGTCGCGTTTGTAGCCTATCGCACATAATTACATCATTCATTATTACATTAAATAAATTAAGAAAACTTGGAGGTTCTAATTAAAATTCGCATGATAGGAACCCTTGGAATCCCTCCAGTAGCATATCAATATCCGGCAGGCACGTGGGTCGATGATGTTTTGAAAAAAAAAAAAAAAAAAAACTACCTACGCCAATAACTTCTATTTCACTTACCTAATATACCCTATTTTTTTCCTTACGGGATATATACTACTATTATGTGAGTAAATAAAAATATATAAAAAGGTCATTCTAGCTCGCAAGGTAATACCTACCTATACTAAATCAACTAACCTGACATTTTAGTTTTACAGAAGTTTGTCAGATTCCCAGACACATGTTGCTGTTTGCCGTCACTGCTATTCTGTGCCGTCATACACATTCTTAAACAATTCTGTCATTATCACATGTATGAAATTAACCCGTACGACGTTGTAATAATGCCTACGTATACCTGGTATTATAGGTAGCTAGGTCATCACCCTTTTTTGTAATGTAATATCATTGGTTCTTACACACATTCTACTAAACAATTCTGTCATTATCACTTGTAGGATATTAACCCGTACGACACGTTGTAATAAAGGCTACGGACATTAAGTCAAAGATTTTAGTAGCTGTAACAACATAAATTATGAAGTCTGTCACTTCATGATATAGTACATACCTTTAGGCAAACGTAAAACCGTATATTTGCTTAATAAAAACTTTCTGCTAGATTTGGACACCAAATTCTGACGTATTTTATCCATTATCGCAACCTAAATATATGTACTTGCATTATACCTACTCAGGCGGCACGAAGAGGCAACGTCGCATTCTGGTTCGAATGTGCTCGGTAGAATGGACGGACGACTAAAGTGCGTTGTTGCCGGCTGGTTGTTTCGTTATCAAACGCCACGAACGACGTAAAGCATAGAAGCTGGTTTTTGTCCAGTAGATGCATTCTTTTATGCATAACTTCACACTTCTAATAGTTTCTTCGCTAATTTCAGCACTCAAATGGCATGATGTGATGGATTTGGTTTTAATAAAACATAATCTAACTACTTACTACTGTGCGCCATTTTTGATAGCAATCACAAATCTAAATATAACAAATGTTTGCTAACCAAAATTATAGCCGAACCTCTTGGTTATTACCTTCTAGTTCTACGATCAATGCTTGGTGCTCACTCGGATATTTTTATTGATCTGAGTAGGTAGGTCTACTGTATGTCTGTCCATGCAAAAATGTCATCAAATTAAACGTCATGTCATGACCTCTATATTTATTATTATCTCAACCATGAATAACTGGCGAGGCTGGCTTATTTCAGCTATTTCCATGGTGAAATGCCGCAAGCATAAAGTACTCCTTGTGTTTTTGTTCTGCAGAAGTTAGAGATTCATACGTTTTATAAATTATGCCCCAGAGTGTGTCTCAGGATATATAGGAAAACTTAGGCCCGTATTAATAAACAGTACTCTAGATTGACATGGCCTCAAGTGGACGCTTGAGAATCTGTTGCATATTAAAACAGCATCAGAAGAAATGGTCTTGAGACCGAGACGCGATCTCAATCTCAACAACGATTTATTAATACGGGCCTTAATGTGCTTATATAAGATGGAATCTGGAATTGTTAAAAATATTGACATACATACACAGTGCTCAAGACCTAAAGATATCTACACTTCATGCCAGTCTTTTACAGGTCACACTTAGGGCCGTATTAATAAATCGATCTGGAGATTGAGATCGCGTCTCAGTACTATTTTTTACTGTTTTAATATACCCCAGATTATCAAGCGTCAACTTAAGGTCATCTCAATGAAAACGGTTTATTAATACGGGACTTAGGCGACCTCGGGATTGATTTATCAATACGCCCTAAGTTATTCAAGGGGCAATGTAAAATATGGTTCCGGTAGACAATCATATTAATTAAAAAGTTACCCATTACATGCATGAAACAACAAAATCTGTATTTTGTGCAGAAACGATATGCAATAGGCTACCCTATTACAAATGTCTGACTATTTCGGTATGATGATGATAAGAAAGTGTAGACATGAACCTTACAGTGATACCTGTTCGGTCCGTTATTTTTTTTATTTTTAGATGCTTCAAGATTACTAGGTGTATTATGTTGTTGTTATAATAGAAATAAATATATTAATATATTCTTATATGATATGACTAAATACAATACCTATTAATAAATATAATATATAATTATAGTTTATGTACTGAAATGAAATGGAAATGATGATGAAAAAATTATATAGGTAAGTACCTAAATAGTTTTAAATATTTACAGTTTGCAGGAATTTCCAGATTTCAAATAAAATATTGTAAATTAGGTTAAGTTATCTGAGACACTTGCAGGTCATTGTAATTTAGAGCAAATAAATCATATTCTATTCTTGTATTCTTCAATCACATGTTATTTTTCAGTGCCTATACAAAATAATTAAATAAGTAATACCTATCTACCTAGTAGCATGCTCTAAGCTTGGAGTAGATTCAATTAAATTATACATCTTTCATCATCATTGTCCATAGTATAAAATGGCGATTAAAAATAGTTAATTGTGATTGTGACAATCCAGCGCGTTGTATATTCATTATTAAATATTTTTTCAAAAAGTATAATTAGGTTATGTTAGATTATTTACATGTATACTTACTTGGATTTTAACCTACACTATACTACCTCTTTATCTTATTAGTTTAATATAAATCTATTTACATGCAATGATATTCCAAATACCTAGACAATATCATTCTTTTAGTCCACTTTTGGCAATATAGTTAATGCATGTTTTATGTTATAAATTAACCCGTCCGCCATTTTAATCTCGAGCTAATCTGGGCGAATTAGTGGTTCTTTGTGGTCCCGTTCTTTGTACTTACTGACCTACCATCTTATTTTACCTTTTCACAGATTACGTAGGTATTGAATAATATAAATTATTCTTCTAATAGTTTCGATTGTTAGACATTGTGTAAAACCATTTTGTTCAGAAATTTCCAGAATTTATCCAAGATCTATTTTAGATCTTTTTACTTCTATTACATGGATAATGTCAATCATAATGACAATGTTTGTCATTTATTTAGCAAAAATTGACATTTAGGTACCTACTTACGTTTAAGTTTTTGCTTAAATACCTCACGTGCACGTATTATCAGCAATCTTGACGGAGACTGGAGACCTCAGAAATTATATAATTCTTGTTTGTTAAAATAATAGGGACTTAAGTTTGATAGTATAAGTACTTATAACCTACTTACTTACCCCATGCAAGCTGTAAAACTAACCAACCAATTAGATATTGATATATTAATTATATAAAACGAGATGTGCCAAGTTTCAAAGTTCATTCTGTATTTATTCTTTGATATTTTATCCCGTCTCTTCTCCTTCCGTTTTTGCACATCAATACCCATTTTCATATTCATTTGTTGCTGGTACATCTAACCTCGGTTTTGGGTCGGAAGTGAAAGAGTAATGTATTTCGTATTAGGCGGTATTATCACTCCAAGCGATGTTATCGAAACTGGCAGTTGTGTTGGTAGTCGATAGTCGTAGGGACTGGGTAGAAATGAAAATATTATTCCTTTTTGATGTATTTAAAATAAATGACCGAAGAAAAAATTGATGAATAGAAATTAATAATTCTACCCCATTTTCTCTATTCACTACACATATTTCAGGAGTGTTTTCTCCTTGATAGCTATAATCGAGCCATAGTCTTATCATCCAGCAGAATCAAAACAAAATTAGGTTATGTGCAAGTTATCGACTTCAGTTCTTTGCTGGGTACTCTCATAGGTAATTTGTTCGATTGATCAAATGCGAACAAGAAAATTATTCTCAATCATGATCTGATGATCATCAGTAGGTATTTATCACTCATACTTAATAGGTATTCAAATTGATATCTCTTCTTCTCTTTTGGGCTTATCTACAAGGTAGATTGCAAATTCGCCGTAAGTCACAAAGTCCCTTCTCGTCCATCACCTTGCTAGAGAATTTGTCAAATGCTTGATTTTGCTCACTTACTTAATTAGCACAATTCTTTTTTGGATTATATTTAGAAGTATTTGTGTTCAACCTTATTTCTTCCTGCGTTTGCAAAATTATCGCATTTTCCATAATAGGTATTGTTTATTCTTTCGTGTAGAAAGTAGATGTGAGTTTAAAATTACATTTTCTGTTTATCTGTTCAATATTCTTCCACTGTTTGATCTACTTCATTCAAGTAAGATTAGTGCTTACTGCCTAATTTAAAAACATTGTAATTGTAAATGATTTCTATACTGGAGAATTTGACGATTCGGACGCCATCGGTAAAGTTCGGGATTCCTCGGCAACGAGTCAAACGACCCGCTCGACATGGACGATGCATGGATGGCAGGCATGACGGGCCGGTGCGGGGCGTAGGTATACGTAAGAACGGCAACAACGCGTATTCTCAATAATTATTTTCTCATACTTATTTATTAAACTGTTCCATCATTTTCTGATTGTATCCTGTTTATTTATTAATAGAAATTGTTTGAGTAAGCTATACTCTATTGAAACTGAACATTTAAAAAGTGTTGGTCGTCTCTAAGCTTTGATTAATTACTGACACATAAATAACTTGCGCAACTGTCTACTATTTATCAACGAAGTAGGTAGGAGAATAATGGCAACATGGCCTGCTCTATGGATAATAAGAACCTACCTAGTCCGTATACGAACATTGGTGAATTTAAATAGACGAAATTTTATTAAATAGGTAGGCCTAATGAAGTTTCAAAATGCTGATTAAGAAACATGGTTCACTTTATTACCTACCTAGTATTCGTACCACTGCATGATCTATTATCTATCACTGAATATGCTAGGTAAAATAACTATGAAATAACAGTCATTTAATTATTACCTGCTTTGAATAGCATATTTAACAAAATAACCAACAAACATTGTTTCGTAAAGAAGTAGAGCGCAGAAGAGTGTGACTACGACATCAAAAACATGGCCCCACTTAGTGCTGTAATACGTACTAGCTACACAGAGTAATGAGCGCTATAGAGGTGCTCGCTCGCCCGTCCTTTATCGCACGTTCACTTACTCTTTCCTATGCATTGCGCGCCGCATACTCCTTCAGTTCTTGTTTGGCGGAAAATACTTTACGGAATGAGCGCGCTAGTCTCTCGAATTCCGCCTACTCTGTTGTGTTGTTCGAGTTTCTGGCGTTCGGTGCCGTGCCGCCATATTAGCACGGCCGCCATTTTCTTCTCTCTCTTTCTGCTGGTTATTGTCAGTGCCGATTTAGCCGTGCTACAGGAAAGTCGTTTTGCGTGTCTAAATCTTCTTAATCACTCTTCTTCTGAATTCTCTTGTTCGACGTCATAGGTACGTACCTAAATTTTGTATCTGTAAACATTTTTGTCTTGTAGTACTGCAGTTTATTTAGGGAGGTGTTTAGTTCTAAAATAGGGACGTTGTTGTTGTAGATATGCTGTTTTTTTTTGTTTTTTTTTTTATGAAATGTAACATTTACACCTACTTTCTTTGACTTATGTTGATTACAGGTTGACGTTGTAGGTATATAGTTATTTATTACGCCGGTTATAAAATGAATAATTAGATATGTTTTGTCAGTTAATTTTTTTTTTTAACTGACTTTATTTAAGCCGGCCGGATTTTATTTAAATTTACCTACATATTTTTTTCTCTTTTTCATTGTTTTTTTAGATCTCTTATAATTTTTTTTTATCCACTTGGTTTATTTTTTGTTGTATTGTTGGTAATTGTTGAGTAGGTATGTAGATATACTTCGTCCGATCTGTCAAAATTCCTCTTTTGAAATAGACTCCTGATTTTTATGAGGCCTATTTTATAACGAAACTTGAAGCTGCCCTCGACTCTGCCCGCGTAAAGTTTTTGTTTTTTTTTTTTTATATCAGGATAAAAGTATGCTTTACGTTATTGCAGAACGAATCTATTTACCTGAGTGCTAAATTTCATCTAAACCACTTCATCCGTTTCGGCGTACCTATCTAAACTTTCACATTTATATTATTGACACGTTCCGGGACACTCACGTCTTGCTTATTAGAAAACAATGAAACTTAATGGCTGGCGCTGTGTCCTGGAAAGTGCTAAATCTTGTTTTACTGTAATTAGGATTAGAATGACTGTTTTTATATTTTGCGTGGTCGATAGAAAAAAATAAAAAACTAATTTTTTTTAATACTGTGGGTAACAGTTAATTTATTTTTGACATTTTTATTCTGCATATATGGCCATATGTATTTTTTTACTTTTTACATAAATACTAAAAAAAGTTTCTGAGTTGCTGCTTCTAAACGGCCTGCTAGATCGTAAAGATTTTGTCGATATCTGACTTTAAGGAGGTACATAAAAATACTTATCTACTACCTACCTACTTATATACTTACTACATAAAAAATTGTTATGAATATGCATATGGCATATATATCCTTGGTTAAAGTTGTATCAATTCTTTCTTTTTTTCAAAGGATCCAGAATATACCGATGCAACATTATATAGGTACCTATATCCTACTTCTGTCAAATCGTCTTCGAGTTTCTATTCGTCTGCCTTCCTCAACTCAATGCGTTCGATAGCCTCGCCTCGACGAGTTCCACCTTCACCTCGATCGTTGTATTTTTGACCGCGGCGCACAACAGTTACCCGTCCCCTTCGCTCTTGCCTATCGCCACCTCGGTCGCATGAGATGGCTTGATTCTCGCAGTGTGGCTTGGCATTTGGCGATCACCGTGCAGCTCTAAACCAGTGGGGAATTTATTCTGATATCCGCGTAACACCGTCCGCCATTTTGAAATGGTGTTTCATGGTTTTAATTTGTCGTGTTTTGATCGATAGTTCTTTGTAATCCGGTTTACAGCTGAAATATTAATGACCTTCAGTCAGTCTTCTTGCGCTGTACGTAGATCTTCAATTTGTAAAATTAATAGTACCTCGGTATTTCCTAACCCTTTTTTTGGTTTGTGATAGTCACTGGTTTGATAATAAGTTATAGGTACCTACTTAGGTACCTATATGGTCCGCTAAACCTAGCCGTACCTACCTACTCCTTGAAACGATTCCTTTTGCTATTAAAATCTTCAAAATATTTAAATCTCTAATCATTGATAGATATAATTTTGATATATCTAGAAAAACAGTCATCCCTCACTATACCTACCTACCTACTTACCGTTTTGATCTGATCGCCCCAAAAGTATGTTAGTAGGTACATATCGGTAGTTTTTCTACTTAGATCTAGAATTAACCGCAAAATTTATAACCCAATGAAGTCCCGAGGTTATGCTTTAATTAAACAGAATATGGCGATATTTAGGGAAGGGACTATGCACGCGCCGCTCTTGACTTGACCTCGATTCTTCATTATTCACTCTGTTCTGTTTATAAATCGGGTGATGTTTGAGTTCCGACTCAACTATTTTTGACTTCACCCCAACTATTTCTAAAATTGAGATTGTTATATAACAGAGTCTGCTTACTACTTGGGTACACCTCTTCTCCGCTTAGCATTACGTCATTGTTCTGACTCTAGTCTAGTCAGTCTTGGTCACGGTCACGATATTTTTTTCGCACGGGGAACACTTTAGTTCAGTTTGAAACTATAATGCCTGTACTAACAAAATACCTGTTTACGTAGGGCAGTACCTCTATCTATAGATATCGATATTTTTGCTTACCTTTCTTTAGAATATGATAAATATCGCAAACATAAAACTAAA
The DNA here is from genome assembly GCA_949316235.1 of Oegoconia quadripuncta. Taxonomy (NCBI): domain Eukaryota; kingdom Metazoa; phylum Arthropoda; class Insecta; order Lepidoptera; family Autostichidae; genus Oegoconia; species Oegoconia quadripuncta. Next base: position 17,951,289 of record OX438756.1, on the reverse strand, counting down.
TTACGAACCGAGTTCGTTATCGATTATTTAGTGCGGAACCCTAAGTCACACACACCCAAACTGAGCGCGGGCAACGACCGACGATGCTAAATACTCTTTCTATTGCCGACATATCTAATACCTTGGGGCCGGCCTAGACTTATGTCTTCTTGAATACCTCGCGGTCAGAAGATAATTGAGTGTCCTGGGAACGAAGCGGTTTAACCACAAGGCATATTAAGAATTTGGAAAAATATAAATTTTTGCCCGTTATCAATGTTTTGGCAATTCCCAAACTGTCCTGTGCTTTCAAAATGTCTTCTGATCCTGAGTTTTGTTACGTATCTTCGGAAATACTAAGATCAGTAAATCATTGCTTAAGAAGCTATAGGTTTGGAAGTCATCTTCTCGTAAGGAAAAGTCGCGTGTTCCTCTCTATCATGCTATAACGCGCCTGAACGTATTTGGAAGTAAGGGATGGAGCGGTAGCGAAATTGATACATAGGGCCGAAACATCTCCAATCACTTAAGGCGATATTACCTACACGATTCACTTCTGCTTTTCAATGTGGATGAAGCAACCAATTTGAGTCATGTAAACATAAAAGAGACTCGTTCAAAGTCAATGTTCAGCATTACCTTTGACTTCTGCGCCTTTCAACCAAAGTGAATCAATTTGATTGAACCGTGTAATACCTATAATATGCCCTTTACCCACAATCTACGTTTACCGCTATGACAGATCGCAGGGTGGTGTGATAAGAGCGTCTTTGTGAATGAAAAAAGGGAAGTGCAATTGTGGAGCTAATATAATTATTTGAGCACTTTTAAACATTCGGGCAGTAACATCGGGCAATTAAAATAAAATACTTGGTCAAAAAATAATAAAAAAATACATGATTTCTTTGATCAAAATCTTCAATTTTAGTTTTACTTTCTCCGTACATTGTTACGGTAAATAACAGATTTTTATTATTTAATGCACTGTATTGTCATGTCAATCTTTGATCATTACTCCACCGACAAGAGCATAGCTCTTAAATTGAAGAGAGAGATTGTCAATCATATAAACTCCAAATTATTCAATATACAAAAAGCTTCTATCGATTATTTCTTTACAAACTCCACTTTAAGGCGAAATATAATGTAAATAGTGAGATCTACAAAAATGTTATCTATGGAAAAGATGGCAGGCCCGCTACTTGGTGCTCTATTCTTGTTATTTTGTGAGCCATACTCGTGAACTTTATTTTTAGTTATTTTGCATCGTCTTGTACAAATTCTGATATTTTTTTGTCGAAAACTATATAGATGGTTATCGATCCTCGGATTTTCTTTATATATATTTTTATTACTTTTAAACCATATTTTTCCACGTGTGAGACTTTGATTATAATGAAATTATTGTGGTAGTAAAATGTGTCCAGAGAAAATAATTTGGTTGATAATAATAAATTTAATTATCATTTGCTATAGCAGAAAATGGAAGAAATGTTCAGTGCAATCATTATTTGGGCGGTAAAGTTAATAAATGGTCAGTTCGTCACAAGGTTACTATTAAAATGTAATAACAATAATAGTTATTATTTATATGCTTCTTATTTTAAGCATTTATTTTATTAACTTTTAATTTTAATATTACAAGTTTACAACTCAATAAAAAAAAGGATCTTTATATTTTTTTTTATTGGTGTTTGTCCAATTTTGTAATTATTGTGCTTAGCAACATGGTATTTCATTTAATTTTACACTATTTCCAACTGGCTAATTTTACTTTGATGTTTTGGCAAATTTTAATGGTAGTCATTTATCTAACTTATTATTTAGGGTAGTTTCATTTTAAAAATCGTGAAGATCTTGTTTTCTTCTTTTTTTAAAATAAATATATGTAGCCATCTAGTTCCACACTAAGCAACTAGGTTTGTATTATATATACCAGATGGTTGACAAACTACACAAATACATTTTTTTTTTGTAAATAAATACATATATAAATGAAAAACATCCATAACTCCGGAACAGAATGTCTGAATACATCATACAAACATATGCCTCTAGCGGTGTTCGAACCCGCGACCTTTTGGTATAGCAGCAGAGTTTCTAACCACTACACCAAACAGGTCTTCGAATATAATCGAATCGTTATAAGAATATTTGATTTAAATTCACCTTTACGTTAAATAATAAATAAAATATCCTCTGACATACACACATTGCCATCTAGTTTCACACTAAGCAACTGGGCTTGATATGGATTCCAGATAGTTGATACACTACGGGAATACATTTTTCTTTGTAAATATTTATATATTATAAATGAAAACACCCATCCGTATTCATCACACAATCATTGGAATTTTGGAATTGGAAATTGGAATATGATGAATTACTGTTCTACTTAAATACCAACAAAACTTAAAGGACTTCGAAGCAATTTAGATCCAATCAATAACAGATACTGTGTTGTACCTATTGAATATTTCTCAGAAGCCTAGGAAGATTCACAGGACAAGAGATTCATTTTGTGTGACCTATCAGAGGCTTTTGATTGCTTGCCTAGTCAGAAATTTACGCCACTGCTTTGCTATTGCAGGCCGTGTCCTATCGTATTTGTGTAAACCAGTTCAGAGGGTTTATGTGTATGGTAAGAGATCGTCAGGGTCTCTAGTTTGTATAGGTGTTCCACAGGGATCAATTCTCGGGTCGTTCCTGTTTCTTATTTATATTAATGATTTACCGTTTTGTACAGACGGCAACCATGAGCTAACAATAATTGCTATTTTCAAAACCTAATGACGTATGGCATCCTTTGTGGGGAAATTCCGCGGATATAAAATGTATTTTGTTCTGAAGAAACAAGCAGTTCGGGCTATTTATACATTGGGCCTTAGTGTATCAATGTACTAATATTAGCATCGCAATATATTTACGAAAAATTGAACGTATACCGGATGAGTTGTTTTTACCGTAAGGAAAAAAAATAGGGCTTATTAGGTAAATTAAATAGAAGTTATTGGCATTAGTAGTTTATTTTATTTTTTCAAAAATGCTCGCGACTGATTCATCTTGATATGCGACTGGCGGGATTCGTAGGGTTCCTATCCTGCGAAATTTATTAACTCATATTTTCTCCAACTTTTCTTTATTTACTTAATTTAAAGATGTAATTATGCGGAATAGGCCACAAACGCGACCGTTAAATGACACAATTAATTCTTTATTCGATGATAGTATTGAAAAAAATAAAAATAATGTGGAAGCTGGATATACCAGCAATACGCAGTATAAATCAATAACAGACAAGAGCACCTTGAGAAAGTAATTTTAAGTTATATTTCTAATAAAATAACAAAACCGATTTGCCGACTGAGAAGTAATGACATACATCTGAAAATAGAATTCCTATAAAACGTCAATATTCCTTTTAATTTGTGATTGCATCTATATAGAACCTCTAACACGCCCTACTCAATCACAAAATTATACACAACGTTTATAAAAAAAAAATAACCATAACATATCTAAGTTAGGTGTGGCAACCCTGGAATAGCAACCCTAATAATGTTATTCAGCTAATCCCATTTCTTTTACGCACTGAAGGTGCTTGGAGGCAGGTAATGCCTTTGTCAAGATATCGGCAAGCATTCTATCTGTCGGCGTATGCTTCAGAATGATACTCTTGTCGATATGCAGTACGTCCCTAATAAAATGCAATTTAATGTCGAAGTGCTTACTCCTTTCGTGGAACACAAGATGGTTAGCCAAACAAATTGCGCCTTGATTGTCAACATTAATAAATACCTTTGACAACTGGGACAAGCCTAATTCAAACAATAAGCTTTTCTGCAAAAGTTCTGGAATCTGCATATTTATCTCCTCTTCTAGCCCACATTAATAGTTAAAACATAGCGACATCCAACAGCAGTACGATCAACGGGTTTTTTAACAATCTCCCAAGTATCGTTTTTAAGGAGACTTTTAACCTCCGAGATAATAGCTCTCTTCCAATCCTCGCTTTCCTCATTGGATAAAGCAACCCTTAGAGAGAACTCCACTACACCCGCACAGTCTTCCAAATAATCATTTTCTTCATCTTCATTTGAAATTTCCAAGTTAGGTTGCTCTGTCTCTATCATATTGTAAATCTTCTTAGGTCTTCCAACTTCACCTTTTCTTTGTATTCTTGGTCTTCCTGGACCTTTTTTCATCGACATAGTACTGCTTGGTTGCACAATAACAACATTATCGTTTTGTATTGCCTCCACGGAATCATGATTTGTAGGACCATTCTCAGAATTAACCTTCATGTCGATATCAACAAACCTTGACGGAGTAATTTCCTTTGTTTTTGACATATCTACATCCTTTCTTTCATCTTGATTCCTCGTCTCCCCTTCTACATTATCGAAAACACTCTTTGGAAATCTAACATCTCTTGCTACTACGATTTTGTGTTCCACGGAAACCCAAACTCTATATCCTTTGGACGTCCTTGGATAACCCACAAAAACTCCTTCACGTGCCTTTGGCGCAAACTTGTCCTTGACTGTTTTATCCAAAATATGAACTTTATCTCCAAAACGTCTCAGAATATCCAGCTCTATAGGTTTCCCTTGCCCTTCTCGTATGGAATTCGACCTTCCAAAGCACTAGTTGGACAGCGATTACGAACATAACTATCAGTTACGACAGCGTCAGCCCAAAAAGCAGGACTAAGTCCAGATGACAACAACATACATCTCCCCATCTCAACAAGAGTCCTGTTCATGCGTTCAGCGACTCCGTTCATTTCAGGCGTATGTGCAATTGTCAATCTTCTTTGAATCCCTTCTTTCTTCAGAAAATTTTCAAATTCCGTATTACAGTACTCGCCGCCATTATCTGACTGAAAATACTTTATTTTCTTGCCCATTTGTAACTCTACCTGGCTTTTGTATTCTTTAAAAGCAGCTAGCACAGCGCTCTTCTTACTCAGTAGGTAAACTTCGCAATATCGCGTACAGTCATCGATAAACGTGACAAAATATCGCGCACCATTCAGTGATTGTGTTTTCATTGGGCCTACAACATCCGAATGTATTATCTTCAACACCTCATCACATGGGCTGCATGATTTACTGAAAGGCAGAGAACTCATTTTCCCTTTAGCACAAATATCGCAATTATATATTTTATTCAAATTTGACATATTTGTATCAACGTTTGAGTGTTTCAGTAACTTAGTGAGATCCTTCGCATTTAAATGCCCTAAACGCTCATGCCACAACCATATGTCGACATTCTCGCTTGCAACGGATACTTCCTCACAAGCTTCTCGTATTTGGTATAAATTACCTTTGCGATCCGCTGTCAATTTAATCTTACCGTTCCTGTCAACAACGTTAGCAACGTCTTTTTCAAAGAATACCGTATAACCACGATCGGTAATTCTAGCAACTGACAATAAATTGCTTCGCAGATCAGGGACGTACAGAGTATCACAAAATTCAGCATGACCATTATAATTATCATTTGAACTCAAAAAACTTACCGTGCCCTTACCCTTAACAGCCGTAGATAGATTGCTCGCAAGGTTTAAAGTACTCTCAAAAGTTTTAATGCTATCGAATTTGTCAGCATTATTACATAAATGGGAAGTACACCCGCTATCCAGAATCCACCCTGACCTTTTAGAAGTATCTGCAACATTAAAACAGTTAAAAGAATCAAAACTATCTACTACAGGTTTTTCTTCTGTCGTGTATCTTGAATCCTGACTCGTCTTCGTCATCTTCTTACATTCCGAAGCTTTATGCCCAACAATGTGACATTTGAAACATTTATATTTAAAACCAACATCTTTCGAGGAATTTCCATTATTTTTCGTTTTCGTATTACGATTATTCCAATTTCCGCTTCTTTTTTGCCTTGAAAACATAGCTCTTTCATCTACCAATCCACTAGATTGTTTTCTCGAAGCATCTTCCTCCAGAATCTTAATTTTCAAAAATTCCACCTTTGGTAAATCGTCTCTCGTTTCCATCGCACATCTAAAATTTTCGTAGCTCGCAGGTAAACTGTATAACAACAATATTGATAACAAGTCATCATGTATATCAATTCCCATGTCATTCAACTTGTCCACTGCTTCCACAAAACTGTAGAGGTGTCCGCGAACATCGTCGCCCTCTTGCATGCGCTGTAGAATCAGGTGTTTCAAAAGTGTGGCCTTTCTCGCAGGACCTTTTGACGCAAAAATAGATTCAAGCTTCAGCCATACCTGACGTGCTGTATCACACCCTCGTATATGCTTTAATTCGCTTGGACTAATCGACAAAATCAAATCTGCTTTGGCCTTTTGATCAGCAGCCTTCCAAAGACTAACACTTTCGGCATTTACCCCAATCTCTTCCGGTTTTATCTTACTTCCATCTACGTACATCCATGTCTCGTTTTTAATCAGTAATGCCTGAACTTGTATTCTCCATGTATCGAAATTTTCTTTGTTCAATAATTCGATTCGCATAGACTGGACCATAACCTGTGGAAGCTGGATATACCAGCAATACGCAGTATAAATCAATAACAGACAAGAGCACCTTGAGAAAGTAATTTTAAGTTATATTTCTAATAAAATAACAAAACCGATTTGCCGACTGAGAAGTAATGACATACATCTGAAAATAGAATTCCTATAAAACGTCAATATTCCTTTTAATTTGTGATTGCATCTATATAGAACCTCTAACAAATAAAAGTATCAATACCTTCTACTTCGCTTACCTAAATGTCCTATTTTTTCTAACGGTAAAAAAAAACTAATCCAGTTTAATGTATGTAAGAAAAATCTAAAAGGAGTAAGAAAAAGAGTGACATCCAAAAAAATACAAGATAAAGTCGTTTAAAGGGCAGTGTATACGCTTTTATAGATTCCAGTGGACATTCAAAATTTTGCCTTTAAATAAATTGAGAACCATCATAACATAACATCTATTAATTCTTAATCTAGTTAAGTTTAATCCTAAAAAGACTCAAGTTTGCACATTCACCGCAAAGAAGATTCCATTTCCCCTGTCTCTTCAATTTCAGAGCACTCCCCTTGACGTTAAGTTGAGTATTGGGATTCTCGGAGTGAACATCTCTAGTAGCGTTCAATTCCGCGGTCATCTGAAGGATAAGGCCAAGTTGGCCTCCAAAAAGTTAGGTGTCCTCAGTAGAGCGGCTCGTTACTTCAGGCCGGCTCACCGCCTCCAACTTTATAAGGCGCAAGTTCGGCCGCACGTGGAGTATTGTTCTCACCTATGGGCTGGGGCACCTCAGTACCAGCTTCTTCATTTTGACCGCGTTCAACGTCGCGCAGTCCGAATTGTCGGCCAAGAGAGTCTCACTGACCGACTGGATCCCCTGGCATTGCGAAGAGACGTCGCGTCCCTCTGCATTCTCTATCGCATATTTCATGGGGAGTGTTCTGAAGAACTGTTCGATCTAATTCCCGCTGCTCAATTTAATGTGTATCGGACACTTCTCGCCGAAAATTAAATTTCCATCCACATCACCTGGATGAGTGGAAGTCTACCACTGTACGTTTCTCAAGAAACTTCTTACCACGTACGATCGCCCTGTGGAACGGACTTCCGGCAGCGGTATTCCCGAACGAGTACGACATTGGAACCTTCAAGAAACGCATCTGTGACCCTTTTGGTGTTGCGGGTGTCCATGGGCAGTGGTGATTGCTTTCCATCAGGTGACCCGCATGCTCGTTTGCCGCATAAAAAAAAAATATAAAATTATAATATATTTATTATTATTTATAATTACCTATTTATAATTATAAATTATTATTTATAATTTTTCTATGGCTTTTCGAATACGTCATATTGTAACCCAGAACCTATTTAAAAAAGCAACGCTTGAGTTTCTTACTCATTTCTTCTCTGGAGAGTCTGATTTGTGAATGAACCGTAATTATAATATTCAGTTAATAAATTTAACGTTTTCAAGTGATAATTTTATCCTATGAAATAAATATTTTTACTTGTCTAATTATGAATTCTTCAAAAAAGTACTTACAAATATGTGTTATAAAAAGATATATGGCACAAAAAGTATGACCAATAATTATAAAATGGAAAGATGCAACATCATTTTACCGGCCTGGCACAAAAAAATAATTTGGTCCTGTTTATACCATAAGTATTTATAGATCTACCTATTCCAAGATTTCTATCGGAACAATCCATATATAATAACTGCTATCGAGTAACTGCCCATTAATTTATTTTACCCTTTATTGGATCCCGTCATATCGTCTTCGCTAAATAGAAATATATACATATGATCAATATTTTATTAACTTATTTTCAAGATTTCTTACGAAATAATTCTGATAATAAATGTTCTCGAATAACTGCCTATTAATTTATTTTACAGTTTTATTGGATGTTATATATAATTATTCTTGTTTATAGAAATATCTAAGACTTTTCACGAACTAATTTTTAACTAATTTTATTAATGTTCTCGAGTAACTGCCCATTAAATTATTTTACACTTCTATTTGATTTTCATACAAAGGTATGATACATTTCGACGACTGATTGGTGTAGTAGGTAGTGACCCTGTCTTCGAAACCAACGGTTGTGGGTTCAAATTCCGCTAGGGATACCCCTATTAGGGGCTAGGGATAATAACTATTTGTGATGAATACGAATATTTATTACCAAGTCATGGAAGTATATATAAATATTTATACATTTTTATCCGTTATTTTAGTAACCATGGTGCCGGCTTTGCCTACTTTGGGGCTTGATAATTGATGTAAATGTCCTAAATATTTTTATATATTAAATTTATTACGCTATCAGTTGAATATACAATACAAATTCTTTATACAACAATACACAAAAAAAGGAAAATTATTTTACAGAAACTTGGTAGTAACAGTAGAAGATACAATTTAGCTATCTTAAAATCCATCCAACATTTGGGTATAAGACAATAAGGTAGTTTGTGCGGTATTAAGTAAGATATTTAATATATCCACGTTTTCATTACACATATTTTACCACGTTTTTTTTTTTATTACACACATTTTTTTATTTTACACTGTCAAATTACTGCCCCATTAAATCTGCCGTTATTTATCTCTAAAAAAGTTTTATACAGGATTATTATGTATCAAAATAAATGTAAAAAGAAGAATAAGAATGAGTGATGTTACGAAAAAAAAACGGATTTATTAAAAATCGATTTTTTATAATGCGTGAATTCGATAATATAAATCGATTAGTTTCGCTTGTTTGGCTAAAATGTGATAAATAAAACAACACTATATTGATTGGTTAATTGTGGTTTATTTGATAAAATACAATTTCAAAGGGCCAATGTATACAGTCAGTCCTTTACCAAAGTAGGTACGTGAAAAAATGTCCGATATTATAGATCCTTTTTATTAATTAATTTATATAATATTCTTGTATATAAATACCTGCATAGATTAAGAATAATATACAAGGACAAAACATATGCAAAGGCGAACTTATCTCTAAAAGATAATCATCAAATTTAATCTAATATTAAATAAAGATTCCTGCGATGATACCGTACTCCTTATATTGTCTGTATCAAATATGTATTCTCGTGGCGGGGGCTGAGGTGTATCGAGTCGACCTAGGTAAGTTGGCGATGAAATTCGCCTGACGATCAATGCGCGTTGCCCCGCGTTAGCGCCGCGCGCCGCCGCCGGAGTAGTGGTTTGATTCGAGATTCTCGGCTTGTTAGTTAACATTGCGCGCACTAAAGCACCCTAAGCTTAAAATGTGTTTTTTTTTTATTATTTGTAGGATTATATTTATCAACATCAACACTCATATCTCAGTCACACAGCCAAAGTAGGTTTTAATGCGACTCGATTCGTCACAATTCGACATTCCTATCTATTCGTCTTTCCATCGAGTCCCGGAATGTTTTTTGGCACTCAATAGGGTAATTTTCGTCCAGTTAGCGAAGTTGCACGATTTGTGACGTGAAAACATTTTTTACTAATCCCATGTGGTTGATTTATATCTGTTTTTATTAAACGACTTCAAAAAAACGTAATGGCAAGTTGTACACCGCGATCTTCTGTAGGTATAGCCCTCCAAAATAGTATAAAGGTAGACATATCATTGAAGCGAGATGGGCCTATAGTTCTTTAATAGGTTGATATCACCCGTTTTAAAAACAGTACCACCACCCCTCTATTCCATACCTCCAGCCATAAGCCCTCTAGCAATATGGAATTGTAACGCTTTTGAAGGACTATAAGTAGGTACCTGTGTTCCACCTGCTTTGAGAGCTTCCGCGGTGACTCCGTCATCACCCGGTGTCTTGTTGTTTGAGGGCCATCCTAATAAAAGTACCATTAAAAGTACAAGGTCAGTTTAGTTTTAGGGTCTGTGGCGAAGCTGCAAATAGATTTTATACAGCGACCGCCGTATAAAACTCTCCTCAAAATCTCTCGATCTTCTGCTTTCCTTGTTGCTGCACTGTCGCCCTCCTTCTTCAGCTTAGTCAATTGGTACTGCCCAATAGATATGTTCCTTGCAAAGACTTTGAAGCCTTTGTTTCGCTCTATCGTCTCCTAGTCCTTAACTCTTTGCAATTAAAGGTACTGACATCATGTCGCGAACTTGCATATCCCTCTATTCATACTTTCAAATTCCAGGCATTTATTTCACCGTAGGATACATCATTTCTTGAATGTCAATTTAATTGTTAGTCAGCATGTTCAAGCTACTTCTACTGAGCTACCAATATGCTTCAGCATCATTGGATATCCGCAGACCCGCAGTGTCACAGAGCGACGCTCTGCCATAAGGTCGAGGAGCTTTGCGGACTCTTTACGGTAAGGTCTAAAAAATGTAGTTCTTTAGGCAAGTAATGCGAGTAAACAAATTTAGTTAAAAACTTTCGGGATTATGGATATGCTCGTGAGTAGGTCGAAGCTCAGACTTTATCAAACTTCAAGCATTTATTTCAACGTAAAATACATTATATCATTTCTTGAATGTCAATTTAAATCTTTTGGAAATAAAAATAGGGCTTCAGCATTTCTCTGTCAGTCAGTATGTCCAAGCTACTACCGCTTCGGAAAGGGAAATCATCTGTGGGAAAAGCAGCGCCGAAAGAAACCGACAGGATCATTGTTCCTTTCTTGTCGTTCTTGTCTCGTCTTTCAAATTATACATTAACATTAAATGTGCCTTTACCATTCGATGAACGCTACCGGTTTTCATCCGGTTGACGACGGATGCATCATCGAATATTCTCCTCTGTGTAGGTAAGATGAAGTCTATTTCATTTCTCGTAGAACCATCTGGACTCGGCCTTTCCTCCTCACAAGGCGATTTTTGGAAAAATAGTTAATTGCTAAAGATTGCCTCTTACTCCGGGAAGCCGAAAAGCCTCTTTATGGTGAAAGAGGCTTCTTTCACTGCCCATAGCCGAAATTCCTTATTCGCAACTCGTGGTCGTTTCTCTTGCCCAGCCTTGTAATTAAAATGTTTAGCCTTGTAGTTAATACTAAAATGGGTTTTTGGTTCATGTATGACTTTACTGATGTCCTCATATATAGCCTCTACCTTGTCATCTGGGCGTGTCGTGTGCGGCGTGTATACCTTTCGAACTTTCAACGAATACCTCTTGGATATTCTAAATATAAGGTATACAATCCCGCTCGACACACGATCTTAATAATGTTGTTTACAAGGGACTTATGGACGAGAAATCCATCACCACTATGGAACTGTTGGTCGCACTGGGAATAAAGCAGGTTACCTTATCGGGTTATCGTGTCCTCATTCGGATAACCGTATTATGTCTCACGTAACCTACCTAATTCCCCTTACAACTCTATTTTCGTTGGTCTTCAGCGTCCGTATCATGTGTTACCAGAGGCAGTCTTCCTTGGGAGTGGGTGGTAGCTCTTATCTCTTTCGGAGATTCTTGGCCACTGGACCGTTACCAGCCAAGAAAGAATTTTGGTTCCTTCGATGTCATCTAAAATGCAGTTGGAAAATTTAATTGGATAATCTAAATGTGTAGAAGTATAGTGAACGACTCGGCAATAATAATTGCCAGTTAGTCAACTGGTCGAAAACTAATAGAATACTAAACATGGTTATCAGTTTTCGCTCACGTTTAACCATTCATATAAAAAAAATGGACGAAAAATAAGCTAATATTCAAGGCAAATTTAAGTTTTCGCCTACGAAAAATTAATTCAGTTTAAATCATGCAACATTAAAAACCCTGTGGACGAAAATAAGTCATTTGATCGAGTAGCCAATAACAATGTTAACAATAGTAAATTAAGTCGTATTTCATACAATTTACTGAATAGACGTATTATTTTCTATTTCTTATCCGTACAGTAAAAACGTATTATGTAATTCTAAGCAAATTGATTAACACCTCTTAAAATATTCAACGTTGTATTAAATAAGTACTAAGTAAAAAAACACGTAAATTCACCAGTTTTCGGTCGAGAACTGATTTTTTTAAGAAATTCATATTAGTATCCGTCCAGTATAATTTTATTATTGAATGATAAAAAAAATATGATTCACTCCTCTTAATATTATCAATATAGATTAAACAAGTACTACATAATATAAAAAACAAAATTATTGTATCTCGAAAGTAAGCGGCGAATTGAGGAGACTTTTGTAGTGTTTTTAGCCATCAAACATTTTTCGATGTCATCTAAAAAACAGTTAGAAAATGTTAGTGGACAATCTAAATGTGTAGCGGTATAATGAACGACTCGACAATAATATATCTAGCAATTATTATTGTTGAGTCGCTTGAATGAGAGTTACATCTTCACTAATGTTTATCTCAGTAAAATTATCTGTAAAATTTGGTTATACAGGGCGTCCCAAAGTTATGGGACATGAAGGGGAAGTACCTTAAATATTGTAGATAGTGAATTTTGCTCAAAGAAGACTTTATGTTATTTTTAAAAGTTAGTAATTCTGCATTCATAGATTTTCTAAAAATTACTTGCTTCGGCTGGGAATCGAACCGACTTAAATGTGAAAAAAAAAACACCCTACTTTTATGATGCCAATCGAAAGAATAGCTAAAAAATAATAACTCTGCCTAAGTAACATAGTATTTTAAAAGAAAGGAACAACATAAAATGATTGAGTCAAATTTCAAGAAAGTTATTTATTGCCGACGACGTTCGAAAAGTAGCGATATTATCATTCCAAAGATAGCATTGATTATTCGTAAATAAGTTGCAAACAGAATTGTGCCATATCACATCGAGTGTTCACCATAAAATGATTAGAAAATCAACAGGCAGCGGGCTCATTAAAAGATTGGCGATTTGCGTAAGACAAGAGGGATCACATTTTGAGCATTTAATTAATTAATTTACAAAAAAATACCTACTTAATTGACTACGGCAGTTTCATGTATGTTTTTTATTTGATTAAAATGATTAATTTCACGTTGTTCCTTTCTTTTAAAATACTATGTTACTTACGCAGAGTTATTATTTTTTAGCTATTCTTTCGATTGGCATCATAAAAGTAGGGTGTTTTTTTTTTCACATTTGAGTCGGTTCGATTCCCAGCCGAAGCAAATAATTTTTAGAAAATCTATGAATGCAGAATTACTAACTTTTAAAAATAACATAAAGTCTTCTTTGAGCAAAATTCACTATCTACGATATTTAAGGTACTTCCCCTTCATGTCCCATAACTTTGGGACGCCCTGTATATTAAGTCTAGCGTTTTGTATGAAGAATTTCATAAGACTGTTTTCTCCATACAAACATTTTTGATTGTTTTTTGGGAACGGCAAATCCAAATTTAGCTAAACTTTGTGTGTATTATCGGATAACATTAAGTTAAGTATAGGCAACGTTTATTTTTAAAAGTAACCGCTTTATAAAAGTTTCAGCGAATCTAAGAAATGATTATGGGAAGCACATGAAAAGAGCTGTTCAAATTTTTTTTATTATGTGATTTAGCCCAGAAATTAAAGAAATATTTCATGTGAAACTTTGAAATAATATTCCTTTTACCAAATAAAAAACAAATTTGGATATAGCTTTGAAAATCGCAGGAATTGGTACATATGATTAACGAAGAAAAAACTTCAATTTCATGGGTAAAGACCCAATATAACCACGTTTTTAATTACGTTCATAAAGCAACTGGTTAAGACGTTTATATAACAGTTAATTAAATCTTATATTTAAATCAAAATTATGTCTGATATAATTCAACACCTACTTTTTAGTTAAAAATAAGAGGTCGAAAACTAATATAGTATTAAACATGCTTTTCAGTTTTCGCCCACGTTTTTATTATTTTTATAAATATAAATAAATAAATAAATATAAATGGACCAAAAGTAATCTAAAATTCGTGGTAGACTTCAGTTTACGTCCACGAGAAATTAAATCTTTTTACATCATGCAACACTAAAAATCCATTGAACGAAAATGGGTTAATTGATCGAGTAGCCAATAACAATGTTTACAGTAGCAAATTTGTATACGACAATTTAGTGAATAGACGTATTATTACAAATTTCTGTTCGTTATCCGTACATTAAAATGTATTTGTAATGATAAAAAAATGTGTGATTCACCAGCACCCTTGCAAACTATTTTCTAAAATAAGAAAATATATAAAAAAAATGGGTATGTAGAATTCCTAAATCAATGTACCTAAATCAATTTTCCCTCACTGCAAAATTCAATGGTGTTCGAAACAATGGTGTTTTAAATCTTCTAGTATGTTTGTCAATCGTCGATGACAGAAAAAAATAACCAGATGCAATAAGGGAGATATAGTGTCATTGTAGTGCAGGTTCTAGTGTTGTTGCATTTAGAGCAGTCTGTGAAATGAAAACTAAGCGAGCTGCGGATACTTACCGTTGCGATACCTAAGACCTACCTATATCACCCCCATATTTATCTTCGATCCATCCACATTTTTAAATTGCATTTTTTTCTATTCCAGAGTTAACTTCCCGTCGACTGACATGAACGTAGCAAATGTGAAACAATGCAATTAATATTAGAAGTGGAGAACACCGATACAGACATGAAAGAGAAGATGACTACACTCAATCAAGAACCCGTTGCTGATAAGGTCATCATTAATGGAGATCTTGCGGATCCAATTGATATGCCTAATGGAAATAAAGAGAACATCTTAATTAAAGGAAATATAATTAAGAATGAAGATATGGTAGACTCGGTCGCAACTAAAAAAACGCTAGATACAACTGCGACAACTGCTGCTAAAGATATTCTACCACAAGAAGAAAATTGTAGTTCAGAGCAGCCACCTAATGATATTTCTAGTCAAGTAAATACTGTCGAAAATTGTAGCGGAATTAAAAATATTAATGCGGAAAAAATAAGTGTCCCAAGTAATAGCAATGGAGAATCTCAAAGTGATATTGTTACTAAAAGTGACGTTTCTATCGAGGAAGACCTTTTGTCGTCAGATTGTTTAATTAAAGAAAAAGAAAGTCCAAACGTAAATAAGATACCGGAAATGTGTACCGAAAATGGAAGCAATGTTGATATTGTTGATAAAAATTACGAAAAGCCTTTAAATGGCAAAAACATTGATTTCGATCTGGAAACTACCAATGAGCATGTAGATATTGATTTACAAAATGACAGTAATATCACAGAAGAAGTAAATAATGCAGAACAACAAAATAATATAGTATCCCATTTTAATTTAAAAGAATGTAGTTCAAAAATGTTAGAAAGAAATTTGAAAAACGATGAGAACTCTAAAGGTGAGGTCTCTAAGACTAGTGATGTTATGGAAACCATAATATCTGAACGTAATCCCTCAGAAGTTAGCATCAATCATGATATTGATTCTGAAACATGTAAAATAGTAAGTAATTTGAAAGAGAAAGCCCATTCCGAAGAACCGGATGATAAACGTAAAGAAGTTTCAGATGAAACAATATCCACAATTATGAAAACTGAGAGTTCTACTATAAGTCAAGATAAAAATGGTACTTCATTTGCAATAGCGAACATAGAAAGTAATTTAAAGGAGAAGTTTCACTTCGAAGAACTGGATGAAAAAAAAATAGAAGTTACAGATTCATCGCTATCCACAATTACGGAAATTGAGAATTCTGAAACACGCACAAGTCAAGATAAAAAAGTTATAACCAACGTCGAAAATAACTTAAAAAAAGCTCTCTCCGAAGACAGGAATGAAAAAAATAAAGAAGTGTCATATCCAACAGTATCTACAATTATGGAGTCTGAGCGCTCTAAACTTCGTAAAATTCAAGATGAAAATAATACTACATTTGAAATAGCGAACATAAAAAATAATTTGAAGAAGAAGGCGCTCGAAAATGAAGAAATTACAGAACCACTAAATGCTATAATTATGGAAAATGAAATATCTGAAGGCAGCATAAGCCAAGATAAAAATGACACTACATTCTCAACAGCGGACATAATAAGTAATTTAGAGGAAGCTCACTCCGCAGAAACCGATTGCCAAAATGAAATTGGTATAAGCCAAGATATAAACGATACATATGCAACAGCGAACATTGAAAGTAATTTAAAAGAAAAAACGCATTCTGAAGAAACGGATGACAAGAGTAAAGAAGTTACAGCATCCACAATATCCACAATTATGGAAACTGAAAACTCTGAAGCTAACATAAGTGATAAAAATGATGTAGACGTCAGCTCAAGTCAAGATAAGAACAATTCAACATCGACGACTGGAGAAGGGCATTTACCGGCGAAATGTAACTCCAAAGAACCAGCTGGTAATAAAAATGAATTCTCCGGTAATAACACAAGTGAAGTGGAAGTTCATTCAACATCCGAAATAGAAATGGATTGCAGTGAAGTGGAACTTGAAATAGGTAATAGAGTAAATAGAGATTCTACACAATCTCCTATGAAATTTGATAAGGTGATTGACATAGATGTAAGTGAAAATGAGAATCCTATGGACTGCGATGTGGTAACTACAACTGAAACTAACGATGGTATTACCGTAGTAATACCTCTCGATGCTTCTATGGATTGTGATGAGGTGATCCAGGCAACTGTTGATGAAAATGAGATTATCACAAAATGCATATCACAGGATAAACCCAACGACGACGTAGAAACTACCAAAGTTGAAGTTGTTAAACAGTGTTTCAGTGAAAATGTGTCTCTTAATGGTACACAAAATATAATTGTGCCTCCAGTGGGAAATAATGAGAATACAAATAATAATACTACTCAAATTGCAACTGATGAAGCTGAGGATGAAAAACGTGATGGAACGGAACCAACACGTGGAAATGACGTCGAGATAACTAATATTGATGATCTAAAAGTTGTAGAAGAAAAATCAATTGATTCCGAAGAAAAAAATATTGATGCTGTAAATATAATTGATGACCAAGATAAGCAAATAAAAGCCTCAGAAACTCCGCTGCAACAAAAAACAATTGCGAAAAAGATAAATCCGAGCATATGTAGATTATCAAACACTTTAAACATTTTGTCTGATGATGAAGATGAGCCACCTAAGAGAAATGAGTGTCATGATACTAAAATTACAGATTTAAGCGATAAACAATGTATAAACATTGATGAAGATGATGACGACATTATGGTCATCGATGAAGATAAAGATGAAAACATTGACACTAATCAACTATCTGCCGAAGCGAACAAATTACAAAGCGAGCCAACATTAGAAAATGGTACTAAACAAGAACTTGACTCTGCCATTGAAAAAGGTTGGTAAAACTGAATTTTATTATTATTTCATAAAGAAATATTCCAGTAAACAATCCCCTGCAAAATATCTTTCGGACCTTGCTAGATCTTTATAATTTGTTATGCAATAATCTGGAATACGTGCCACATTATATTTTTAAAAATCTTAATTAAAGAAAAAGGTTAATTTGTAGGATAAAATTATCATTTGAAAACGTCACATTTAACTTAATATTAAAATTATTATTATTCACAACGAGAAAAAGAGAGAAGAACGAGCAAAAAAATCAACTCATGCCCTTTTTAAATAAAGTTTGGATTGCAATGTGTAATATTATATTTTATAATTGAAATAAATATCGCCGGGCGCTCTATCTCCATGCTTTCTTATCATCCAGATAGTAAATAAATTTTAATATGGCCTTTTGTAAATAATGTATGTTTTATGACTGTTTTGAATTTATGCAAAACATGCCTATTTTGTTTAGGCAAATTTTTAATGTCAACTGGAACCTTATTATAAAAGCGTATACATTACCAAGCGTATACATTAAATGATTTAGTAACTTTGTGTAAGTGGCTAACATGAACAGCAAGTTTATTTTTATATCTTGTTTTAACATTATGTATATCACTATTTTTCTTAAACTATTTTTTATTAAATTATTATTGTGGAACCTTTTAAGCATTGTATACAGATCTGTATTCTTTAATGTCTTTATTTTCTAGAATCTACTGAACCTGAAAAGGAGTTCACAGATACGTCAGAGAGACCTGAAGTAACTGATAAAGATTCAGCTGATAAAACCGACAAATTTAAACCCTTAGTAACGGCAGACTTCTTTAAAAATTATAAAAAAAATCTAGCCGATATGACAAGGGATGACTTAGAAGAATTCTGCATTTTGAAAATAGTCGAAAGCATAATTGATAGGAGCAACTTAAATGATATCAAATCTAAAATGAAATTAATGGCGCAAACCATTGACGAAAATAAGAAGAAAGCTCTGATGTTATCGAAACAAAACAGAGATTTACAAGTTGTCTTGAAATCTGTTCAAGAGGAGCAAAAGAAGGCGGGTGTATCGGTCATAACACCCTTAAAGATCACACGTTCTGTGGGCATGCAAGTCTTGATGACTGATAAAAATGCTCGTAGAAAGCCGCCTGCACAGACTACGCAATTCCCTCAGCCAAAGGCAACACGGTATACAGCGAACCAACCAAGACAACAAACTCAAACTAACAACCAACAAATACCTGTTCCGCGATTAGTACCCGCCTCCACTAATGCTACAAACAAAACGACTAATGTTGCACCACAAGTGGCACCTAAAAATGTAAAAAATGTTAATCCACCGAACGGTATCAAGATTTCACCAGCCGCACCACCAAAAGCAGAGAAAAGGGCACATAATCGAATTCAATCTGTGACTGTTGACTTGACTGATGACGAACCTCCTCCAAAAGTAGCTACTAGAAGTTCCCCCGTACCTCCTGTGAGATTTGTGCCACCGCAAAGCCTTGTTGCACAACCACGGCAACAACTTCAACCTGTCAATAGTCCCAGAAAAGTATACATACCTATAAGTGGCCCACAAGGACAAAATCAAAACATTAGACCGGGTCAGACCATCATGTTGAAGAGTGTCTCTCCAGCAGGTAAGTGGGCTAAACATATACAATTCAGAAGCACATTATTAGCTCATTGAAAGTTGTCAGTGTTAATCAGCAATATATTAGCCACAGGACACCTTCTGTTGACAATAAGCCTCCCCGTGGATTTCCAGAGTGCTAATGTTAACTTTAAATTCCAGGTCCAAGACCACGACCTACAATGGGACAGATAGTCAGAGTGCCACAAAACCCTGTTCGTATGACGAGGGTCCAAGGTGTCAGACACCCGGCGCCATTGCCCGACGCTATGAAACAGTATCAACCTCCCAACTGGAAAGCATTACCTCCAACGCCCGACCTCAAACTGTCTAAAGTAGAAAACGGAATAGTTATCTCTTGGAAAATTGATGAATACCAAGAAGAGAGCTATGAAGAAATAGCCAGTTACCAATTATATGCTTATCAAGAGACTTCATCGCCACCCAGCACTTCTTTATGGAAGAAAATTGGCGATGTCAAAGCATTACCCTTACCCATGGCGTGCACGCTTACTCAGTTTATGGCTGGTTATAAGTATTACTTTGCGGTAAGGGCTGTTGATGTCAGATCTCGTCTCGGACCATTCAGTTTGCCTGGAAGTATATTACTTTTGAATAAAATGTAAGACTGATGCATATTTTTACTGTAGATTATATTTTGTGGCTGCCAATGTCATACATTGTTGCAGGTTAGATCTCTTGATTCTTGGTTGAGTTAATTTACGCTTTAAATTATTTATCTATCTCTAATTTGTACAGGACTGGATTTCTATTTTTAGATTTGTATACTTAAGTTCTTTTTAGCATTGACGCTGTATGCGCTGCGCTATGTGCATATTATGTAAAATTAGCTAAACTTACGAATGATTAGATGGTTGAAAAAAATCCATTGTGAATTCCATCTATCTTGATAAGTAGTTAAATGTAGATTGTTATAAAAAAAATAGTTTTATTCTTTGGAAAACTGTTTTTACAGTATTGGCGGGTAATTTCTATTTGGTTTTTATCATTTTTAACATAAATTACATGCATAGAAATGTTTTGATTTTCCAATTATAAAATTCTCCAACATATAACCTACACGAGTATTGATCATTAATCATTTAATAAAAATAAATATCATAATAGATTTCGGATAGCTGTGATTAAAAGTCTGTGTAATCAATTGATTGTTTTTTTTTTTTATGTAAACACCCAATTTCAGGGATATTTCAATTTTTCACACGATCAATTTTTTAATACGTTTTTTTACAACACTGGACATAATAAACTCTGGAATATCAATGCGGGACATTTGACCAGTGCATATTTTAGTGGGGATTGCGAGCTAACGGAATAAGTCCATGGCTAACGGAGGTTAAAAGGGTTGCACTACAATAACAAAATAAAATAATTAAAAAATAAATAAATAAAAATTATGGATTTTTGAAATCGTACTCTGAACACGTGTAAAGTTTTTAAATAAACAAACAAGGCTAGGAATTCGGGATATCCGGGTCGCATTAGACGTTTTGCGGGACTATTTTACTAATGATTCTAATGCGGAATTACAACAACAGTATCGGGACAGTCCCGCAGTCAGGAACGGTTGGCCGCCTCAGTAAACACCCAGTTTCAGGGCTATCTAAACTTTTCACACGATCAAGTTTATAATACAGGACTACCTAAAACCACCAAGGAAAATTTTTTTCGAGCTACATAAATTAAAAATGTGTTGCAGGCGTGTCGCAAGCCAAGCAATGTGTGGTATAATCGCAGAGTACTTTTTGTATGGAATTGGGCTTTATGTGGCTTTGATTGTACTTCATGCGTGGAAGTTAACTACAATTTCATCTCGCGTTTTTCAGCATGGTTCGCAATTTGCGCCATCTGTACCACAACATATGTACCAATATGTAAACCATTCCGTTTTAGGGCTCGTGGCCACTCGATGAATTCGCCTTTTCATCAACCATACAAGCGACCATCGCATGGATCGTCACGTCGACTCATCTCGTCATTCGCACGAGATGAACTACTAACTGAGAAATTGATTGGGCTCTGAATGGAATCCTTTGCCCGTTGTTTAGACAACTTTTTTTTTAATGCAGTGTTGCTAGTTGCGGAAAAAAGTTCGCATTAAATAAATTAGTTATGACGGACGAATCTATCAGCAATATTAGGTTGTGCTGAGTAGTAATTATTCATCATCAGTCCGTAAACATCCCACTGCTGGGATATAGACCTTACCTCGTATTAAGCGAGTATGGTCCTTAATCCACCACGCTCGCCCAGTGCAGGTTGAGGACTTCAAATGTCTGCGAATTTTTATTTCTTAGACAATCGCGATGTCCTTCACCGTTTTTAAGAGCAGTCGGATAAATGTACGTAAGTAATTAAATTTAAAAACTGATTGGTACATGGCCTGCCTCGGGTCGAATCCGGACCACCTAAATTGGGAGTCCTTCATTCCTCCACTGAGCCACCGACGCTGTAATTATTATTATTATGTTTAAAAGTTAAGTATTCATGATGATGACTCATAACAAAATTAAGTAAAATATAGTAGATGAAAATATGTTTCGTGTCTGGAAGCCATAATGTTGGACATCATTTACCTGTAGACAGTAATTCGACTACAGTTTAATGTTCTTGACGAAAGCCATGAAGTTTATGAACAAATGCATTTGAAATACCATTCAGTGTGTCGCCTACATTGGAAACTGATTACAAAGGCGAATCGCTCCAAAAGTTCGATCTATTAATAAACCTAGAAAACCGTCCCTTGCCTATTGCTGCTAAAGTTATAGCCATTGAATGTTCTCGAAAATTATCAGATGAGATTGATCATAACTACGTGTTTTTAGTAAATCTTAATTATATTAGCCGAACCTGTATTCGTGTCATCTTTAGCATATCTTGATACTTAATATACATTTTCTAATGATCGCAAACTTTACGAAATCTGGAAAAAAAAATGTTTTCAATTCTACTCCACTTGCTTTGAATACAATATCCTTCAAACTATCCACGCGAACGCGCTTCATTCGTTCATTATTTCCGATTACTCCATCTATTGAGTAAATACATAACATAGATAAAATCACGACCTTTATCCCAAATGGGGTGGTCAGATATATCCAACTAAAGCGTAAAGGTGTACTAAACAAACGATGATTATTTTTGATTTGACTTTGAATCAGCGCTCTCTGTAGAGACATTCGGCACTATTCCATATTTTTTAGTTGATATCTGGAAAAGGCCTCGTTTATGATTCTGAAGTCAAAACCAAATTCATTTGACTCATTCAATATGTACGATTTTAAAACTTGAAGTGATAACACTAACTGTCACTTGACAGCTGTCGTTTTTTTTTTAACGCTGGCAATTTCGTTCATTTCAGTTTTTAATAAATTCGCGTGGTGGGAGATCGTCTGCATAGTTCCACTAAAATTTTTATTGTATTTTATCAAAATAAACGTATTTTTTTATTATAATAACATTTCAACCCTGTAGCGTATTGTATTATATTTCGAGCTCGTAGTACGTTTTAGAAATTGTGTTTGTTCGCGTTATATTTGAGATAATTTGACGTAGATTGACATATCGTTTCGCAAGTACTTTCCACTGAGAGGTGTTTTATTTGTGTACGTTGTGTGGAAAATATCCGCTCGGATTATTTTTCTTGGTGATTTATGTGAAAAGTGGTGTTTGTGTTCGGCGGAGAGGTATAAATTGTTTCGTTGGAGTGTAATCGATATGTGTGTGCTGTGTTTGTAGTGGTGACGATAACAACTTGTTTACGTTGTCCGTGTAAAGTGAGGTATCGGATGTTTGTTTGCGGTTCCTGCGCCGTGTGAGCCATGCGGGCTCGTCGCGATAGTTGCCGCGACGCGGAAACCCGTCAGGTAACATTATAAAAAAGACACTACTTTTTACGCAGTTCAGATTTGTACCTCATTCCTCTGTTCATTAGCGCATCTCATTAGAAGTTACTTTAAGCGAGTGTCATTATGTAGGTGTTACTACATAAATTGGTGAGAGTGTCAATAAGGGTGCGCACAAAAGAAAGCTTTGTAGGTGATTTTTTGTAAATTTTTTTTTGCTAATTTGTCCTCATAAGCTTATGTCACCCTAACCCATTATTTAATTCGGTTGTCCTGTCTGGAGTTGCAAAAATAATTAGATACCCTTAATAATCACAACTTAGATAATGAAAAAGCTAGACAGAATAGTAACTCATTATTGAAATTTATCCATATTGCTGCTCCGTCCCAATGTAAGAGTGATAGAACAGTAGTTTCCTGTAGTATTCCGCACATTGGCAAGGTTTGTTTTCTTGAAATGAAGGTAGATGTATATTTTTCCTTTTATCTGGTAAAGTTAAGCGAATATTGTGTCCCGTCTTGTATGAAAATAAAGTTATAAAATTTAATCTTTATTTGCTGAGAATATATTTTGAACTAACCTGCTTCAGCGTTTGCATCCTTGTCAGGTTCCCAATTCCTAGGTGTCAATTAGTGGAATCCGTACCCCAGGGGTATGCAAGGTTGCATCAAGGGGTATGTGCAGCAAAAACAATGCAAACAACTATTATTAAATGATCGAAACAAAGAAAAATGTACACTTTTATCACATTAATTAAACTGATGTTCTCCTTCATTATAACAGACCTTATACTTTGATGGTAATAAAATGTAATATACATCTGATTTCATTTTTTATTTATTGTTCCTGAAATTAGAGATATATGAGTTTGAGAAGTCGAAGTTTGAGAAGAAGAGTTGTTGAAGTGTTACACAGAAAAAACTAATTGGGACGGCCTCTGTTATATATACCCTATTGTGAACAGCTGTTCCCCATTGCTATGAAAAGTTATTTTCTCATATTTTGTTGGCTTTTCTGTTCTCCACTTCTTTGGGTACTACTTTGAGACATGTTTGGTCCATCTGTCTATGTTGGACTACATACATCATCATTATAATGTTTACACCATAATTAAGTAATTAAACACTAACTCAGTCTGGTATGCGGGCGTACCAGTGTTGCAGCTCAATCATTCAAACGACGGTGCTATGCTAATGAACCAGCCCTTAATTTTGACCTCAGTTTATTAAATTTACATTCTATATTCATTGACAACTTTTTTGGCTCAATCTCTTTTGTCCCACCTAGGTCATAAGCAAGTGCATAAATTCAAAAATAAATATGCATGCATAGCGTCGGTGGCTCAGTGGTTAAGACACTATCTCCCAATTTGGGACGTCTGGGTTCGATTCCCAGGCAGGCCATGTCAGTCACTTAATTAAGGCTGCTACCTTAGTTAAGTGACTGACATGGCCTTAATTAAGTGACATGGTCTTACTTTATAAATATATTATAGTAGGGGAAATTCTAACGGGAAATTGTCATTCAAGTTGTAAATGAAATTTATCTATTATGTAAAGCATAAAGGATAAATAACAATATCCAACCTTGTTTGACCACCTTGTCTTGACCCTCCAAACAATATCACAAAAATTAAGCCTTTAAATTTAATTGAATTAGCTATGTGTATTTATCCGACTGCTCTTAAACATTGTGAAGAAATCTGCATGCCTGAGAAATAAAAATTCTAAGGCTTGTGAAGTGCCCAATCCGTATTGGGTCAACATGGTGGACTATGGCTATATGAGGGAAGGCCTATATCCCTGCAGTGGGATGTTTATAGGCTGAGATGATGATGTATACACTAAGAGAAACTATGAGGAATAGCGAAAAGTACTCAAAGGACTCTCAGGCCCGATTTTGATGAAAACTAAAATTGCATCATTGGATAATTCAAATGTAAAAAAAAATCACATATTGTACATATTTATTACACCATTCCATAGTGTCGCTAATAAGGAACGAATTCAGGAAAGTAACGACATACGGCAAACTTAAGGAAAGTTCTAATTTCAAATTTTTTTATTACTGTTTTTGTTTGGACTTCATTCACTGTTGAGGGATATGTTCTGTAGTTATAATTCCACTAAATAACTGTTCTAAGGGTTTTGAAATTGCAAAATTGTTCCATTCAGTATCACATTAATGATATGAATTTCTCCAGGTGCTTTATGACTATTTTGTAGTTAGTAGTTTCTGTAAGATATTTAAATGTACCTTCCTTATTTAAACAATAAAGCGTATTTGATTGATTGACTATTTTGTGAGTGCTAGTTTCTTCAAAATGGTTAATCTTTTTCCTTCCATTATGTTGTTCATTATTATAGCATCTATCTAATGTTATAAATTCGAAAGCTTGGACGTTGGTTTGTTTATTTGTTGGTTTATTTGTTGCTCAATCACAACCAAACAGCTGAACAGATTTGGATGAAATTTGGTATATATAGGTAGAATATACCCCGCATTAAGACAGGATACTTTTTATCCCGATAAACCGAGTAGATCCCGAGACTAATATTATAAATGCGAAAGTTAGGATGATTGTTTATTGGTTCGTTTGTTGCATAATCACGGCCAAACAGATTTGGATAAAATTTGGTATATAAGTAGAATATACCCTGGATTAAGACATAGGATACTTTTTATCCCGATAAAACGAGTAATTCCCGAGAGATAAACCAATTAATCATATCCACGATAGCGCTATTTACACAAGACGAAGCTGCGGGCGGAAAGCTAGTAATTAATAAAACTATGTATTTACAAAATAAAGAATATTCATTTGACTACTAGATGCAATTACCCACCAACACCATTCCATCTTCGGAGTAGACAGATAAGGCGTGAGGGCAATTCCACCCGTATGTAGTTCATATAGGTATTAAAGTATCGTACTAAGCGGTTTGACTTCATACGAACAACCAAGGCAAATGGCCTAAGTCTAACTCAAAGCTCCAAGCACCGTTCCCTGCGACCCAAAACAGGATATCTGTAAACCTGACGGGTACAAGAAAGCGTTTCCGCGTCGTTGTCACTTTCACTATTGAACCGGCGCGGGCGCAGGCCCTGGCTACTTTCGCCGGCGGTTACGGCGCGTTTGCATCTTTACCTACCGGTTTTTCATTATATTCTTACATTATACTTAAACCATATCCTGAAACTCTAGTTTCTTAAATGTGATCTGATAAGTGTTTTTTAACAACAGAGTTTTATTAAGAATAACAAAATTATCTATCTAAATATATAAAGGAAGAAACTGACTGACTGACTGACTGACTGACTGACATATCAACGCACAGGCCAAACCGCTGGGTCTAGAGTTTCCAAATTTGGCACGTAGGTTCCTTACGAGGTCTAGGGGAGCACTAAGAAAGGATTTTTCAAAATTCACCCTTTAAGGGGGTGAAACAGGAGTGGGAAGTTTGTATGAAGAAACAGTATAACTTGGACATTTCGACTATTTTCGACTCGAAACTTCGCAAGAGTACTCCTAGGAACAAATAAGCTAATACGTGTTTTGAGATTTATCGAAAAACAACCCCCTGGGTTATGAAATGGGGGTTAAAACCATAAAATCGATATTGGTGTCGTTATTTAGGTTTTATGGGATGTTGATTATAAAAATGACATTTATTTTAAGTTAACCCTCTAGGGTTGAGATAGGGGTGGGGGTTGCTACCAAAAAAATCTATATTGGACACCCCCCTGGGGTGTGAAATGGGGGTTAAAACCATATAATCGATAATGGTGTCGTTATTTAGATTTTATGGGATGTTGATTATGAATAGTCAAAGTCATAGTCAAAGTCAAAGTCATAGTCAAAGTCATAGTCAAAGTCAAAGTCATAGTCAAAGTCATAGTCAAAGTCATAGTCAAAGTCATAGTCAAAGTCATAGTCAAAGTCAAAGTCAAAGTCGTAGTCAATGTCATAGTCAAAGTTATAGTCAAAGTCATAGTCAAAGTCATAGTCAAAGTTTTAGTCAAAGTCATTGTCAAAGGGGTGAAACAGGGGTGCGAAGTTTGTATGAAAAAACAGTATATCTTGGACATTTCGAGTACTTTCGACTCGAAGCAAAAGGCGTAGTCGTACTCGAAGTCGAAGTCGAAGTCGAGGTCGAAGTCGAAGTCGAGGTCGAGGCCGAGGTCGAGGTCGAGGTCGAAGTCGAAGTCGAAGTCGAAGTCGTTGTCGTAGTCGAAGTCGAAGTCGTAGTCCAAGTCGAAGTCAAAGGGGATGAGATAGGGTAAATCAAAACAAAATCGACATTGGTGTCGTTATTTAGGTTTTTTGGAATACATACGATGGTTCCACATACCTGTTATCTGCCCAGGGTCTTTTCCTGTTTGAGATAAACTCTACATGGTAATTTTTCTGCTGAATGTATTCCCGTGGGAAAGTAATAAAGTGTTGATTCATGTAGTCTACGCGGACGAAGTCGCGGGCAGCTGCTAGTATTACATATGACTGTAATCAACTGCTGAACATGATTTCATATAGGATACCCAGAACTAATTATTAGGACGAACTACCCCCACTGCTTTATTTTATCTTAAACATGCAAAATATTGGTCAACGTATGTTCATGTATACGATAATGGAATTGTATATAATGATGAATTTCGAGACCTGAATGTGTTTTTACCGTCTTATGGATAGTTAAGTCCAATAAATTATAAAGAATCAGCTTGTGTGTAGAGTTCGTGGTTGGGTGCTGTGTGAACTGTGTGAGGTATAAACATATAAAGATAAAGTCCAGAAATTTAATAATATCTTATGGTACCTATATTTATAGGTATCACCATGTTACGTTACATTTTCGTTTTAAATTTTTTTAATTTTATATTTAAACTACTGCGTGGTAGCAACTGTGTTATACTTGCTGTTCAGTCCATTTCGATGACTTCTAGTACTGTTTACTTAATTTGTAATACTTATCTGTGGATAATGTTGTTGGTTGCGCGACTAATATATAATAATATACTGTCAAAATGACATATATTGTGTAACTGAATATTATCACAATATGTTATAAAAAAAAAAGTTTGTCTATTATTTGGTATCCATAGTACAGAATTTATGTAGTTTGGGATTAGGCAATGTAGGTAAATTCATATCTCATATACCTACCTATTTCAAATGTACTGTCTTTATACCCAAAGGTTGCCTGGAAGAGATCGCTTTTAGTGATAAGGTCGCCAAATTGTACTCACTCATACTCATTTTATTTATATAGTGGGATTTATTGATCTGTAACGGACCGTTGATCTAAAAGCTAAAATTCGCCGAGCGTGGTCATATAAAGAGCAAAACTCTATTCTTAGAAGCAGGATCCGGGACATGGTCGGTCATACATCAGATAGACAAAGTCTCAATGTCGTCAACATTAGCTCTGAAGTACAGCAGCTGAAGCGGCCCTGGGTCTGGTCACATTTATGTCGGTCTCAGGTTCTATCGGAGAGGAAATTACACAAAAAATTTGTAACAAAGTATGAATATTTATTGCTCTAACCTAAAACTGAATATTCGTTTAAATAAAAATATATACCATGAAGACCCAGCTCTTTAACACAATTTTATTGAGCAATGTGTATTTATTGTACAGAGCTATCAAACAAATATGTAAATGAAAATAAACGTAACAAAATATTGCACAACAAATCCAGGTGTGCTTTGCGAGTGATAATATGTCGTAGGTACGTGATTCTAGAGTATACACAAAGTGGAATTCAGCTATTTAGATTATGTTAAAAAATTGTTTTAAATAGTGCCATTATGGAAAAAATTCGTGCCACTGTAGTTTAAGAGTTATTCAATATTATTATCAAATTGACAGTCATAGTCCCAGTTCAAAGTTTAGATGTTTCTCGAACACCATTTCTATTTATGACACGTGGCATGAGCTATTCTTAAGTAGCAATTGTAGCACACAAATATAAAATATGTAATTTTGTATAGGAATTCACAGGTGTTGAAGAAAATTAAATTTGTGGAACTGGGACTATGAATGAACTTTTGAACGCGTCTGTACCCGTTGGTTGGGTTTTGATTTCCTGTTTTTTTTTATTATTAGTGTTGACAGTATTCTTAACGCGTAATGTGTGAAAATATCGTCTTGAGTACCTTTTTTTACCTGGAACTAGCTTTCCGCCCACGGCTTCGCCTGCTTAGAATAACTTTATCACGGGAATTTGTTTATACCGCGGGAACCCACTTAATTGGGATAAAAAATATCTTATGTCTTAATTTGGGATTCTACCTATACACCAAATTTCCATTCATCCGTTTCGCTGCGATTAAGCAACAAACAAACAAAAATACATCCAAAATTTCGCATTTATAATATTAGTTTGATACAAATTCCAATAGTTACGGTTTAAATTTTGATATCATACTCTCAGGGCCGTATTTATAAACCGATTTTGAGATTGTTATCAGGTCTCAGTCTCAATACAATTTTTTTGATTAATGTTTTGTATACAATGCAACAGATTCTTAAGCTTCAAGGTCATTTTAATCTTGAGAACGGTTTATTAATACGGCCCCAGATCACAATAAATTCGGCCAATAAAAAGCGTAGAGGAAAAGTCACAGGAAAAGATGAACGATTTTTGGAATTTGGTTGGTTATTTATTATATATATATATATTTTAATTTGACTATACTTAAACTGTTTCGAAGTTATTTTTTTTATTTAGTACATTAGTAACTACTTCCTACAATGTAGTTTTCAGAAGTTAAGGATATCAATTATTATGAAAATTTAATACTAAACTTTTAGCCAATTATTAAACTTCAAACTTCAAGCCATTTATTTCAACGTAAGATACGTGATATCATTTGTTGAATGTCAATTTAAATCTAGTGGAAATAAAAGGACTTATTGCATTTATCTGTCAGTCAGTAGGTCTAAGCTATTACCGCTTCGGAAAGGGAAAATCATCTGTCCCATAAATGATGTGTTAACTTTGCTTAGTCTGAACATGGGGGTAGCTAATTTGTCCTTGTATATCTCAAATTTAAGTTTCACTTGTCACTATTTTTCGGCAATGTAGAAATATTTTTTGGAACGTACATAATATTCTCGTAAATAAACTATGAAGGAACAATTAAAATATTAATTTCTTTAAACCTGTCCCGGAGAGAGTCATGTCGACGCAGATGATAAATTGCTCGTATTGCTCTCTTTTACAAACTAAAAATATGTTCTATGCCACCTACTCTTCCCCAAAGCAAAATACATGTACAATTTGTAGGACATGATCCTGCGGAAATAACTAAAATAAACTAATCTTGCATTAGCCCGAGTTATGGATGTTTTCATACAAAAAAAAAAATATTTGTGTAGTATATCAACCATCTGGTATCCACAAGCCTATAGTTGCTTACTGTGGAACTAGATGTCGCTGTGTGTATGTCTAAGGATATTTTATTTATTATTTATTTCTGGTTTGCACATTTAATGAGGAAAGCGGACTCTCCCAATTGCGGTGTTTGTGGTACGGTCGATGATGTGCAACATCTGCTGATGGAATGTGTCAAGAACCAGAGGGAAAGGAATGCTCTGGTGAGCAAATTGCAAATCAATCTTTTCGATATTGGCATTATTCATGGCATTTTAGCAGACCCATACTCAGAGGCGGCGAGATTGATTTGCAATTTAGTTGCATTTCGGGGTACCCCTCCGTAACTTTGTCCAGCTAAATAAATGTATGCAAACTAGGGAGACAATGGGACTGACATGTCTAAATGTGGACAAAAGTCCCTAAACACAAATAAAGATTAAAAAAAAAAAGAAAATTTATTTATTAGCCACATCAGTTAGCTGTCTAATCTTCCAGACGGCATATGCTCCGGAACTCAATCTACTCGCTAAAAATTCTAGATGTGGGGGACCACTAAAGCTTGGAGTCGAGAGTTATTCCTAAAACGACCGTCTGAGTGGTAATCTGTCGCATTTATGTGTATGTATTTTAAACCAGTTTGGTATAATTGGAAAAGAAAGTGGTTTAGTAACATGTCAGTTTGATACCTACGAGTATGAGTTTTAGAATTCGTATTTAAATATTCAATGTTGTATATTTTGCAATTTCTTGTTTTTTTTTCAATTGAAGGCAGTTGTTAACCCAGTCGGTAGCCTACAGGTTCGGCTTGAAAACAATATCAGGTGGCATACTGGGCCCGCTACTAAGGTACTTAATATCCTCTCCCAGTAGTGAGAGGAGTATTTCAACAGTGGGGACGTGTACAGCTGATATTGAGTACTTTCTTTATCATGTTTGATGGAACATTTTGGATATAGGAATAAGAAAACTTTATTTGATCCATTTAGCCACACAATTAATTGATCGGGTTGTATGTACTACATAATAAAATAATATTAAATATAGATTAGGAATTTAAAAATAAGTAGTAGCTATAGTTTTCGGTGTCGCAAAGTGATATCAAATCTGGTTCCCATCTCAGCATAGGTTGTAGTCGAGAGGAGAAAATAACTACAACGCTGATTTTCTGTGGAGCCCAAGGTGAGATCACGGCCGCTAATGGGACACACAAGTATTACTTAAATACCTGCTCAAGCGTTTGGAAAACATCCAGTGGCCGATTAATCCTAGAAACTTTTCGAATGTTTTCAATTCCCTTTATGTTGCGTGTGTGTTTTCTTTGTTATTATGTTGCTATGTACCACACGATATAGGTAATAAGATTAAATTACTATAATTTTAAATGATTTCCCCGGCATTGAGTTTAACAATGCATATTGGCCCTCAAGGCAGTCTGAGGCAACGCGACGAACAGCATAAGGAAAACGAAGATAAACAAGACATAGGAAGTCGCATAGGTGAAAAACTGGACTGGTGAAACCTAAATCTTGTATATTCATACATACACACACACACGAACTAACTTTAACATTCATACAAATATTATGATTGCGAAAGTATGTCTCTTTGTAGCTTGTTTAGTACCTTTTCACGGCTAAATCTTTGAAATTTGACAGAGGTGGCCTGGGATTTGGGGGACATAAACTGGCACTCTGAAACGCTCGAACTGAAATTTGGCACAGATGTAGCCTGGGGTATGTAAAAGAACATAGATTACTTTAAGATAACACAATTTACACAAAAGAGAAGACAACCCGCGAAAAAGGAATTTTACGCGGGCGGGTAGCTGGAGAATTTTTAAAACTTTGTGAAGAGTCCTCAAACAAAAGTTCTATAACTTTTTCCCTGTTTTAAAATCTCGTCTTGAATGCATAAAGCTGATTCTGGAATCCATTCCTCTATCAGTAGCCACTTTACAAAATTTTATAAACCAAAGCCTGTTAGGTACTTAACTCTGTTGCCGATTGTACTAAGCCATTTGGCACGAGGTTTTCGATTTAATGTTTCAATTCAAAACTGAATCTATTCTGGATATTGAAATGTAGGTTAAAAAAAGTAAGGTATCGGTCAACGGCATGCAGTTAAATCTCATTACGAGCAATGGATTTAGAAGTTTACGATTCGTTTTATGGGGTCAATCCTTTCTATCGGTGTTATAAAACCAGCTACAGCGATATCAACTCAAAGTAGGTTATTTGATTTGTTCTTAACTGAACAGCAATTGAGCGGTCACATAAGTGCTGGAAAATGAGAAAAGAAAGCAAAATCATCTAAAAATAAACGATGCAATAAAATTTCAATATACAGTGACGTCGATAGAAAAAAGAATAAACATAGCTACATAAAGGTTCCGTATTCGTAACAATAAGGCGTATGTCTGCCTAAGCATGTATCGCCAAAACCGCTTGTCTAACTTCATTGGGAATGAATGGACTGTACCGCTAACTCCTTCGCCATTGGTCGAACAATAAGAGTGCGTACTCCAACTCCTTTGCCGTCGGTCGGATTTGAAAATTTAAACGTTACTATTCTTAGCATTTAGCAATCGACGATACAGTGCATACCCAATAAAATTAGACCATAAAGGTGCGTACTCCAACTCCTTTGCCGTCGGTCGGATTTGAAAATTTAAATTACTATTCTTCGCATTTAGCAATCGCCGATACAGTCCATACCCAATAAAATTAGACCATAAAGGTGCGTACTCCAACTCCTTTGCCGTCGGTTGGATTTGAAAATTTAAACTTTACTATTCTTCGCATTTAGCAATCGACGATACAGTACCCAATAAAATTAGAACATAAGAGTGCGTACTCCAACTCCTTTGCCATTAGTTGAATTTAAAAATTTAAGCCGTGCTATTTGGTCGCATTTAGCTGTGAAGATAGAGTCCATACCCATTGAAATTACACAATAACGGTGCGAACTCCAACTCCTTTGCCATTGGTCGAAATTAAAAACTTAAGCCTTACATTAGTCACATTTAGCAGTTGACGGTAGAGTCCATAGCTATTAACATTAGACAAGATAAGAGTGCGTACTACAACTCCTTTGCCATTGGTCGAATTTGAAAACTCAAACCTTACTATTTATTGGTCTCATTTATCAGTTGACGTTAGACAAAGGGTGGTGGTGTGAAAATGATTTTTTTAATTTTCGAAACCTGGTTCAGATCGTTCTTAGCCATGTTAGGGCTTTTTTTATTTTCAATTTAACCTTTGGGGACATGGGACCGGGCGCGTCATTTTAGCTTTCCTAGAATCGCCCACTTTTAGTTGTAATACCCATAATTTAATAAGTCTTTAACTAACCCTGTGGTTAAATGGAAGACATCTTTCAATTGGACAAGGCCGCCTATGTACTCAACATTCAACTTTTTTTAAGAACTTATGTAATTTTCTTTTTTATTTAAACATTTAGACATTCCACCGACAAGAGCATAGCTTTTAAATTGAAGAAGAAGACATTCCAGACCTATTCCTTTGTGTTATTTCGATCCTTTGTATTATGTTTTTAATTTGGTTTGATAGATTTAAAAGGGAGTTACGGCAGTGTCAATAACACGTTCCATGTTTTACAAAAATATCACACAGAAGAAATTAGTTGTATGTATGCTGATATTTTTTTTGTAGCAAATTTATTGTTCAATATTTGCGCGTCATTGTACATAATGACTGAGTTAGGAGGGTCATATTGTAATAACACCCCTAATTTATTGTTCTCTATTGAAGAGCAAATAAATTATATTCTATTCTTTAGTAATATGGCGTTTACGAACAAAAAAAAACATATAACATTTTCTTCATTTCCAGGGCATGAACGGAGTCAAGTCCCAAAGGATTGTTCCGTCATCATTATGAACGGTAAGTTGCCACTTTGTTTATTGGAAAATATAAAGTTTTATGTAAGTTGCTAGACTAAAGCCCGTATTGCAAAATGTTGCTCAAGCATAGATCTGCGCTTGAACGTAGTTAGAAAGAGCTGCCTCTATATAAGTTTCATAAAGCTGTCCCTTTTTAACTGTCCTCAAGCGGAGATCTCTGCAAGTGGTTTTTCTGGTGTAGCATGCAGCACTATTGTTAAGCAGCACAGTGAAGTTTTAGCAAGATTTCTATCCTTTGGCAACATTTGTATCTCGGCAGAGTAGAGTAGAACCAACCCAGTCCAAAAGGCGTCATGAAAGGTGACTAAGGGACCGTGGGCATCGGTCAGTGTGATGGGCAGCGCTATTGATACCGACTTCCCAAAATATCTGCCATCGCCAACCCGCGATAATAGCAAAAGCCTCCCATGGAATGCGAGTCAAATCCATTTCAATCGTATTTTTTTTTTGTTAAATACAAGGTTACCAATGGAGACCTAGAACGATATTTCGTGAAATAATTGTTACGTCGGGCGAGATGGCTGTAAATTATTTTAGAATTTTTTGAAGTCCAAATATTTCAGGTGGATTGGGACACATAGGGCATGTTAAACAGTCGGCATCGTTTGTTTTCAATTGAAGGCAGTCGTTAAGCCAAGTCGGTGGCGTATAGAGGCGGCTTAAAAGCTTAAAGACTTGACTGTCTGGTGGCCACTAGTCTGACAAGAAATTCGCCAATCCGCATTGGGCCCGCCTGGTGGATTTAGTGGCGTGCCTATATAGGGTTTCAATATAGGGCAAGCCCGATAATGTTTTTTTTTTGGTTTTTACACAGTCAATAGTGAAATTGGATATGTAACCAAGCACGACGCTTCAGTTTGACAAGTGCGAAAGTTCAATCAAAGATTTCCTATACTGTTAAAACAGTTAAAAATTCTGCTTCAATATTTAGTAAGGCAAGACGGGCTTTCGGGCTTATATTTATGTAGGTACCGCCACTGGTGGATTATGGTCCATACGCTCTCTCAGTGAGAGGAGGCTGTGCCCCAATAGTGGGGACGTATAAGGCTGTTGATGGTCCATCATCGCTGTCTACGAGCCTGCTGGCTCCTCAGATCATTTGCATTCGGATTACAGATTATAATTTATTAATTCATAACCAGTTTGTTACGTGTGTACTCATAATTCATAATAATACGTACAACGATATCTTTTTATCTTGAATCAAATCGGAGCTTCTTATCTATGAAGGAAAAATGCTATATAATTTCGAATAGGGTTGCTTCACCATGTTCATTCAGTCAATTTCATTGTACACTCTTAAGAAACAATTGCAGTCTGCTGTTTGCCTTTCTATGGCTTCACTTAAACGGCTTTGAGGAAATTCGGCAGAAAGAAGACCCTGTGTGGTCGATGTTTGCAACACAAATAAATATATAACTATAATATAACTAGCTTTCCGCCCGCGGCTTCCTCTGCGTGGAATAACTATCGCGGATATGTTTAATTTGTTTATCCCGCGGGAACTACTCACTTCATCGAGATAAAAAGTCCATTTTTTTAATTCAGGGTATGTTCTATTTATATATATCAAATTTCATCCAAATCCGTACAACCGTTTCGCCGTGATTGAGCAACAGACAGACAAACAAATAAACAAACAACTTCCAAACTTTCGCAACTTTAATTAGATTAGATAATAGCGTTGGAATACTACACACACAAGCTTCTTTTGTAAATAAATAATATGAAAACATCCATAACACAAACTACATGTGTCACTCACGGTCTTGCTGGAAGAAATCTCTTTTTAGAGATAAGCTTGCACCTTTGTACATCCTCTTTATTGCTGTACTGTTTTTATGATTAGTGTACAATAAACTATAAATAAATAAATAAATGTGTCCGTATTTATCGTACAAAACTTATACCCCAGGCGGCGGAAGTCAGGGTGTATAACCACTAAACGAAACAAGTCGTATATAGGACGGATTTGCGGGTAGCAGCCAGAAGACATAACGAATCATAAATTCTACTTTATAAACTTTAGAGCACAAATATTCCGAATGTATAGAAAGCGAAAGTGGTACGTCTAACATGACTAAGCAATTTTTTCATTCACTGTAAAGAAAAAAACTCCTAAAGGGGCGTACACATTACTGACGTCTATACAGTAGGTATAGAGGTCGACGATATCTTGTTAGCTATTCAAAGAGTCTTAGACATTACCAGATGTCTGACAGTATAGAGCTCAAAGACGTCTTGTTAGGAGATCAAGGACTTAACAAAGAGGTGTAGACCTCAAGGATGACTTTTTGACGGATTGTACATTTTACAGGCATGACATCTGATGGTCTAGAACTCAAGGATGTCTCTTAAGATAATGGAAGGGTCGTACACACTACCTGATGTCTGATAGTGTAGAGCTCAAGGACCTCTTGCTAGATGTTTGGCGGATTTTTTTTTTTAATACTGATAATAGTAAATAATAAATATTACCTTACCCATACACACACCGCCATCTAGTTCCACACTATGCAACTATAAGCTTGTGTTGTGGATACTAGATGGTTGATATACTACATATTATACATTTTTTTGTTGTAAATAAATACTTATTATAAATGAAAACATCCATAACTCGGGTACACATATCCTTATTCATCTCACAAACATATGCCCCCAGCGGGATTCGAACCCGCAACCTTTTGGTATAGTGGCCAGAGTTGCTAACCACTACATCAAACAGGTCGTCATTATAGACATTTCGTGCGATGTCTGACAGTATAGAGCTCAAGGATGTCTTGTAAGATAATGGAGGGGTCGTACACATCACGTACAATGTCTAACAGTATTCAGCTCAATCATGTCTTTTTATTTGCTGCGACGTCTGACAATATAGAGCTCAAGGATGTCTTGTAAGATAATGTAAGGTAAAGACCTGACGACTGATAGTGTACAGCTCAAGGACATCTTTTTAGATATTAAAAGGGTTGTACAAATAACCTGCGACGTCTGACAGTGTAGACCTTAAGGTTGTCGTGTAGATAATGGTAGTGTCGTACATATTACCTAACGTCTGATAGTGTAGCACCTCAATGACGTTTTGTTAGATTTTGAACGGATTACTGGCGCGACGTCTGACTGTCTAGAGCTCAAGGATGTCTTGTAAGATATTGTAAGCGTTGTGCACATTAGCTAACCTCTGACAGCATAGA
The DNA here is from genome assembly GCA_949316235.1 of Oegoconia quadripuncta. Classification (NCBI taxonomy): domain Eukaryota; kingdom Metazoa; phylum Arthropoda; class Insecta; order Lepidoptera; family Autostichidae; genus Oegoconia; species Oegoconia quadripuncta. The sequence goes on along the minus strand of OX438756.1, from coordinate 17,913,528 downwards.
GCTCAAGCATGTCTTGTTAGATATTGGAAAGGTCTCACACATTACTTGACGTCTGATAGAGCTCAAGGACGTCTTGCTAGGTATTCGATGAGTCTTGCCATGTTTGAAATATTTAGTATTCAACGGGAAGTACAGAGGCCATACTTGAACTTATAGTGGTAATACAGTCGCGTGTATATTTAAATCTTAGCAGTAGAACGTGTAGGTACCTGCTACATAAAATAATACCTACTCGGTACATGTTTTAGGCCCGTATTAATAAATGGTTCTTGAGATTGAGATCGCGTCTTAGTCTCAAGACCATTTTTTCTGATGCTGTTTTAATATGCAACAGATTCTCAACCGTCAACTTGAGGCCATGTCAACAAAACTTGACATTAAAAATAATTTTAAAAAGAAGCTTTTAATGCTCCATCATGTTTGTCATATATTATTCTAGTATAAAAACGAGTAATATAAAATCCATCAAGGAGTTCCAGTGTTAATCTTCAGGCTCCACCTTCAGACCTTCGTCATCATGTGTAATGGAAAGTGCTCATGGCAACTAAACAAATTAGCCCAACTTCAACTATCTTGCCATTTGCAATCAGGTATCTCTAGTTCCTACATCCCGGCTCCATCATCTCCACCATCATCTCCACCATCATCATCATCTAAGGCATATGCCTCAAGTCAATCAGATACCAGCAAGTGTTTGAAAAATGGTTTGCAAATTTTGAAACGGACAACTTACTTTTACAGAGTGAATTTGAATTCATTTAATTCCCATTAACTGGTGACGCCATTCTTGATTACGAACAACATTTCCCAATGAACCATGTTTTCAAATTTCCCATGAAATGATGATGATGATGATTACCCATACAAAGTAAATCATTCTGAAACCATATTTAGTGTGGAAGTTCAACAATTTTGATGACGAATTCAGCCGCAAATTGTTGGACTTCCATATTAAAGATGCTTTCAGAATGGTTTACTTTGTATGGGTAATGTGAAATATTTTCGATTGAATGCAAGACACTTTCAAGCACTTACACTTGCTTAGATTTTGTTCTATTAATGTAAATTTAGGCGTCCATTGAGGAGTTAGTATTTTTAATGCTTAGCATGAGCATCAGCTGGGAACGTACATTTAGAAATTCTAATGTATATTACAATATTTTACCGGTTGTACCTAAACTACTGAATTTACCTGTGGTTAAATAAATTATTCTTATTCTTAATTCAACTATGGTTCTTTGGGGAAAGCTGTTCGTAATCAAGACCGGAGTCACCAGTAAACACGAATTACACTAATTAAATTTCACCTTGATCATCTCAGCCCGTAAACATCCCACTGCAGGGATATAGGCCTTCCCTCGTATAATGAGGGAGTATGAACCGCAGTCCGCCATACTGGCCCAATGCGGGTTGGGGACTTCACATGCCTTAGAATTTTTATTTCTCAGGCATGGAGGTTTCTTCACGATGTTTTCCTTCACCGTTTAAGAGCAGCCTGATAAATGCACATAAATAATTAAATTACATTTAAAAACTCATTGGTACATTGGCCTGCCTGGGGTTCGAACCCGGACCTCCTAAATTGGGAGACCGCGTCTTTACCGCGGAGCATTCGACGCTCCTCCTTCATTCACCCTGATTCACATTTCATTTCACCCTGTATACGAACATTGCAAACTAAATAAAGGCTTGTAAAAAACTACTAACTATATTACGAATAGTAACCGCCTCCGTGGCTCAATGTAAACAACATTGGGTTTACGATTCGGAGGTCGCGGGTTCGATCCCCAGCGGGGTACATGTTTAAGTACTCGATTTGGTTGGTGGTAGGGCATTTTAATTGTCCGCCTGGCTAGCTACCACCATCTTATCTAAATCTGCCGCCAAGCAGCAATGTTAATAGCATTGTTGTGTTCCGGTTGTCAGAGATAAGATAGCCAGTCCCCCAAGTGTGTTGGGGTTTCCGGGTCAATGCGCTTCCACCTTCGCCCTCATCTTCACTTAACATCAGGTGTGATTGAGGTCAAGAGGTCAAGAAGTCAAGAGCCGCTATGCATAAAAATAAAAAATTAAAAAAGTAAGATAACGGTGTCGATTCGGATGTACATCAACTGAACTAAACTAAAACCAGTTTCAAAGCAGTACTGTCTCTTTCTCCTTGGAACAGTACGATGCGACGGCACTACTCAAAAACTGGTTTTAGTTTAATTTAGTTGATGTACATCCGAATCGACACCAATGTTGTCTACTTTATTGTGTAGCAATTCACAAGTGTATAGGCCCTTTAGTAGGTAATATTTACGTAACAATCTAACCACTAAAGTAACAAAAACTACAATACTCTCATGTGTTAAGGTCAATCTGTTGAGAGTTAAACTAACAACGGTTTAAGTGTAGTTAACGTCATCGGTAACCATAACCTGTCAACGTAACGTTCTATTACGTAACTACAGTTGGAAACACAGGTAGGTAAGTATAAAGGCAGATGGTTTTCCTGTTATTTTATAAAACAATCTCTTGTTAAACTATTTGCATGTGATCACGTTTTCAAAGTCCCCCGATGAACTATTATTATATATATTTGGTCTTTACCTATGAAATTGGAGTTTTTTTTTATTATAAATGTGATAGTTTATACGTACGTATGTAGGTTTGTTACCTCTTCACGCCTATAGGGCTGGACGGAATTGGATGAAATTTGGTTGGTAGATTAAGATTAGATAGACCTGGATTAACTAATTTTTTGTTGAAACGACTTTGATGAAATCTTCCACGCGGACGAAGTCGCGGATATACCTAGTAATAAATATTGTGTTGGAAATGATAACAATCAGCCATAGGGCATCCTCTGCAGACGTGCATGCATAACATGGGTCTACCTCATAAGTTTCCAGAGCCAGCGGTGAGACCTTTATTAGGTGGTCCCCCCCACGCTGCCTTGTCGATACGTTTTTTTTTTATGCACGGCGGGATCGTACTTGACCTCAATCACACCTGATGTTAAGTGAAGATGAGGTCGAAGGTGGAAGCGTACTGACCCGGAAACCCCAACACAGTTGGGGTACTGGCTATCTTATCTCTGACAACCGGACGTGGTTTTTGAAGACAGTACAGACAGAAGTACATACTTGAAGTACCTATTAAAAAAAAAAAATCCTATCTTTCCAGCAAGTTCATGTGTTATTATGTCGAACTTACGTTCTTGTCAACTTTTAAAGTGCCCGTTCGTTACATGAAAATTTACATACAAATAGCATTTCTAAGAATCAGACAATAGGTCTGTCTCCGTACAGTTAGCGAGACAAATCAAACATTTTAGAACATTACGGGGCACCAGTAATTATTCTGATGGCAACATTCATTATCCTCTTTTGTTACTATCCCATGTACACGTAAAAATAATATCGTGCTTTTCCCAACAATACAGTACATTTTTAGTTTTAGAATAGCAAACATCAGTATTGTTAATTCAATTTTCATGCAATTACAAGGATATTGTGTTTCCACAGCTTGATGTCATATGGCATATTGTTGTGGGGAAACGCTGCTGACATACATATGATATTTGTTCTGCAGAAGCGTGCTATTCGTGCCATTTATAAATTAGGACCTAGAGAGTCTCTTAGAGATAAGTTTAAGGAAATTAATATCTTAACAATGGCATCTCAATACATTTATGAGAATTTGTTATATGCAAAAAAAAATATAACCTTATTCGCTAAAAATAGTGATATAGGCACAATGTTAATACAAGGAATAAGAACCAGTTATCAGTTTATGTTAGCCGACTTCATAAAGTTAGTAAATCGTTCAAAGGGCAATGTATACGCTTTTATAATAAGGTTCCAGTAGACATTCAAAATTTGCCTTTAAATAAATTTAAAGCAATTATAAAACAGAAATTATTAGCAAAAGGCTATTATAAAATCACTGACTATTTGAATGATAAGCAAGCATGGACATAGCTGTCTTATTATTCATGTAATTATGAAATCACAAATTGTAACCCATAATCTTTAAAAGAGCAACCCTAGAGTTTCTTGCTCGTTCTTCTCTGGGGAGTCAGCTTTGTGAATGAGCCGTAAATTTAAATGTAATATTAATAGTGACGTTTTCAAGTGATAATTTTATCCTATGAAATAAAATATTTTGAATTTTGAATTTATGAAATATGCTTGTACATAATTATATTATTTGAATAAGTCCATTAGTATTCACATTATATCTAAATTATTAATTCATCACTCATGCATTATATCGTCAAATCCCAACGATCTTAACTAATATTATAAAATGCGAAAGTTTGGATGTTTGTTTGTTGCTCAATCACGGCGAAACGGATTAACGGATTTGGATGAAATTTGGTATATAAGTAGACCATACCCTGGATTAAAAATGGGATACTTTGTACCTCGATAAGGTGAATAGTTCCCGCGGCATTAACAAATTTCCACGATAAAGCTAGATCATAAACCCTGTAAAATTTATTATGGTTTGGGCACATTATGAGGAGAGATGAAAGGCACATAACGAGACGAGTGCTAAGTATGAATATGGAGGGATACAAAGGTAGAGGAAGAACGAAGAAGATGTGTGTAGACTGCGTGAGGAATGAGATGTGTGTGAAAGGGGTGAGTACGGAGATGACGGCTGATAGAGGATAGTGGAAAAGGAAGACATGTTGTGCCGACCCCACCTAGAGTGAGACAAGAGCAGGAAAATGATGACCTACTTTTCTTTGCAAATACAAAGGGGTTCATAAAAAAATCATTCTTTTCATTTGGGCCTAGATATGTGCTTTTATACCGTACTTGCTAGCTGCTACAGCTTACCAGGATTAGTCACCAACTGGACACGCGGATTTGGACATATGTGTGTCCATTAGTGAAACTCTACACAATTAATATTTTTATTTCGTCAACTCGACACAAGGATGTATTTGTTGATTTAGAACTTGGCGAGCACAACACTAATCCCTACTTTGTATTTGACGCTAATCGGTAAAGTACATCCACGTGACGCCAGGAGTCACGTTCCAACTGATCAGGAATTCGCATTATTGCCTCCTCTGCTTTGTTTGCCGGATTCAATTTTCCCCGAGTATTTGCAAGGCTCGTTCCCGATCCCAATGTCGAGTACCATTCTGTTGTTTTTATTTTAGGAAATTGTGTTGAATGGATAATTTGAAATTTCTTTTTATTAAGGGAAGAATAATAAATAATATAATAATAATAATAAATATTTCGGACACTTACACCAATCATCTAGTCCCAAACTAAGCAAAGCTTATACTATGGATACTAGATAACGGATAAACATACATAAATATATTTTATATAAACATCCATGACTTCGACGACCTGTTTGGTGTAGCGGTTAGCAACTCTGGCCACTATACCAAAAGGTTGCGGATTCGAATCCCGCTAGGGGCATATGTTTGTGTGATGAATACGGACATTTGTACCCGAGTTATGGATGTTTTCATTTATAATAAGTATTTATTTACAAAAAAAAATGTATTTATGTAGTATGTCAACCATCTGGTATTCAAAACACAAGCCTATAGTTGCTTACTGTGGAACTAGATGGCGCTGTGTGTATGTCTAAGGATTTTTTTTTTATTATTTTTTTTATGCCTCATGAATAAATGTTCATATTCATCACAGAAACATTTACCCGTCGCGTGATTCGAACCCGCAACCGTTGGTTTCGCTGACAGGGTCACTATCCACTACACCAATCGGTCGGAATATACGTACCTACCTATTTATAAACCAAAAAAAACCTAACACCGTATTTTGTATGATCCGACACCATGTTGAATTTTACCATAAAATGAATCCTGTGACGCTCTGGGGATCAAGAAGAATCGAACGATACCTTGCGATTGGTCACGCCGGTTTAGGCACTGATGACACTTTAAATAGTCGGTCCCGATTGTCTTTAATTACCAGCTTAAAACACTGTCAGGTAGGCACTTGCCTGACATAAATCCACCAAACCAACTAGCTGCTCTCGATTCTATGGAACGACGTGCCATGAGACTCATGTTGATAATTCGATGACTGCTAAATTGCAGAGCCTTGAACACCGTCGCAAAGTCGCCTGTCTCTCAATTTTTTACAGGATGCATTTCGGGGAGTGTGCGTTGGAATTACATAATCTTATTCCACCGTCACCCTTCCATCTTCGGACCACTAGGCGTGGCGAGGGATTCCACCCGTATATAGTTAATATACCGAACATTCGCACTAAGAAGTTCGATTCTTCATTCATCATCCGAACCGCCAAGGCATGGAACTCCCTTCCGGCTTCAGTCTTTCCTAAATCCTACAACCTTGGGATCTTCAAGAGCAGAGTGAATAGGCATTTACTGGGATCGCGTGCTTCATCTTCGACCACATCGTCACTTTCCATCAGGTGAGATTGTGGTCAAACGCGAATCCAGTCAATCATAAAAAAAAAAAGAAAAAAACGCACTACGACCGTGTGGTGGATAATGACCCATACGTTCTCAGTGAGATAAAGCTGTGCTCCTATACAGTGGGAATGTATAAGGCTGTTGATATCCGAATCCTCCTTCTTGCGGTAGTCGGGTAAAATGTAAGTAAGTGAATGGAAATGATTATGAACCTAGCACTTAAACCAGCTATTTAAAGGTTTCCGTGGTCATTAAAATAAAAAAAAGTTTAATGACTCAAACTTAGGCTAAGTTACAAGTAGTGAATTAACGAATTACGAGGTACATAATAAATACACTTAAGCCTTTGAGCGCCACGCCGGTCACCGGTGACCGGAAAACAATTGATTTTCAATTGTGTCTGCGTCGCGGCAGTTAACGTGTTAAGCACAATTAATGGGCCCTGCCTGCCTAATTTTAAGAAGCAGTAGCAGTATAGCACCATACTATTCAATAAATAAAAATCTAAAATTCGAATATTTTTTTTTGGTAACTTAAAGTAATTACATCTTGAATCGTCTTGAACAATCGTCTATTATATCAAATGTGTATTTCTCTCCGTTATCGTAATACGAGTAGTCGATAGATGATAGAAATTTGGTCAACTTTCCAAAGCACACTTGCGATGTTATCATGTGAAATCTAAACAGATCTGGTTTGAGCGTGTGATGTGGGGAGAGTGTAATCTATTCTCCCCTCGAATCGGTTCCAACGTCCAAATATTTGTACAAGCAACGTTTGTATACGCAGACGAGATGGCGCCTACGTATCTACCATGAAATGCCGCTGGTAAACTATATATATTAGGTCCTTACCTATGAAATTGGCGTTTTGTATGAAGAATTTCATTAAGACTGTTTTCTTCATACAAACATTTTTGAAATTTTTTTGGGAACGGCAATTCCAAATTTAGCTAACTTTGTGTGTATTATCGGATAACATTAAGTGAAATATAGGCAGTGTTAATTTTTAAAAGTAACCGCTTTATAAAAGTTTCTGCGAATCTAAGAAATGATTATGGTAAGCACATGAAAAGAGCTCTGTTCAAATTTTTTTTATCATGTGATTTAGCCCAGAAATTAAAAAATATTTCATGTGAAACCTTGAAATAACATTCCATTTTCCAAATAAAAAACAAATTTGGATATAGCTTTGAAAATCGCAGGAATTGGTACATTATTGATTAATCATATTTTTCTTCGTTAACGAAGAAAAAAAACTCCAATTTCATAGGTAAAGACCTAATATTATGTACTTACTTATTACCACGTCGTCCGTAACTGCTACTGTCTTGGCGAACCAAGGTTGACTGACATAATATTCCGCTATATACGGTACCGAAAATACGTTCAGCGTTTGCGGGAGTTGTGAAGCACCCATGTGTGACAGTACGAGGCTTTAAAGCTGCATAATGCTGCTATTTCGCCGCGGCAAGGAGAGAATTGTAAATGTATGGCTAAACAATTCTCTCCTAGCGCATCTTCGGTGTGAAATTATCTAGATTACCGAGGTTAGGCGAGACGAGAATTGAAATGTTTGTGCAATATTGAACTGTATTACTGCATGCATAGAGTGTTTATTAAGAGGGTGCATCGAATCCAGTGGCGCCCTCATTTGATAAATTAGAATTTATTTTCGAATATAATTAATCAGAAGCTAATTATAAATAATACTTTTAGCTTTGATTCTGAACTATTTTCGTTGTTAAAAACGGCCACTTTTATTTAAAATTCACGATATAGCAGAAATCATATTAAGGCATTATTTATAATTAAGTTTAGGATTTTCGAGTGTACCTCTGTGACTACATTTCTGTACGTTTTTGAAAAGAAACCTTATTGACCAACGAGGGCGCCACTGGTCTCGATGCACTTCAAAAACACACGCGATGGCGGCGGCGTCGCTAAACAGCACGAGCTCGCTGTTGTAATGATTTTTTTTTCTTTGCACAAACACACAGCGCCATCTGGGTCCACAGTAAGCATCTAGGCTTGTTTAATGGATACCAGATGGTTGATAAACTACACAAATACATTTTTTTTTGTAAATAAATACATGTATAAATGAGAAACATCCATAACTCGGGAATACATACAATTCATCATACAAACATATGCCCCTAGCGGGATTCGAAGCCGCGACCATTTGGTATAGTAGCAGAGTTTCTGACCACTACACCCAAACAGGTCGTCAAAATGATGAGTAGGTACTACCTACGGGTGAAAATAACAGACTGCACGGATACGTTTTCGCTATAAATTAGTGCATAGAGACCTAGTATCCATTCGCTCGCCGCAAGATTGAAAAATTCCAAGCAGACCAAAGCAAGCATAGAATTCCACTTTGTCGGATGCATTAATAAAAGATGAAGAAGCGCACTTATTGAATATTGTAGTGGGTAGAAAACCCGTACCTGGTATTTAAATTTACCATCCCTGCCGTGTTATTACATTGACCAAAGAAATACCTCTATGATATAGGTACCGAATGACTAACACAAGGAAAGATTGAAAGATTATTTTAATTTTTCCGTTTGCTTTTTTGTTTTGTCGAACGAGTTAGGCTAACACCTGTATTAGTAAAACTATATACCTCCTGTATAATTTGGATTAACTTACAGACACTATTTAAATATATGCCCACGTATATACTGTATTACATTGGTTTCGATTCGGATGTACACCAACTAAACTAAAACCAGTTTTGGAGTGGTGCCGTCGCATCGTACTGTTCCAGGGAGAAAGAGACAGTACTAGAGTAAAACTGGTTTCAGCTTAGTATAGTTGGTGTACATCCGAATCGACACCAATCTATTTAAAAACCTGTTATCGCTCTTGGTAGCAATATACTTATGCTATTTATGAATCTCTTGTTTTTGGCGATACGCCCAATTTGAATTTTGATAAAGTTTCGGTGTGATATTTACGTCTACGTCTTGCTGTCTTCACCATCATAAAATGGTTAACGCTTGTTTGTTTGCCTGTCAGTAACTTTATGTCTCTTCGATGAGTGATGGGCAAAATGAGTCAGATCCCCCAACCAACACGTGAATTTCTTTCTTCATTGATAGATTTCAAGCTTTTTTTAACGATCATCAATTACTTAAATGTGGTATTATGGATGAAACACCCTTAAATAGCCCACTTTAAAGGGGATTTGTAATGAACGGAAGAAACCAGGTATCCCGCGATTTATCTACCATCAACAGGATGTTCTGAATTTCAGGTTAATTCGCGTCTTCTAGTAATTTAATGTGTTTCCTGCCCTGGTAGGCATGACATCTTCTTCTTCAATTTAAGAGCTATGCTCTTGTCGGTGGAGTAACGACCATGTCTCTCTACTTTCCGCCCTCGTTTTAACCTTTTGGTACGACACGACATTCACCTTTTCTTTCACTTGGTCAAAGTAATTACGCCTAGGTCTTCCCCTTCCTCTCTTTCCTTCAATCTTTCCCATGACATAGATTTTGTATTTTTTCCAGGCCATTATCGTCACCCATCCAGTACTGAAAGTTGTCCTGTTCCATCATCCTCGAGCCTCGTTGCTTCCGCTCCAAAGGGACATACTTTTATTCTACAGCAGAAATGCCAAAGATAACAATTTTTGTTCAAAGAATAGGCAGGTAGACACTTCATCACCCCAATCAACAAGGATTTTCTTTATGATGGCTGAATTCTTTTGTCGGTAAAACTTTGCAGTGTGATGAAGTGATGTTATAGGTCACGTGTGGTTCCCAACAGAGTAGAGTAGGACCAACCTGTCTCTTTCCAAAGGTGTCTTAAAAGGCGACTCAGGGATAGTGAGCATAACAGTACCTATATTGTAACAGTGACGGGCAGCAGTGTCATTGTTCCCAAAGAATATGTCATCACTAACCAGTGGCGTGCCTAGGGTTTCAGAGTAGGGCAAGCCCGAGTAATATTTGATGAATGATTTGTAGTTTTTACACAGTTAGTGAAGTTAAATACACTTTGTTGCCTTTCCGTTCAATTGTAGGGTCATTTGCAATTTCTGTACTGTTTAAAAATGAATAAAGTTTGAAGTTGATGTTCCTTATCGAGTGTTAGGCATGCCGGGCCTTTGGGCGTATATCAAAGTACCGCCACTGTCGCTAACCCTCCTTCTCAGCGTAGTGACTAGAACAAATCCTCCTATGAAAAGGGATGCAAATCACGCCATAGGAGGGGCTCATGCCCAGTGTCGCAATTTAACAGCTGCTGATAGGTTTCAATGGACAAAATAATCCAGTGGTCGATAAATATACTTAAACTCTTATCTTATCATACTACAAAATTATTGATTGACAGAGCAATTAATGTATGTCTCTTCGTTGATTGAACTAAATAGGTATTTCATATTACCAGCTGCTCATTCAATGGAACCCAAAATGCAATTATCACTGGATTGCAAACAATGTGCATACCCATCCAAACCAATCGAGCAAGCCTAATTGCATTCCACTAGTGTTTGACATTTTGTCAGTCAGGTTCAGACGAATTCATATTGTCGTGAAACTGCAATTGCGAAAGGTTTGTAATCAACGACGCCGCTGCGCGCTGAAGTAAATAAACAAATCCCTCAAGAATGTGTTGACGTCGTTGTGTTGACGTCAGGCGTTCCCACGGATCGGCTCTCATTACAAAATGTTTACAGGTAGATCTAATTTTAGTTTCATTGCGATCGTGAGTCTATGTGGCAATGTTTGCAGTTTGTGCCTTAGCGTGAACGCTCACGATTGACTTTAAATCCGATAATTTTCTACGTAGGTTTACGAGTATATATTAGTTCCTTACATATGAAATTGGCGTTTTGTCGTACTGGTCACTTTGATCGCAAATATCTCTTTGGTTAGGAATTCCAATTTCATACAGCTATTTACTCATGCATTTGTTTTTCGAAAACCGTAATCCATATGTTTTTTCCATCTTTGGTTTTTTCTTTGCGTCAAGTTTACAAAATAGAAAAAGTTTTCTAATTTATTTTTATTATTTTTTATTATTATTATATTTTATTATATTTTATTTTATTATATTTATATTATATTTTAAGTAAAATATCGCGTTATTTACGAATACGAGTTCCGCCGTGGCACCAGTGCTGCAGAAACGGCTCGAAGGATTAATTATGTGTATGGCGGTGGTGTCGCAAAAGAAAACACAGTGCGTTTTTGGTTCCAACGTTTTCGTTCTAGAAATTTTGACCTTCAAAACAAGCCCCGTGGGCGGCCGGAGTCCAAGGTTGATAATGAAGAATTGAAAGCTATTGTGGAAGCGGATCCATCGCAAACCACGTCCGAGTTAGCTGCAGGCTGCGGTTTTAGTGACAATTTGGCAAGACAAAGGTTTGTGGCACTATTCTTGCCAACCTATATAGCTTCTCCAAAAACACCTAGCGACCCTTGACGTTGCAGATGACTTCTGGAAGAGTCCTCGACCAGAGGTGTTATTGCTCGCTATTCCGCCAAGATGAGGTGTACAGCTGTCTTTTCTGCCTTAGTTTGCCTGCAAGTGTTCAAGTGTGACCAATAATGCTGCTGGTTTACCTGAATGATTTTATGTAGTTTATCACATAGAAGTGGGAGCAGAATGAGATCGAATCCTACCAACGCCATTCCCGAACCCCGTCTCGTCAGTTCGTCGGCAGCATCGTTACCATAAGGCTTGTAGGATTGATTGGTTATCAGAAAGAATGCCGATGGCGTAGTCCTTTACTTTTCTTGAAGCTATCGCGGATGTAGTTATCAATTTCAGTTTGAAAATGTGTGTATTGTATTCAAGCCGCCTCCCCTGTGGGCCATTGATTGCCTTGGAAATGCTACTAATGGTTATCCATCCTAGTACTGACCGCGCCATACACTGCTTAACTTCGCTAACCGAAAACGAACAGCGAATGCACCATGAGTGCAAAGAGTATAATTTGCTACAAGTAAGTTTTTTTTTTTATGCATAACGGGTTGATAGGTACTTGACCTCAATCACACCTGATGTTAAGTGTAGATGAGGTCGAAGGTGGAAGCGTACTGACCCGGCAACCCCAACACAAGTGGGGGACTGGCTATCTTATCTCTGACAACCGGAACACAACAATGCTATTAACATTGCTGTTTGGCGGCAGATTTAGATAAGATGGTGGTAGCTAGCCAGGCGGACATTTAAAATGCCCTACCACCAACCATATGTTTCAGTTTGCGACATATGTTACGAACGACCAACACCTTTGCACTATGGAAATACGTTGTTTTGAAATGTAGATACCTACCGATACCTACCCAGTTCTCATTTGAATCACAATGTATTGTTATCATTTGTCATAGGTGCTGGAAATGTCATTCTGGCGAAACTATATACGCTTTGTGGGCCGTTCCCAAGTTAATTAATTATCAGACGGCAGTTACTAAATATATCTAGTATTGTTCTCTGTTGTCACAGTTCCAGTTTTCGCTAACTATTGTGTAAGAGTACGTGTATACTTGTGACATTCTTTCTATAGAATTTGGTTTCTTTTGGTCACAATGCTCCTAACCTTGTACCTTTTTTATGCCGCCTTGCATTGCATTAGCGATTATGTTACGTGAAGATGAGTACTAAACGTGTAACCGAACCCATGCTCTCCAATTCGTAAACCCTATGTTGTTTACATTGAGCCACGGAGGAGGTTAAAATTTTGAAGATAACATAAAATGCTAAAATGTTGTGAGCTATTATGAAATAAAAAAGCATTATGCACTCGTGGCGCATTCGCTATTCGATTAGCGAAGTTAAGCAATGTCTGGTGCGGTCAGTCCTTGGATGGTGACCACTAGTACACATTTTAATACGAGTGCATCCGTGCTTCGGACGGCACGTTAAATACTCGATCCCGGGTGTTTTATGATTGACTGGATTCGCGTTTGACCACAATCTCACCTGATGGAAAGTGACGATGTGGTCGGAGATGAAGCACGCGATCTCAGTAAATGCCTATTCACTCTGCTCTTGAAGATCCTAAGGTTGTAGGATTCAGGAAAGACAAGGTGTTTTCAATTGAAGGCATTAGTTGGACACAAATCCGCTAAATCACACTGGGTTCACTAAGATTATCGTCCATACCCTTACTCAGTGAGAAGAGGCTGTGCCCCAACAGTAGGAACGTGTAAGACTGTTGATGAAGGTACATGTAGCTAATATCAACACAGTTTTTTTTAACATGTTCTATAAAAGAATACAATACAATACCCAGCGATGATCCGAGTACCTACATGACTTGCGGTTGCACGTTACTATTATCTGTGGCATGACAATGACAATAAGTGATATTGTTCGTATAGAGTATACCTACAACAATAAAAATAACAGTGTTCCCCGTAATACCATCGCATTACGTACTCAACAACATTTTCACCTAATAATCTGTTTATTCGAGGACAAAATCGGACGTCATGCTCGAGAGACTGTCCGATTTTAAACCGCCTAGTACAAATGTCTAATGCAACTTTAGCACAGGGAGACTGGTTAGTCATGGGTCAATGTAAATTTGACTTCTGTCTTTTTTCTAAAATATGTTCCCAATATGTCTGTCCGTCATATTATATTATATATCATAACAGCACATTGATTAAAAAACTTTTTTGTTACAGACTAGATGATACAAGAAATTTAAATGTTCTAAAGGTTGATTCCTGTTTTATATCAAATAATAAATGCGTACATAATAAAATCGTAACTATGAAAATAAAAGAAAACTTAAAATGTGTAAAAGTCGTTCAGAATCGAACGCATGCGTTCAATATCGGACACTTTATAAAAACTTTAATAACACTGTAATAATTGAAATAAAAGAAGAAGATGTACTTATTGATTTAATAATGTTTATGCATTTTTAATAGTATTTTTAATGTAGAACTTATTTCTCTTTTGGAACTCTCCTTTCGTTAACTCTTTTGATGCCTCATCTGTCTCCTCCAAGGTATTAGAGATAAAGTAATGAAACTGGTGATTTGGTCCAATGTTACTTGTTGTGCATTTCGAATTGATTCCAGCGGCTGCTGTAAAAATGATAAGACCAAAACAAATACTGTTATTTAATACAATTTGCTAACTATTTGCTCAAGTCAACAAGGCAAAAGATAATGTATTTTGCACTATGATAAGGCAATTCTTTCAATTAGGGTTGCCAAAATATCATTCTTTTTTTATTTCAAACAAATGAATAATTTTTTTTGGACTCTTCATTTTATTCGTGTAAATTGACTTTTTAAAATTTTTTTGTTCCTCCAACGGCAATACCCAATCTAGTCCACCTGCCACAAAAGCAAAAGCTTCTCCCATTCTTAAAACAGTGCCTAATTACAGCCACATCATCATCGGCGTCGGTGGAAAGACTTTCTGACTTGACTTAATTCACTCATAATTTAAAAACAGGTTTGGGATTGAAAAAGCAAGCAAATTGGTTTTTGTTTTTATGCTTTATTTGATTAATCGGAAAGTCCTATGATGGGTCGCATTGTCATTTGTGCGGAGCATGGCGGTTAGGCAAATCCTCCTATGGAAAATGAGTAAATCGCGATGGGAGAGTCTTATGTCCAACAGTTGTCTTCTTTAAGCTGTTATGATGATGACTTGGTTACTAAACTGTTTGACTGAACAATAAAAATAATGTGGGTTCCTAATAATGTAGGCTAGGTATCTACTAAAACATGATTTATCTAATACGAGTAAAATTGCAATTTACAACTGGGAAAGACATTTTTGATTTGATTAAATCAATTATTTTTATTGAAAAAAGTCATTTGATTTAAATCACGCTTTTATAATAAGGTTCTTATTAAACATATTTTTTTTTAATAAAAATATTTTAAATATTTCGGTCACTTATACCAATCATCTAGTCTCAAACTAAGCATAACTTGTGCTAGTATTTATATGAAAATCCATGACTCGGGAATAAATGTTCTTATTCATCACATAAACATTTATCCCTCGCGGGATTCGAACCCGCAACCGTTGGTTTTGCTGATAGGTTCACTATCCACTACACCAGGCGTTCGTCAAATAGTACAAGCTTTGCTTGTTAGGGATAAGATAATTTACGTAGGCTTTAAAAAAATATGTAACGTTACCTCATTAATTAAAATTCATCCAGATAAAAAATATTAGGGTTAAAATATGTGGGTAATGTTTTCAAATGATATTTTATACATACATGGAGGAAAAATTACTATTTTTATTTAGTTTTATTTTTTGGTGTGTCAAGATCGTAGCAAGTGGAAGTCTGTGGTCTCTGCCTACCCCTATGGGATACAGGCGTGACATTATGTATGTATATTTTTATCCTATGAAATAAAAATGTTTAGACTAATGACGTGATTTAAAACTGTCAACCCTGCCTTTAATTGACACCTATCTCGACATTGCCAAGGCGTATGAAAAGCAACTGTACGGTATCAAGTTAGAATGTCACTTGTTGAGAAAGTGTGTGCTCTTGTCACATGTACCGATAACCTAGACCTTAATAAAAATAATTTTACGACGTCGTCCCGTGTACGATTTAGTTGATACGCGACGTTTTATCTCATGTTTACATATTTCACACGGTTCCATTGCTATTTTACGGCGTGATATAAATGTCTCCGTTCGCGAATTAAGTCATTTCATTTGTTTGGATTATAGTTCTCGGGCTTAAGTCCACAGTTATCGTGGTTGTGCTAAAAGTTGCGATCGATTAACGCTGATTTGGCTGAAGGTCATTGGTTTCAACTGTGTTTTTTTAACGGTCATATGTTAACTGCCTTGGTTTAAGACTAAGGCTCTTCCTTCTTCCTTCCTAACATATTATTTTACGAAGCTTTATGTATTTTACTGCGTTAGTTTCCGGCAATGAATAGAACCAACAAATCGATCATGATTTAAGAATAGAATATCACAATTTGATCGATACGATCTTTATTTATTTAACACTAGTTTTCCGACTTCGTCCGTATCGATTACGAAATAAAATATTACTATCATTTGTATATATATATATCATTCCGGAAGATATTCCCTAAACGATAGAGATAACCGTATCAGAATCCGTCGCGTGGTTTATTTTATTGCACAACAGAAAAGTGGTAAGAATAGAATGCACAATTTGGCGACCTTATCACTAAAAGCTTTGTAACTATTATAAAAGTAATTATTTAAAAAAGTTTTATAACTATTTAGATAAGATTTTATTGTATGTATGAGAAGCTGCGAGAAAATGTGCCTTGAATATTGCCCATGAATGCTCAGCGAACTGTGAAGGTATTAATGAGACACGAAGAAAAATAATTTGATATTATTAGTGTAAGATATTACTTAGAAAGCGAAAGGTATGAAAGAGACAGATTTATTATAATACTAGCTTTCCGCCTGCGTGGAATAACTTTATCGCGGATATGTTTAATTTATTTATCCCGCGGGAACTACTCATTTAGCGGGATAACAAAATATCCTATCTCTTAATCTAGGGTATGTACTACCTATATACTAGTGCTTGCAAGTTTAACTAGAAAACTTAAAATGAGTATTTTTCTTTTCTTTGTGTTTAAATTTTTGTTTTTTTGTTAGTTTTATTTTTCTAAGCTCTGCCAATTATGTCCGGGGAACGAGCGAGTCAACCCCAACACGAGTATTATATTTTACTCTCTGGGGATGCCTCAATACTGCTATATACTATTACAGGAAAAATAAAAGTATTTTTTTTTTTTAAGTATTTTATACCAAATTTCATCCAAATTCGCTTGTCCGTTTCGCCGTGATCACAGACCGCCGTGATTGAGCAACAAACAAGCACACATAAAAACTTTCGCATTTATTAATCGCCTTCAAAAAGGAGGAGGTTGTGAATACGGCCGTTTGTATGTTTTATTTTTAATGTTAGTTGGATTAATATGCTTATGATATTAGTCATCTATGATGACCATGACCGCGGCTCTCGTGTGAGACGTTGTTTTAGTGGGTATGTTCTCAAAAGTAGGTATCTGGAGGTTTTCTCCATTGCCTGATATCATATTACATTATGAATTATCCTTAATGCTGGGTTATTCAAAAGACGATATTGGTTATACGAACGGCCTGAGAGAGTGTTTGGTACTCAATACTACAGGCAGCATTAATAATCTTCAGATCTTCAGAATAAGATCGCGTCTCAATTCGCGCGTCGATTTTTTTTTTTATACAGTTTTAATGTGCAACAGATTCTCAAGCGTCAACTTAAGGTCATCTCAATCTATTAATACTGGCCTAAGACCACGCACGAATCGATATGGCGTTGCTAAGCGGAACTATGTTTACTTTCATATGTTTTTGTTAGATCAACAAACATATTCAGTGTATTTTTATTATTTTGACGTGACATTTTTTCTCTTGTTCCAGGCGATTCGAGCCTGCGGCAGTTTCGCATCGCCGCCCAATATGTTGCGACCAGAATCTCCCCTCGCTGACCATCGCAGCCTCCTGCCCCGACGACTCCTCCCCGTCAAAGCGCAAATAGCCCCGGTCGACAAGCGAAAGAACAGACGGTCTCTGGAACTAAACGACAATGCCCCATACGACTACCCGAAACTCCTTATATCGAAAACAACGGATTCTTTAAATACAGAATGTCCACGAAAACTCATTAACAAACAAGACTCCACAGATAGTCTCAAACGTGCGCTTTTAACTAAAGACGACAAGAAAGGCTTGATAAAGGACACTGACAGAAAAAGTCAAGTCACTAAACAAGATTCAAACGAAAGTCTCAAGAAAGCGTTACTGAGCAGACAGGAGTCTAATGAGAGTGTTAAAAGGAAAGAGACTGATCCGAAATGGGTGAAAGAAGATATAAAAAGAAGTTCGGAAGTGAAAAGGGGGAGCGACAAGAAGGGGTTATTAGAGACGGATATAGACGAGCCTTGTAAGAGGATTTACGAGAGGAGGACGGGATGCGCGCGTCCTACTTTGCCTCCCGTTGCGGAAAAGGGTTTGGGGTCTCCGAAGTCCCCGAACGGAAGCCCGGTGACGCCCGGCGTGGCTGCGGCGGCAGAAGGTGTGGTGCGATGGGGCAGTGGCTTGCTCTCTCCCAGGGATGAGCCACGGCTTAGACCTGCAAGGAGCTGGTATGGATATGGAACACTACCGACGGACAGCGAAAAGGTAATAGCCATTCTGTTTTACATTTTGCCATTGATGTAGGTAAAGGCTTGTAGTTGCAAACAATTTTCGCGGGATTATACGTTAATTAATAATTATAACGGATATATTTATAATTTCTTACCTACTTATATTTTACAATTAGACGCGTTTTATGATAAAGAAAAGCTAACGAAATCGCCTTGTGGTTTTTTGTTACGCGTCTTATTTCACAATAACGATTGCATACTTGTCTTTTAATATTTATCTATCTTTTTCAAGTGCTTGAGACTGGGGTAACGATACATCTACATACAATCATTTAATTACCTTTGTAAATTATTTAATATTTTACGTCACTATACATTCAAAATTTAGATAACCCCGTTATACTATTATGTCATCCATACACCAAATAACTGTGTTAAAAGCTAAATATCTCGAAACGCTTGAACCGATTTCAATCAAACTTAGCTAAGAACCTGAGTCTTCGTTTAGTCTTTAATATAAAAAAAACCGCACTAATATCGGACCACTCGTTATTGAGATACATCCGGGCTAAGACTAGACACCCTAATTCCCCTCGTTTTTGACTGTGGGTTTCCTTGTGTTAGCTTTTTACAAGCTTTTTCGGCCGCATTTCATTTCGTCTTTCGAAGGTGTAAAACTTGTGTTTGTAACGTTGTGTAATGTTCTTTCGTTTAGTCTTTATTAAGATACATCAGGACAAAGACTGCACACACAGAAAGCCGTCAAAGACAAAACACCCGTCGTTTTTCATGGGGGGGGGGGGGGGGGGTTCAAAAGGAGCATCGGTATTCCCGTAATCAAATTCTACAAGTGGGTTTATCTCTCATGGTTTTAGAGTACGGCTTTACTTACCACCCATTTATCTTTTAGTTGAAATAGGTTCAATGACGCATCTCACATTGCTCAACTAATCCTGTTATTGGAGAGATCTTCGTTGTTTGAGTGGGTTACTCGAAGGTAAACGGCTTATCTGTGAGACATGTACCTTTCATAATAGCATTGCTCCCAGGTGATACGGTTTCTCGTATGTAAACTTTTAGGAAGACTATCGACTAAACGAAGCGAAAGTTGAGTGCCGAAACCACACAGCATAGGGCGCTTACGTGCTACCAAATTTAGCAATCGAACTCAAGTGAGTTTAGCGGCACATTTTTGCCGATAAAACTCAAAAATTATTTAAATTAGTGCATGCTCTCTCATGTTGCTGTGCCTTCACAAGGTCCTTATTGATATAGTATACTATAATGTCATCAAAACAAAACATAAGGAATGCAATGAATGATTTGAGTTTGAAGATTTTTACGTGGATCGTCAACTGGACCCTTTGCAAATTGCAACGCATGGCATACTATAGATGTAGCACTAAGAAGGTGTACTTCAGTCAGCCAGTTAGTTTTTTTGCCAGCCACTATAAATAATTAAGTTTATAAACAAAAACTCGACTACGGACAATAAGGAAATTAAGTTTTTGGTAATAAACAAAGCCGCTTTAGAAGTCCGGTTTTAGTTTTTTTAATTAAATAATAAATAAATATTTTTGCACATATACACAGCGCCATCTAGTTCCACACTAAGCAACTAAGCTTGTATTATGGATACGTACCAGATACTACACAGATACATTTTTGTAGTAAATAAATGAAAACATTCATAACTCTGATACAGCTGTCCGTATTTATCGTACAAACATATGCCCCTAGCGAGGTTCGAACCCGCGACCTTTTGGTATGGTAGTCAGGATTAATACCACTACACCAGAGTTCTTCAAACTTATGGACCCATGTACCCCTGTTGAATTTCCCAGACGACAGTGAACCCCTAACCCCAAAAGAAAAAAATCTAGCTGTAGAACAAAATACAGGTTTTTTTATTGTAATAACTTTTATTAAATAAAAGTTAGCAGATACAGTGTCAAAAAGAACAATCAGTATTAATGTGATGGGCGAGCTTGTTTCATCTCGCAAATTGAGTTGATTTTAGGAGTAATTTTGGACAATTTACCTAAACCTTAATTTTGACCAGCTGCCTTTATGTAAATCTTGTCGTGAACTTTAAGGGTTCGCATACCACACTTTGAGTAACCTTGCACTACATCAAACAGGTCGTCGTAGAATTATTTCATTTAAATTTCTCATTTTAGGCTTACGTCCCAGCTGTTGGAGCATATAAAGTGTCATTCTATGGAACTTGTTAACTATGTAAACAAAAGACTATCTCAAATCTCTCACGTACCTTCTTGTTTTTTACTTTCGGTATTTTATTATTCAATATGGTTTGACATAAGTAAAGAAGTAAGAGTCTTGCCCATTACTAGTAAATTCATCATTCAGAGACAATTTCAATATGGCGGTTTTACATAGTTAGCAAATTCCATAGAATGTTAGTTTAGCATTGGATGATATATTTTAACCTGCTCAGTTTTACAAGGATGTATGTCCCATTAAAAATTTTGATTAAATTTGATAGTTATCATATGAAAAACTTAGCTAAAGAGAAATCATCCATCTACTGCCATCTTGAGGGGCCAAGTGGGGGAATTGTATCAGACTAGTTCCAGTAACTTCGATTAAAAACAACCTAGGGTCTTTTCCAAGGATTGACCGCGCTCGACGTTGTATCTGATGATACAACGTCGAGCGTTTTACGGCTGATATGATGATTCATATCTGGACAAAGGCCTCCCCCAAAGATCTCCACAACGATCGGTCCTACGCTGCCCGTATCGCAGCGACTTCCCGCGATCTTTACCACGTTGTCGGTCCACCTCGTGGAAGGCCTGCCCACGCTGCGGTGCGTGGTCGCACTCGAGAACCTTTCTGTCGATCCTAAGAGCAATGTGACCCGCTCACTGCCACTTAAGTTTGGCAATTCTTCGGGCTATATCGATATTAGTTCTCCTGCTGGTCTCCTCATTTCTGACGCTTAGACGTTGAATATCTTCGCTAAACTTCTTCTAATGGATTCATGAAATAAATCGTTTATGACGTCTTGATTTACTTGAGTCAAAATCTGATGAACAGTTTGAGAGCTATGAGAGATCCGATGATTATTGAGACATGGATAGTGTGCTAAAAACATATTCTCTTTTGAATTTGCTATTATTGCTATAGACAAGTAAAAAGTCCGGGATCAACAGCTACATGCTCCCACTTGACAGGCGTGACAACAAAACAATTGAATAATTCAAACACCGTGCTATATTGATTTGTAACTCGACAGCCTCTTTCAACATGTACTCAGTCCGTGCAAACAATGAATAACAATCTTGTTTTTGTATCGCCGATCGTATGGAGCTGTGATGTGGTATTATGGCGTGTGTGATCTGTGTTGAACTTAGCATCATAAACTCGAGAGCCAGTTTCAAAGTTCCTGAGAAATGGAAGAAGGTCACGACAAACGCCCAATCACGTATATGAAATCGTTTGTCCTTAGTTTAAAGATGAAGTAACATTTACTTTGACTTCAACATCCCAGGATTGTTTGAAGGATCATATTTGTTGAGAGATTTTCATCTGAACACTAGATAGTGCTTGTGTTATGGAATAGGTTGGTTTCCCCTCTAATCATCTAGCTAGCGTAATTTCGATTATTATTTTGCGAAACTATTTTAATTTCCGTGATAAGCGTCCAAGGTATTCAACCATATTCACCTCACATTGGTGGACTTTATGAATATATCTATAAACATTTGACAAAATTGATCAGTTTTTGACACACATTTTTACTTCGTTGTCTTTAACTATTACTAATCATGAAAAAGAGCTATTAGAAAACAGGAAGAAGAGCAATCAGCTAATCGGAATTCTGTTATGCTCCACCGCTCGAGCACAGTATCGTTGCATCTTACGGAATCAGGAACTACATCGATCTTCGCCACGGAATACGGATGTTAGTGGCATTTTGAGAGGTAATTAACTATTCCAAACTTTTTGCTGTGTGAAATAAGGAAGCGTCGGGAACGTGCGCCCGTCCATCGCACTGCAAGTCGGGTGTTCGCTTCGTGCGGCCGCATTGCGCGCGCGTCGCTCTCCAATCTATATAGTTCCAACTGTTGGTGATAAAAGTCCCCGTTTGCGAAACAACGGTATCAATGTGGATCCTTTTATCTGTGGCATTTGTGACGCAATTGAATTGCGGCTGTGATTCTGAAGTGTTTTCGCTTGTGGTCGTGACCTCCGATCATCTGCATTGATCGGTTTATAGTAATCGCTTCGCTACCAGCAATGCCGAATGAAATTTGTCGTGGTCGGGTAAGGTTTCCCTGATAATTTATTATGTACGGGTTTCCCATCGTATTATGTTTGGTCACCAAAATCCATGAGAAATACCAATTGCTTTTAGGCTATTGTCTTAGTTGTTATTGTGACATTATTTTGTATTCTTTACCAATGTCCTTATGGGTACCACGGGTTATACCCAGGTCGGAACAGTGTAGAACTTCATTAGAATTGTCTGCTCTTGGTGTTTTGGCTAACGTCCTAGTAGTGTGTTACCTCGTTCTAATGCAAACACGGGGTGTCCTAGTTCGAGGTCACGATATTCGGTAAAGGCCTACCTGCTCTCAATGGCTTCACAAATCATTTTCTCCCTAAATAAACAATTTATCGAAAATATCTCTTACATGACTGACACACGGGCCCTGTTTTACAACTTGTAAATTCAACGGAACATAATTACTTGGACTACTGTGATAATAAGTATTTAAGAACAAAAGACGCGACAGCATATTTTGCGGACGCCATGTTGGATATTTACCATAAAATGTATCATCATATTCCCTCATTATACGAGGGAAGGTCTATATCCCTGCAGTGGGATGGATGTTTGCGAACTTAGATGATTATGACACACCTCGTATCAAGACGAATCTAACAACATCATGTACTTCGAAATCGGTCAAGCCGTTTTGGCTACAGGGTGCGCCAAAGGAACGGACATACATACACTCGAAAAACATTACCATCCTTCCTTGGGCAGTCGGGTAAAGAAAAACGACAGTTGTTTTGTTTTTCTCATATTTTTCTATCCCCTTTTACACGAAACTATGTTCCATTGAATTGATAAGTTCTAAATACACTATAGGAGTTGTGCATCAATCTTGTAAGACAGATTTTTGATAATTAGTATAATTGGTGAGATAGTGATGTTTGTGCTCAAGGCCATTTGGAGCACATAATAATATGCACTTAATCAATTAAAAAAAACTCTTCTCTCACAATCTCACAAGCAAACGCACTGTTATCGGAAATTGGCCTTAACTTTTATTTTAATAATGATAAAGTGATATCGTGATTAACTAATCTATATTTAGCTCCACTTGGAACGTAAACAAAGCACGCGTTACGCATTCCTGCTGCTTGTGGGTCACGAGTTCACGACTGGCGTCGCCCTCTCATTGTTTATGTATCTACCTATATTAAAGCAGTAACAGGCCGATTGTTGTAACGTGCCAATTTTTTCGCCATACTTTTGTAAAATACATTCATTCAGCCTTATACGTCTCCGTTGTTGGGGCATAGCTTCTTCTCATAGGAGAGGGTATGTGCCATAATACACCACTGGTCCCAGCACGGATTGGTGGAGATTTGTGCTAGTAACTATCTGACAGTCAGGGATTTTAAGCCGCCCCTGTAGACCGGTTGTCAAAGATAAGATAGCCAGTCCCCCAAATGTGTTGGAGTTTCCGGGTCAGTACGCTTCCACTTTCGACCTCTTCTTCACTTAACATCAGGTGTGCTTGAGGTCAAGTACCAATCCATTGTGCATAAAAAAAACTAGATAATGGATAAGCATACATAAATATATGTATGTATGTTGTAATATATGTATGTTCGTATATATCACACAAACATTTATCCCTAGCGGGATTTTGACCCGCAACCGTTGGTTTCGCTTACAGGGTCACTGCATAATATACCTGCATACTCGTATTATACTTACAGAAAGTAATAACTAATAAATGAAGCACCTACTTATTATTTTGTCCTTAAAGTTATTTATAGTTGTCCTTTTTATATATACCGTCGATATATTCCCACAGCCCGCAAACCCTGTTTATCATCACGTGTCCTGTTTGGATTGGCTTAATGTTCCCGCGTTATCAACATGACGTTAAACTAACCAGGCCGATCGCTGACTCATTGCACCCTTGAGACTGTGTGGCCGACTTACAGATCCCTAAGATACTTGAAAATGGAGGATTTGTCGAGAAGGTTAAGATGACAAATTCTTTATCGATCTCTGCCAGATAAAACAGGCGAAGGAGCTTTAAATAGACGCTATTGCGCAATATTTGACGACCGGTTGGTGTAGTGGATAGTGACCCTGTCAGCGAAACCAACGGTTGCGGGTTCGAATCCCGCGAGGGGTAAATGTTTGTGTGGTGAATACGAACATTTATTCCCGAGTCATGGATGTTTATATAAATATTTATGTATGTTTATCAGTTATCTAGTATCCATAGCACAAGCTTTGCTTAGTTTAGGACTAGATGTTTGGTGTAAGTGTCCGAAATATTTTTTTTTTATTTATTGTAAATATGTATTTAAAATATATTAATGACCTGAAAATTCTAATATCGGTGTACATTGATATGGGAGGATTTGCATGGGGGATTCACCGGCAACCACACGGATACTCAAAAATTTTGGTAATAGTTCGCTGTGCTGCTAAACAATGATGCTCCTACTCCAGAGAGAGACCACTTTATGTTACATAAAAATTTATCTTTTCCAATTAACATAGTGGTAACTAACCGTTCATAATGATGACGGAACAATCATTTAGGACTTGAATCCGTTCATGCCTCATTAAGAGCTAAAAAAATAGATACATCCGGACTGGACACACACACGACGTCGTCCTTTTTCGTCTTTGGGTTTCCTTGCGCTAGCTTTTTTCTGCCGCATTGCATTTCGCCTTTCGAAGGTGTAAAACTCGTGTTTGTAACGTTGTCATTATCATATTAGCCGAGGTTATTCGCCTGCCAGCTCCACAATGCGTGAAAGTATTGCGTGAATGCAAACATTATAGATACAGCGATCGTAAATCTTCGGTAGAACGAGTCACGCGTTCGGTATAAATGATGCTTATCGCTGCACCGCATCACACTATAGACATATAGACCTCTCAGTCCTGCTTTCTAGTCTTAGGTAATACATACATAAAGTCACGTGGTTGGTTGGTGGTAGGGCATTTTAAATGTCCGCCTGGCTAGCTACCACTTAATAGCATTGTTGTGTTCCGGTTGTCAGAGATACGATAGCCAGTCCCCCAAATTTGTTGGGGTTTCCGGGTCAGTATGCTTCCACCTTCGACCTCATCTTCACTTAACATCAGGTGTGATTGAGGTCAAGTACTAATCCATTATACGCATAAAAAAACGTCCTTTATCCCAAAAGGGTGGTCAGGGATATCGCAAACATAAGCATTTGGGTGTTCCAAATAATACAAGTTTAATGCTTGAATCAATGTCCACGGCTCATCTTTCGAAATATACAGCACATATAATTTTTGTGGTAGAAAGTCTTACAGTCGCCTTTACGACACCCTTGGGAGGAGATGGGGTTGTATTCTTTTTACGTGCGGAAACCACACAGCACTTTAGGTAATAGGGCTTTCCATTTGCGGCTTCGACTTCGACTTCGTGGGATTACTTTAACGCGGACTACAGTAGTCTATGTCCTCCTCCAGATCATACAGGCTATATCTCTGCCAATTCAACCAAAAAATCGATTCAGCTGTTGATGTTTTAACATCGACTTAAATAAAATAAAAAAAAATAAAAGAAATTGGAAACTCCAAAATTGGCTAAATGGATTCGGAACTACACGCGAGGACTACACGGAATACTACCGCTTCCGTGATTTGTAGTGTGACCATCTTATTTATCATGTCGCCGTATAATTGGATAACAGCTACCTTTAGCGACCTTGACAATAAACGTGCTGCGTTAACTATGATCAAAATTCAAATTGATCCGTAAACGAATGATTCATAGGTTGCCGGTTATCCTATAAAGTACCCAATCATGCTTGTATTTGTAAAAAAAAAATGAAACGTGATTCGAGTAGAGTATCAATGTCTTGGCAAGGTGTCAATGTTGAGTGCACTGTTTATTTCGTACAAGGTCAAGTTTCAATATTCATTGGAATCGTTCGAATGAAAAAGTGGAATTAATTGGGCAACTTGTTATGATGTGATAAAAAAATTAGCTAAGTGCGAGTTGGTCGGGGCTCGGCTAAGAGTGTCCTCTTGACAGCGCCCTCTACAATCCAATATTAAGCAAATATGCCTAAACCGTGAAATACAGTTTATTCCTGAAGTTTTGAGAAAACGTAGCTTCATACTACTATAACTTATTTTTTTATGCACAACGGGTTAGCACTTGACCTCAATCACACCAGATGTTAGTGAAGATGAACGTACTGACCCGAAAATCCCATCTTATTTGGGAAACTGACTATATTATCTCTGACAACAGGAACAAAACAATGCTATGATTTAGATAAGATGGTGGTTGGTAGCTAGCCAGGCGGACATTTAAATGCCTTCCCACCAACCTAACATAAATAAAAAAGTTTCGAAGATATTTAACTTTTAATACAGTTGTATTAAAAGTTAAATATCTTCGAAACCACTGAACCAATTTTCATAGACTGGACACTCGCACAACGCCGTCAGGACACGGCATCCGTTGTCGGTTTCGTCGTGAGTTAAATATTACCCGAATAATCATTAAGTCATCCCGGTTGATTACTGAAAGCATTATTGAAGCGTTTCTTCGAAAGTGGGGTGAATTTGAATTCCCATTAACTGGTGACGCCCCAAGGAACCATAGTCGAATTCGATCAAAACATTTTCGATAACCCATACAAAGTAAACCATTCTGGAACCACTTTTAGTATGGAAGCCCAACAATTTTCGACTGAATTCGGCTATGGTTCCTAGGTGAAAGTTGTTCGTAATCAGGAGTTGAGTCACCAGTAAACATGAATTTAATTTCACCCTGTATACTTTTGGAATGAAGGCATTCGAGATGTGGTGCTGAATGGAGGGAATAAGCTGGACCGAGAAGACAACAAATGAAGAGGTGTTAATGATGGTAAAGGAGAAGAGATGCCTGTTAGCCACAGTTGATAACCGAAGAGGAAAGATGATAGGTCACTTGATACGACACGATATAATTGAGCGAAAGATTGAAGGAAAGAGAGGAAGGGGAAGACCTAGCCGTAATTACTTTGACCAACTGAAAGAAAAGGTGAATGTCGTGTCGTGCCAAGAGGTTAAAACGATGGCGGAAAGTAGAGAGACGTGGTCATTACTCCACCGACAAGAGCATAGCTCTTAAATTGAAGAAGTATACTTTTGGAATCGTTATTCAGTCTTACACGTCTCCACTGTTGGGGCACAGCCTCCTCTCACTGGGAGAGGTTATGGGCCGTGATGGAGCCACGCGGGAGCAGTGTGGATTGGTAGATTTGTGTCAGGTTAGTGCCCACCTGATAGTCAGCGTTTTAAGCCGCCCCTATAGGCCACCCATTTGGCTTAACGACTGCCTTCAATTGAAAACAACCGGGACCGACAATTTAACAAGCACGGGCTCTCGTATTAAAATGCCATTAGTGGTCACTCATCCAAAGATAGACCGCGCCTGACAACGCTTGACTTCGTTAATCGAAAACAAATAGCAGTGCGATTGTGCCTCGAGTGATTGATCTCAGTTCTTTATATTAATTTCAGTATAAAAGATTGTAGCTGTTCCTAAGAAAAAGGACAGACAAACACAAAGTTATCATAATATCTGGCTTCCATTTTACCTTTTTGAGTACGGAATCCTAAAACTTAAATATTTTTTTTACCAGCACGTACCTCACCATAACAATAACATTACAAATTGAATTGAGAACTTAGAACACCCTCGAAATTATCATATTATCTAAATTTTTTTTTTTAAACCTTATTTTAAGGAGCTTAGTCGAAAGCGACTATGCCGCTCCGTTGGTACAGCTTAATCATGTACTAGACGGCTAATTCCTCCGTCGCACAGCAATTTTATATAAATTATACATATTTCTCTAACTATGATAAACCAACTCTGTTAAAGGCTTAACTTTGTAAGTTTTGTAAGAATAACACCAAGCAGATTGATTGTTGCGTCGAATATTTTTGTATGTGTTTCTGTAATATGCAAATAAACGTTTTATCTATCTATCTATCTAACTTGAAAACGGCTTAACTGATTTCCCTTAAACAATACATTCCAAAAGTTACATGAACCATCAAGCATTTTACCAGCAGCGTTCATACCGAGTACTACCGTTTCCAATTCAATCCTTTAGGTACGACAATTCCACAAATAAAGACTTATTACACACCGTTATTGCGTAGTGACAAAAATTGAAAAAGGTATGCTGAGATGGTTTGGACATGAGGAGAGGATGAATAATAAATAAATATCTTTGCACATATACACAGCGCCATCTAGATCCACACTAAGCAACTAGGCTTGTATTATAGATACCAGATGGTCGATAAACTACACAAATACATTTTTTTTGTAAATAAACATACATAAATGAAAAACATCCATAACTCGGGAACACATGTCTGTATTCATCATACAAACATATGCCCCTAGCGGGATTCGAACCCGCGACCTTTTGGTATAGCAGCAGAGTTTCTAACCACTACTCCAAACAGGTCGTCAAAATGAATGAAAAAAGACTTACGAAATATATATGATATACGAAGCGAATGTGGATCTACCATCATCATATTGGTAGGGGAAGACCACGGCGAACGTAACATGATCAAATCGGGGACGTCTTAAAGAAAGGTCAAGTCAAGAGTACCCTAAACCGACGAGCGTGTATGTACAGCATTATGAGAGTGAATGAAGCAAAAGAGGTGTATCAGGATCGAAGCAAGCGGAAGTCTGTGGTTTCTGCCTACCCCTACGGGAAACAGGCGTGACATTATGTACGTATGTTATTGCGTAGGGGCCAAGGCCAGGCGAGAGGCACCTATTAACACATCAGAAAAAGGAACAGATGTACAAATCAGTTATTGGCAACTCCGGTCCAATGGCGTGCCTAGGGTTTCAAAATAGGGCAAGCCGATGTTTGTGATTTTTAAACGACTTCAAAAAAGGAGGAGGTTCTGTATTCGGGGCGTATTTTTTTTTTTATGTATGTACACCGATATCTCCGAGATTTTTACACATAGCTAGTGAAATAAGATTGATTGGAAAGAATTCCACCGACAAGAGCATAGCTCTTAAATAGAAGAGAGAGAGTGAAATAAGATAGGTAACTAAGCACAACGTTTCAGTTTGACAAGTGCTAACAATCTGGAGACTATTTAACGTACCCTCCGAAGCATGGAAACACTTGTATGAAAATCGTATCGTATTGATTATCCATTTAGTCGCTTCTGGAGTGTAGTGGGTGGCTACACATCGGTTTGCTCATCTTGCAAGACCAGGGTCGCTCCTCGAAACTTGTGGCATGAGAGTAATTTTTCCCAAACACGCGAAGTAAGCACATTAGGGCATCGAGTTGCGGAAACCAGTCCGTCTACCATCCAAGGACTGCCTTTAAATAGCTCGGCGCGTCTAATATAGTTCAGACTATTTGCAAGTAAGGGTTATTTCATGACCAGACTGGCCCAGAGTACCACACAAAGTTTTAACAAAATGTCATGTCAATGATCAAACGTTCTCAACCCGTCGCGTATAATTGCTATTCATATAAATGTTGATTTTGTGTTCTATTACATAAACGAGCTTTTCATTTTCATACAAGCCGATTGTATCGAATGCGAAGCAAGGAGGGTTATGTTTTTATATGCCTTACTAAGTCGAGTGATTCTGGACATCAACTGTAAAATATACATTTGAATCAGACCTACAAACAAACATGTATTAGATAAGTATCATACATAAGTACCTACCTAACCAAACAAACACGTGATAAGTATAATTCTGTTACACGTTCAATGTCGAATTTTTTGCTAATCGCCTTTAAACGCTTCCCGTTTGAGATAGAAAAAACTGCAAGTGTAGGTCGGTTTTGAATTTGACGAAACCAGATTCGTCTAGAATATCTATTGTCAACAGCAAGTACTGTTGTGAAATGTAAGCAAACCCGAAGGCGCCGTGAGAAACTTACGAAATTACTCGTAGGGGGTCATCTCACGAAAAAAAACAAGAATGTAGTTGATTTCGTTTCTGATATTTTAAGTATTGTAAATGATTCGTTTTGACGAGTCAAATATATTACACTTGGTGTCGACGATCTGGTGACGGAGCCAAGAGATGGATGGTGGAAATGTGGCGTGTTTTTTTTAGTTTTTTAAACTACATATTTTTTAATATGCAAGAGATTCTCAAACGTCAACTTAAGATCATCTCAGTCTTGAGAACGGGTTATCCTTATTAATAAACTGCAGTCATACAGCTTGACATTCTTGTTTGTGATTGGCAGCATCGTCGATTTTCATTTCATAGGGTACCCCCAAACCTTGTAAACCTAGGACCTGAATATTTTTAGAGACGTCATTATTTTAAGATCTAGGCTCGTATTACAGATGTAACTCAAGCAGAGATCTCCGCTTGAGGAGAGTTAAAAAGGGACAGCTTTATGTAACTTGTATATCGGCAGCAACATTCTGAAATACTGGCCTAACTAACCTACTTAGTGTGTGCCACATAATAATTGGTGTACTTACACCACACTTGTCCAAAATATATATATATACAGGGCGTCCCAAAGTTATGGGACATGAAGGGGAAGTACCTTAAATATTGTAGATAGTGAATTTTGCTCAAAGAAGACTTTATGTTATTTTTAAAAGTTAGTAATTCTGCATTCATAGATTTTCTAAAAATTACTTGCTTCGGCTGGGAATCGAACCGACTTAAATGTGAAAAAAAAAACACCCTACTTTTATGATGCCAATCGAAAGAATAGCTAAAAAATAATAACTCTGCCTAAGTAACATAGTATTTTAAAAGAAAGGAACAACATAAAATGATTGAGTCAAATTTCAAGAAAGTTATTTATTGCCGACGACGTTCGAAAAGTAGCGATATTATCATTCCAAAGATAGCATTGATTATTCGTAAATAAGTACCCACTTCATAAAATAGGTACTAACATAGTTTTCCTTATTATAAGTGCACGTGTAGATGAAATGATAAAACTTGTATTTCAATACGTCCTCTGTAAGCTAGACAGAAGGCAAATTAAAAACAAAAATAAATAATTTATAATTTGAAAATGGAACAGTTTATGACAGCGTTTGTTTGAATGCATACTTTTTAAGATATTTATGATTAATTTCACGTTGTTCCTTTCTTTTAAAATACTATGTTACTTAGGCAGAGTTATTATTTTTTAGCTATTCTTTCGATTGGCATCATAAAAGTAGGGTGTTTTTTTTTTCACATTTGAGTCGGTTCGATTCCCAGCCGAAGCAAATAATTTTTAGAAAATCTATGAATGCAGAATTACTAACTTTTAAAAATAACATAAAGTCTTCTTTGAGCAAAATTCACTATCTACGATATTTAAGGTACTTCCCCTTCATGTCCCATAACTTTGGGACGCCCTGTATATATATTTTTTTTTTAATGCAGGACTACAGAACCCGCTTGGCTGGTACTTGAGCGGATTTTTTAAATCGATGTAAATCCTTTTAGATAATAATTGGTTGGATTGGTGTAGTGGATAGTCACACTGCCTACGAAACCAAAGGTTGCGGGTTCGAATCCCTGTTTGATGAATACGAACATTTATTAACGAGTCATGAACGTTTATATTGACATATGGTTAATGCAATGAACCTCTGTACCTCACATGACATTAGATTTAATTATCGTCAACTTCACAAATACTTGATTTTGATATAATGTAAGATCTTTATTTGTCCTTGAGCCCAATTTTGATTTTTCGTAAAGAATGAGTAGCAGCCAGTGAATAGCATACAGGGCAGGTTTTGCTGCCAACTTATAGAACTTACCAAGGTCTTTTTCTCCTTCAAGGGCGGCCTACAATGACGTGCTATTCACTAATCGATACACGATTATGGGCACGCTTTAAATTATAGATATATTATTTAACCGCCTCAGTGGCAGTAAACAATATAGGGTTAACGAATTGGAGGTCGCAGGTTCGACAACCCAGCGGGGTACATGTTTAGTACTCGGTTTGGTTGGTAGTAGGGCATTTTAAATATTCACCTGCCTAGCTACCACCATCTTAAAAAGTCGGCCGCCAAAACAGCAATGTTAATAGCAGCATTGTTGTAATCCGGTTGTTAGAGATGGAGGTTTCCGGGTCAGTACGCTTCCACCTTCGGCCTCATGTTCAGTTAACATCAGGTGTGACCATAGAAATGTGAACGCGCTCTCTAGGACAACTGATTTAACTAAGAAAAAATTGTCTGTGTCTATATAATATATTGATATCTATATAATGTATTAGGATAGTAGTAGTAGATAGTATTAGATAGTATATAGGTTTCTGGGACTACATGTGACCCACGAATGCCCCTGAAACTCAAGGGCAAAATTTATAAAACCATCATAAGACCTGTCACCATGTATGGATCTGAATGTTGGGCAATGAAAGAAACTGATGAAAGTAGAATGCATGTGGCAGAGATGAGAATGCTAAGATGGATGTGTGGTGTGACTAGAATGGATAAGATCAGGAATGAGTATATCAGAGGAAGTCTAAAAGTGGCGCCAATAACAGAAAAGCTGAGGAGTAATAGGTTAGCATGGTTTGGGCACATTATGAGGAGGGATGAAGGGCACGTAACAAGACGAGTGTTAAGTATGAATGTGGAGGGATACAGAGGTAGAGGAAGACCAAAGAAGGTGTGGGCAGATTGCGTGAGGAATGATATGTATGTGAAAGGGGTGAGTACGGAGATGACGGCTGATAGAGGAGAGTGGAAGAGGATCACATGTTGTGCCGACCCCACTTAGAGTGGGATAAGGGCAGGAAAATGATGATCTATATAATGTATAGATAAATAAATAAATAAATATATATCTGACATTTGTCAAAATTACCTTAAATCAAAGACAAGACCATTACGTCATTCTCTTCGCGGAAAAGATTTTCTCTGACATACTTACATGGAAATAAGCCAAACAATATTCTTTTGTTTACTAAGGAAATTGGGAATGATAATATTTTATTGGGCCATGTTTTCTTATTATACGGTGCTTCTGGGCATAAACAATTTCTGAAGCATCCTTAATTAGGACTGCCGTTTGACCTCTGACCTTACCGTAACGTAATTCCCGAGAACACAAACTAAATATAGCGGATGGAAATCAGATTTTTCACTAATATGTTATTTTCATTCTTTTCTTTTTATGCACAACGGGTTGGTGCTTGACCTCAATCACACCTGATGTTAAGTGAAGATGAGGTCGAAGGTGGAAGCGTACTGACCCGGAAACCCCAACACATTTGGAGGACTGGCGACAACCGAAGCACAATGCTATTAACATTGCTGTTTGGCGGCAGATTTGGATAAGATGGTGGTAGCTAGCCAGCCGGACATTTTAAATGCCCTACCACCAACCAAACCGAGTACTTAAACATATACCCCGCTGGGGATCGAACCCGCGACCTCCGAATCGCAAACCCAATGTTGTATACTTTGAGCCACGGAGGCGGTTAAAATTTTTTATTATACGTAGTTATAAGGAGACTTTTTTTAAGTAAGAATCATGGAATTTTGAAAAGGTTCCTGCTATACGGGGAAGTTAGATCGAGTGATGCGAGAAAAAAGTTGTAAACAGTCTTATACGTCCCCTCTCATTAAGATCAAATCAAAATATGCTTTATTTTGTAGGTACACAGGGTACACTTAAAATAGTCAGATTTTACATTTTTTAAGCTACTGCTTGTTCAAAAGCCAATTTTCCCCTGAGAAGAACAAGCAAGAAACTCGAGAGGTTGCTCTTTATTTTTAAAAAAAGGTTTTTATGTTACAAAATTATTAATTCATATTATAATATTTCATTATTAATTGTGAAATAGCCTGGTTATGCGAACGGGCTGTTCATGTCCATGAATGTTTATCGTCTAAATAATCTGATATTTTATAATGTGCTTTCTTAATACGTTTCTTTTTTATAGTATCTTTAAATTTATTGAAAGGAAGATTTTGTATAGCAACAGGAACCTTATTGAATAAGTGTATACTGACTGACTTTGCGGAGGCGACTTATGTGACCTGCAAGTTTATCTTTATTTCTTGTATTGACATCATGTTTATCACTATTTTTCCTAAATGAGAGCGCTGGGGGAGAGAGCTGGGGCCATAATCCACCACAGGGCCCAGTGCAGATCAGTCTAGTTGCCACCCGACAGTCAGCGTTTAACGACTGCCTTCAATTGGGACCGACTATTTAACATGCCCCCCGAAACACAGAAACACACCTATTAAAATGCTACTAATGGTCATCCACCCAAGGACGGATTGCGCCACATTGCTTAACTTCGCTAATCGAAAACGAATAGCGAATGCGACTGCGCTGCGAGTGCTTTTCGAGAATAAACCACTAATTTAATAATTGATTACGCGACAGTAACTCTGCTTGACTTCATGGGGGTGTTCCCACTCTATACCCTAAGCCGGGGTTACTAGGGTTCAGGAGTCGCAGTGTAGGGGGAAGTACACGTAGCTATTTTTGATTACCGAAGTTAAGCAACATTCACCACTAATGGCACTTTCATACAAATGTTCTGTGCTTCGGAGGATACGTGAAACAGTCGTTTTTTTTGTCAATTCAGTCGCTAAGCCAACTCTGTAGCTTACTGGGGCTAGTCACCATATGCCAGATGTTTACCTTATTTGCCAGACATTTTACGGTTTAGATAGGCGTTCGGCCGGCATTTGTCTGACAAAGGCATATCTGACTTAGCGCGTTTAATTGTCACGCTCCCAAATTGTCATTTTGTAGGTCCTAAGTTTACTGAGCTATTGTTAATTTTATTTATGTTTTAGGTTGATTTCATACGTACTAAGTATAGTAACTTATTACGTTTCACAAGTCACTTGCGGTATTTGCAGTTGCCTTTCAAATTACCACCATTTTATTTCTAAAGAAATTCCTTTTGTTTTAGTTCATCTGCTCTATTTGTGGTTTAGATTCATTCTCTCAAAGGCCTTGAGCAATAACGTCAGTTGTTAAAAACAGTTTTCTCGCATAATAAACAAAATTATTGAAAATCCTACTCGGGGTCTGTTTTCATTTTTATGTCAATGGCTATAGCGATCTTGTATATTTTTTTACCCTAAGGAAAAACAGGGCATACCTATTATGGTAAGTGAAATAGAAGTTATTGGCATAGGTAGTTTTTGTTTTCTTCAAATACATCATCAACCAACGCCGGAGATTGTATGCGATTGGCGGGATGTCTAGGGTTCCTTTCCTATCATCTGAATTTTATTTTTTTTCGAGTTTTTTAAATTTATTTAATTCAATGATGTAATTATGTGATAAATGCTACAAACGCGGCCGTCATATGCCAAAACGTTTTATTATATTTTATGGTTTTGAGAAAAAATAAATAAACTACCTATGCCACCAATACCTTCTATTTCACTTACCTAATATGCCCTATTTTTTTTCTTAACGTTAAAAAAACTCATCCAGTATAAGTCCACTACTTGTCCACTACTTATCCAGTATAAGCGATTTGCATCGCTTACCCTTGGAAGGTTTTTGGTGGTTCATTTAATGGCCGTCAAGACCGTTATCCCAAATGGGGTGGTCAGAGATATCCCAAACAGATTTTAATGCGTGAAACATTATTCACCTCACGAACTAGAAAAAAGCGAGTTAGAGTAATTGGAGAATGGGCATCAGTCTGTCTCATGGAGCGATTTGCATCGCTTACCCATGGAAGGTTTTTGGTGGTTCATTTAATGGCCGTCAAGACCGTTATCCCAAATGGGGTGGTCAGAGATATCCCAAACAGATTTTAATGCGTGAAACATTATTCACCTCACGAACTAGAAAAAAGCGAGTTAGAGTAATTGGAGAATTTAGTATATTGTGACATGCACCATGTAAAAAACAACAACCGAATGACATTCTCTATAAAAAAAGGAAAACCAACACGTCACATTCAAAATACTTACAAAATGGCCAGGGTGTTCTTATTAAAATAACAAGTGGGTTTAACACACGAAATATACAGACGTGACTGGGGTTGAGCCCATCGCCATTAAAACCTGCAAATCTATAGATATTTTAAGTGAGATTACGACACCTACAGGAAGAGACGGTTTGCTTCTATTCTTTTGTTTGATGTAGTGGTTAGAAACTCTGCTACTATACCAAAAGGTCGCGGGTTCGAATCCCGCTAGGGACATATGTTTGTATGATGAATACAGACATGTGTACCCGAGTTATGGATGTTTTTCATTTATACATGTATTTACACATGACACAAGCCTAGATGCTTACTGTGTACCTAGATGGCGCTGTATGTATGTGCAAAGATATTTATATTTATTTATTGTTTTATGTGCCGAACTCCACAGTGTGAAGGAAATATAATTTAAGTTATTATTTTTAATTGTCCCATGTTCAAAGGTTAATACGGTGTAATGATATAAATTGTCATTATAAATACACGAACTGTGATAACTCATTATCATACAAAAGTTATTTACTCGGTCTTCAACATTTTTTTCTTTTAATACTTTATGTTGTAATGTATTCATTGATTCTCACTTTATTATACTGGACGACGGATTGGTGTAGTGGATAGTGACGCTGTCAGCGAAACCAACGGTTGCGGGTTCAAATCCCGCGAGGGGTAAATGTTTGTAAGATGAATACGTACATATTCTATAGCAATTAAAATTGTGAGTACCTGATGGGTATACAGGGCGTCCCAAAGTTATGGGACATGAAGGGGAAGTACCTTAAATATCGTAGATAGTGAATTTTGCTCAAAGAAGACTTTATGTTATTTTTAAAAGTTAGTAATTCTGCATTCATAGATTTTCTAAAAATTATTTGCTTCGGCTGGGAATCGAACCGACTCAAATGTGAAAAAAAAAACACCCTACTTTTATGATGCCAATCGAAAGAATAGCTAAAAAATAATAACTCTGCCTAAGTAACATAGTATTTTAAAAGAAAGGAACAACGTGAAATTAATCATTTTAATCAAATAAAAAACATACATGAAATCTTTGGAATGATAATATCGCTACTTTTCGAACGTCGTCGGCAATAAATAACTTTCTTGAAATTTGACTCAATCATTTTATGTTGTTCCTTTCTTTTAAAATACTATGTTACTTAGGCAGAGTTATTATTTTTTAGCTATTCTTTCGATTGGCATCATAAAAGTAGGGTGTTTTTTTTTTCACATTTGAGTCGGTTCGATTCCCAGCCGAAGCAAATAATTTTTAGAAAATCTATGAATGCAGAATTACTAACTTTTAAAAATAACATAAAGTCTTCTTTGAGCAAAATTCACTATCTACGATATTTAAGGTACTTCCCCTTCATGTCCCATAACTTTGGGACGCCCTGTATAGATAGGATGCCTCGACTATTTAAAGTACGAAGAGGCAATACAAAGTAAAGGGCCAATGACACGAGCACTACACACACTCAATGAGATATTGTCATATGCTGTATGAGCGAATTTCAAAAAGTCGCGTTATTTGTACTATGTTATTTAGTATAGGTAGATATAGTTGGTATACATCATTGTCATTAGTTAACTATCGCATTGGAGTAATAAATAAACTTGGTAAATAAATAAATATATTCCCGAGTCATGGATGTTTATATAAATATTTATGTATGTTTATCCGTTATCTATAGTATCCATAGTACAAGCTTGCTAAGTTTGAGACTAGATGATTGATGTAAGTGCCCCAAATATTTATTTATTATTATTATTATTATAACTACTTCCATAGTGACTCATTTGAGTCACCGATTCAGAAGGGAAAAACTGACCTATTTTTACAATTAGAACGATTTCCATCCAGCGATAAAAGTAATGGTCCTATTTTAAACTTTACAATAACCTCTTTACCACAATCTCAGTGGTGACAGATGATATGGAGACGAGACCGATAGTGGGAAAGTTTATTGTAAAATTTTAAAATAGGACCATTACTTTTATTAAAATCGTTCTAATTATAAAAATAGGTCAGTTTTTCTCTTCTTTTTATTATCGTACTTGTCTATGTTCATATACATATGTATTTGTGTTGTTATTTTTCACCTTAATAATGCATTTTTCATTCACCGTCCCGTATAATTTTCCAACCTATACTAATGTGGAAGGAAGAGATCTCTCATACTCATAAGCTCACCTTTGTACATTATTTCTTACTATTTTGTACTTGTATTTTCTGTTTAATAAAGAATAAGGAGGGAAACCCGCTTGACTGCTCAAAGAATTTGAAAAAAAAAAATTGTCATAAGTTCAGGATATTTTTCGGTATATTTTGCAGAACATTCGCCAGTAGTATGTTGTAAAATTTTGCAGAACATTCTCCAGTAGTATGTTATCAAATTTTGCAGAACAATTTCCAGTAGTATTTTGTCAAATTTTGCAGAACATTCTCCAGTGGTATGTTGTCAAATTATTGGTTTTCTGTAATTTCAGCTTAAGTATCTTGAAACATGTGAAACTTAAACATTTGCTTAAAATATAATTTTCTGAAGAAGTAAAACTATAAAACTGCCATGTAATAAGGATCATGATAGATAATTACGTATTAACTTATAATACTTTTTCAGCGACCAAATATACATCGAGACATTTTCACTTAACATCAGGTATGATTGAGGTCTTGACCGAACGTCGTGCATAAATAAAATAAACCATACATTAGGTTAGATGACTGGCCAGTCCATACAATGGGTGGGTCGCTGTTCAACCTTCTAGTATCTTCTGCACTAGTAGCATGACAGGCGACATAAACGTTTATGTCGCGCGAGATTTTTGTCCTGCTCATTCGCTTGAACGTAATATACAACTATCCCAACTATGTAAACAACATAGGGTTTACGAATCGGAGGTCGCGGGTTCGATCCCCAGCGGGGTACATGTTTAGTACTCGGTTTGATTGGTGATAGGGCATTTTAAATGTCCGCCTGGCTAGCTACCACCAGCTTATCTAAATCTGCCACCAAATAGCAATGTTAATAGCATTGTTGTGTTCCGGTTGTCAGAGAGATAGCCAGTCCCCCAAATGTGTTGGGGTTTCCGGGTCAGTACGCTTCCACCTTCGACCTCATCTTCACTTAACATCAGTTGTGATTGAGGTCAAGTACGAACCCGTCGTGCATAAAAAATATATGCAAAAATCGTTTAATCAACATAGGTTAATTACACCGGCGAGACGCCATGTCGGTCGCTCGAGGTGCACCGCAAACTAGGGGTGAGCCCACACTCTACAGTCAGGTAGCGACAATCTGACAATCCACCAAGCCCACGCGGTTGATTATCGTCCTCACAGAGGGTATTCTGTTCCAACAATTGGGACGTATAAGGTAAATGTACATTATGGAAAGCAATAGAAACCTACCAAATGGTACTTTGACACAATAGAGAGCCATTGTAATATTGAGATACGTGTAAGAAAACAAGTTATACGTTCAGCCAAATGTTTAGAATGCGGAAACGATAACTATTCGGGGAATTGTGTAATACTGCCAAAGCCCTACGATTTCCCTCGATGTAGCGACGTCGCGGATGATTGTAATACGATGTAATTCTCAATGTTCTTTATATATTGCAATGTACCTACTTTATTAAATGTGTAGTTATACTGTTTGTCCTTTCCCTTTGATCTATAAATAAATAAATAAATATCCTTGGACATACACACAGCGCCATCTAGTTCCACTTTAAGCAACTATAGGCTTGTGTTGTGGATACCAGTGGTTGATATACTACATAAATACATTTTTTTTTGTAAATAAATACTTGTTTCATAATGTAACTACTGTAACATTTTAGAATAAAAAAAATATTGTAATATGATGTATGCTATAAAACTACGTGAATAAATAAAATTACAGTACAGATTGCATGTACAACATGCCGGGTGGCCATTATGATGTGAGCTGCTTGCCATGTCATTACCTTATAACTGTCCCGTCAAAAATATGCGACACAATCGACTATAGTAAGATTGTCTATCTCTGGAATGCATCGTCAGATCTTAACCACCCTCTCAAACAAAAAACAATCATCTAAATCAACCTTGGGAACTTCAAGAGCAGGGTGAATAGGCATCTACTGAGATCGCGTGCTTCATCTTCGGCCACATCGTCACTTTCCATCAGGTGAGATTGCGGTAACCAGCGAAACATAAAAAAAATCGGTTAACAATTTGACGAAAGTATGGGTGAAAGACATATAGATGAACATAGTATCTATACCTCCTGGTTATATGGGACCGCTTTGGAGATAAACCCCATCAAACAAAAACCAATCAACAAAATCGGTTAAGAATTGACGAAAATATGGAACATACATACCTCCTCCTTTTTTGAGTTGGTTAAAAACCGGCTAAGTGTGTGATATACCGTAGTCAGAATATACATTAATAATACAAAGTTATTTTTACTGTTCATTTATAACATTTTGTATTTTTAGCGTGTCTATTATATTTATTGTTTTCGTAAAGTTTGACTTTAAAAGATGTGTCGTTGTGAAGTTTTTTGTCTCTTCTACTCCCCAATTTATAATTACAGTGTATCTCAGATCAATTAAACGTGAAGGGAAAGTATCTTGAATATTAACATTTCGCTAATTTGAATTTTTGTTTCGCTTGAATTTACATTCAATGTTGTATTTTTGAAGAGAATGTAGTTTATTCAGCTTTATAATTTAAAGCGACGTATTTTTAATTTTGTGGTTTAACTTTTATATTAACAATGTTTTTAGATAAATTAATCATAATTATTAAAATTATCATTTGGTACCTTAAAATGTAGTAGGATTTTGTTCAGTATTGATGTCGATGTTCGCGATAGGAACAAAATAAATATATAGAATTTTATAAAACTTACATTTATGACCCGGGACACCCTGTATCCGTATGAAGTGGTCGATTATTCATCCAAGTCGCCTTGGCCGTGGTAAATTCGCAATTTCCTGAATATGCATTGCATGCTCTCCGTGTCCGTATATCTCAAGGTTCCGTGTCAATGAACGTTATGCAATGCAGTTTTTGCGAACTTTTGAAAGGTGTTGACTGACTTGTGCTTTCCGTTGTTTTTTTATTTTTTGAAAAATAATAACTACCATATATTTATTATCATTTCGTAACGTGTGGTTTCACCACGTACAAACACGTTGAAACAAACCCCGTCTCTTCCCGTGGGTGTCGTAAGAGATTATAGGAATTTCCACCAAAAACATCTATAGACTTATACGTTTCAACGGCGATAAGCTCACCTCCTATCACGTTTGCATTTCTGTATGTTTCGTAAGAACCGTATATGTTGTTTCAAGCATTAAATTTTTAACGTTTGTAACACCTATGTACGCTTACGTTTGGGATGTCTCTGACCACTCCATTGGGATAAAGATCCGTGACGTTATGTATGTAATAAAGAATTGCCCAAATAAGTGAACTGTATCAAAGTTTCATTCACTAACCTCGTGTTAGGTCACATTTTCACCTGTATAAATTGGTCAGTCCTTGGATAGGTGACTACTGACTTTTCATATGAGTGTTTCCGCGTGCTTCAGATAATACGTTAAATAGACAAGTTCGGTTGTTTTGAATGGAAAAAAAATCGAACTTAACAGAGAGTAGAGAAAGTCGTAAGTTTGTTATGGCTACTCTACAGGATGCATACTTACAATTAGCAAAGTTTAAATTTGGAGCAATAGTGGCGCCATTATTTAACATTTCAAGCACATATTTAAATATTTTACCAACTACCTATTGTAAAAAAATTGTGAGTTCTATAGTGTTCAATGGCGTAATAAAGAATTTCATTTCACTTCAGACAAAATAAGTTGTTTTTTCTTGGCATAGGTATTTGCTTTAATCATGTAATATTTTGATGCAATAGTTTCTGTAACTAATATTGTAATAACTCGAAAAATAACAAAGACAAGCGGAAAAGAATTAGAGAAAGTTATACCGTTAAGAACGCGTCGCTAAAATTAAACGTGTTCGATTGAAAAAGTAAATAAACTTCTCGTATAAAACTTTTGTTGTTTTAATAATATGAGTGTATTTGAACCTCTTGTTTATACAGTCGTTGTTCAACGCAACGACCTGGGTATTTCCGTAACTCTATAGCTCAATATGAGAGAGTTATGAACCATGAGCGACTACACCTCATAAATGCCATTGTAAGCGCGACTCTACAATTATGTACTATGCGCGACTACAGCTCGATACTAGACATCGACAAGTATGACCCATGCGCGACTAATATATATATATATATACCATTGTGTGCGCGACTCTACAAAATTATGAACCATGCGCGACACAACTCATAATGCCATTGTAAGCGCGACTTTACAATTATGAGATTTTGGTGCCAACTTCGGTGGTTTTCAAATTGGTCGGGGCTATTCAAATTGGTCATTTTCATGGACTACGTCACCTCTACTTACCGACTATATTTCACAGTGAAATAAGCTTACTTTAGAAGTGCCAAAATTGAGAAAGAGGATATGGATGAGGATGAAAGACAGCGATACAGAGGAAGTGTAAGACTCATTATTGATCGCTCCGAAGCCCATTCAATTATTTGTTAAACTACGCATCTACTCATTAGTAAGGTATCCTACCTATTGATAAATTAGTTACGTAACTAGATATAAGTATTGTTGTAGCGGATAACAATAGACTGCATTTTTTTACTTTTAATGTGTTTACTCTCTTTAGACATCTCAGGGGCTGGCTTGATACAATAGAGAGCAGGTTTCCTCACGATGTTTTCCTTCACCGTTCAAAAGCAGTCGGATAAATGCACATAAGTAATTAAACTTAAAAACTCATTGGTACGTGGCCTGCTTGGGAATCGAACCCGGACCTCCCACATTGGGAGACCACGTCGCCACCATCGCTCCTAATAACGTATAGTATAGCGTATACTATAAAGTACGCTACCATTTACTATGCCCTCCGAAGCACGGTAACACCGTATATATGCTCCCCCAGTCCAGGACTGACCGCGCCAGACATCTTAACTTTAAATGCGACCATGCGCCACAAGTTATTATTTATACTACTTTACTAACATGTCTTCCTTCACATTCTTATTCGCCGAGTTACTACGCCTCTATTGCGCCGTGTTTGCAACTTAATCGTTTATTAAAACAAATAAATCAATCGTTTTCCACTTCAATGATCAGTATTCCACTAGCGTTTTGTTCACTAACGTCAACTGACGTACTGGGTTACGTCCGAGGACTATAAATCTGGGTATTATTGTTATTGTGAAGTAAAAGTGAAGGTTGTTACAATACCCCGATAACTCTATCAATTGGTTTTGGTTCAAATCTGCGAGAAATATCCAACAGTTTCCGCACACCTCTCACTGTAACCCCTATAATCCAGTATCAGTGGTGATGACGGTAGACTGCGCCCTACGTGGGTGGATTGCTACATTGAACGATCACATACACCTTAGACGTTAAATAGGACTTTTCTCCAAAGCATCGAGAATTTGTTCACCGTGTCTTACATATCTTATTAGTTGCAAGCACCTCATAATTTTCCTGCCCTTATCCCATCTAGGTGTGGTCGGCACAACATGTCATACTCTTCCATTCTCAGCCGTCATCTCCGTACTCACCCCTTTCACATACATATCATTCCTCACGCAGTCTACCCACACCTTCTTTGGTCTTCCTCTACTTCTGTATCCCTCCACATTCATACTTAACACTCGTCTTGTTACGTGCCTTTCATCCCTCCTCATAATGTGTCCAAACCATGCTAACCTATTACTCC
This sequence comes from Oegoconia quadripuncta, assembly GCA_949316235.1. NCBI lineage: Eukaryota > Metazoa > Arthropoda > Insecta > Lepidoptera > Autostichidae > Oegoconia > Oegoconia quadripuncta. Next base: position 17,868,915 of record OX438756.1, on the reverse strand, counting down.
TTGTCTGTCATTGGCACCACTTTTAGACTTCCTCTGATATGCAACTAATAAACTCAATATTCGACTTCAAAAGTTGTTTCAATGTTTCCATGTGTGAGTATGATAGATCACAGAACAGGGGCTCTATTAAATAATTTCATTGTTATCGTCATCGGTTACGTTCTGACATGTGATTGGTCGGCACATCGCTCGCTCGGCAATTTGACGGTTTCTCATTGGTCAATGTAATCGATGACGATACCGATGACGTTATGTAATCTAAGGGCTGATCTGTTCTGTGTGATAGACTATAGCGACCCATTTGAATATCACCGTTCAAACTTCTTAATTTGGCAGAATTTCCTTCAATGTAAATGTTGGGGTACAAATCTATTGGGGTAGGTGATCCGTCTCCATCAATGAGGAGTCCGAACTAATGTTATTAATGCGAATGTTTGTGTGTATGTTTGTATGTTAGTTACCTCCTCACGCCTATACGACTGGACGGATTTGGATGAAATTTGGTGGGTAGACAGATTAGAACCTGGATTAACATATAGACAATTTTTTTTTGCTGAACCGATTTTGATGAAATCTTCCAAGCGGACGAAATCGTGGGCGGAAAGCTAGTATTCTAAAAGACTGATGAAGTTGATTTTATTGATTTCAATGACTGGTTTTTCTTGTTCTGCAGGCTGGAGGTGGGGCGAACGGTGCTGGTGGTCGGCGGACCCTTGAGTTGATCCTAAGCGGCGGCCTCAAGTCCTTAGGACGACCAGCGAAACCGGTACGGAGAGCTGCGTCCAGAGACTCCGTACTGTCACAGCCCCAACCCCTACTCGAAGGTAAGCATTCCGCAGCCTCAAGTGCGAATACTCTGCCATAATTGTCAACACCTCATGTAATAAGAATTTGTAATAATGTATGATGATTGCACTCAGGCCCTTGCATCCTTTTATTTACTAACTGATAAACGAGAGCACAGGAAATTATCCTTTCATTCTGCTGGACAAGATCTCTTTCCGAAGACGCTCTTTTACCTACTTAATCATCAAACTTATTACTAGAGACATCGTTCTGTCTGTTCCTGCGCTTGAGAGATATATTTCTGTCGAAGGGACAAGCAATATATGACGCGTAACAATTTTTTGACATTCCGAGATATCTGATTCTTAAAATATAATATTGTTTTGTCCTCCATTACGATACAACTACCAGCTATCTGTTTAACATTCACTTCTCGAATATTTTCAAGTCATTATCATCTCAGCTGTTGTTAAATACACAGAGAACCGTATCTGCCCAACAATAACATAATAATGCCTTTAGCATGATGTCATTGTGTATACTTCGTGATACTGCTTTGTCTTACCAATGTTGATGTTAACAATAACACGAAAAGATCGGCCCACGTAGGAGTTAGGATTCTTATATCCTTACCTTGATTCAATTTATGCGTTAAGATCCTCATACATTATGATACATACATATGTATACTTTTGTCACCATCAAAATTACTCCAGGATTCATACCTAGTAGTCAAAGTGCTGTATGGTTTCGGCACTCAAATAGAATAGAACCAATCAGTCTCTTCCCGTAGGTGCAGTAAAAGGCGAGTAAGGGACTTCCCACAAAAAAAAATCTATAGTTTTGCACGTTTCAATGGCGGTGGGGTCACCCCCTGTCACGTGTGCATTTCTGTATATTTCATAAGGTGAACCGTGGATAAAGACTCATTGGATCCAGTATATATATTGCCAATTAGAAGACTTCGTTAGCGCTTTCTATATTGGCACGACACCCACACACTTGTGCCTAATTTGTCGCTCGGTAACACCCACACTGCATATAAAATTAACGCATTCATTAATTTACACAGGTCTTAGAAAATGCTCAACAGTCCTCGCTCTAACGGACCGGGAGAAGGTCTCAGAGCCAATCAGAGCCCACAATCGTCTGCGAGCACCGTCCGTCTGTTCCCGATGTTCGTCGCTGCTGTCTCTCGCCGGCGCTGGTGGGTCCAGGTAAGAAGTCATCAAATAATTTACCCCATTGTCTGCACCGACACGTACAGGGCAATGAAGATGGAGCCATGCCCGCCGCCGTAGCCGATATCTTTGCATCTTGTTTCCACGAAGATATGTTGTCGTCCGTGGGCTTGCATCTTTAACTATTGTTTTGACAGTATTCAGATTGGCTGGTGGGCGGTGATAAGAGTATTTTTCTGCTTACAAACCATAGTGTACATTACGAGATAAGATTATCTGCCCAGTATTCTCATTTTTCCAATTAAAAAAAAGGAAGTTTAATGTACATTTAACCGCCTCCGTGGCTCAATGTAAACAACATTGGGTTTACGATTCGAAGGTCGCGGGTTCGATCCCCAGCGGGGTACATGTTTTAAGTACTCGGTTTGGTTGGTGGTAGGGCATTTTAGATGTCCGCCTGGCTAGCTACCACCATCTTATCTAAATCTGCCGCCAAACAGCAATGTTAATAGCATTGTTGTGTTCCGGTTGTCAGAGATAAGATAGCCAGTCCCCCAAATGTGTTGGGGTTTCCGGGTCAGTACGCTTCCACCTTCGACCTCATCTTCACTTAACATCAGGTGTGATTGAGGTCAAGTACAAACCCGTAAATCTACAGAAATTGCTGCTAAGGACAAAGGCCTCGGTCGAGGTACAATTTGCCTCGCTTTTCATTGGAGGATTTGCTCTAATTGTCAGACAGGCGGGTTGACACCCGCATATTGTCGGGATGCTTGCACCATAGATGCTGTTGACCATCAGTGATAGCAGGTGTATTAATTCGGAACGCCTTCTTTAAAATATAAACAACATGGAGCGCTGTATGATCTCGTTGTACTCTTTGGCAGGTACTCCCTCGACGGCGCCGGCGGTGGTTTTGTACCGGCGGCCCCTGTGAACTGCAAGTTATGCTTAGAAGATGCCGCGCCCGACAAGGTCACTCTCATCGGTGGGTGCGGCTGCGCTTTCTGTACTAAGGTTAGTTTCGATATAGCTTAACATTATAATGTGCCATTCGGGCCTGACCAGTTTGGAACTTTATTGCGTTATTGTAAGCTGAAAGGAAACTGTGCGAAAGAGAGGAAATAATGCATAGATTAGTGATAGAAAGAGAAGGAAACACAGAATTGAAATGGCTACCTAGAGTTTTATATCCAATTTACATTATAATAAGGTCCAAAGGTTTCTATAATAAAAGAATAAATAATGCTCTGAATGGAAATTAATCTCGTAAGACGAATACTCTCGAGTCAACGTTGTCTCCAATTTTTTTAGCTTGGTTAAACTGCCGCGAATTTGTTCCGGCAAGTTCGTTTGATGTTCAAAACTTCATTATCCTTATTAATTAGTCGGCAATAAGGCCGGGTATGATGAGCGACCACACCCGCTCTTTAGATTTGCTCATCTAGATTTTATTGCCTTTGAAGACATAATGTCTGGCATCTCGGCGCTCTAACTTCTAAGCGTAGATTACGTAATTGTTGAACATTACGCGGTGGCTTACAGCTCGCCGAACTAATCTCTGTAATCAGCAAGCAATAAGTGGTAATGTGCCAGAAGACTCGTCTAATTAGACCTTATTGTCGCCTTGACCTTTCGCAATTATTATTTCATGCATATTAGTGATGATGACAGTGAGTGACACAAACAAATAAAAGCATGATAATTAAATAAAAACCGGACAAGTGCGAGTCTGATTCGCGCGCAGAGGGTTCCGTACAAACTTTTATGTAGATAGTTCGGCCATCACGGGAATAGAGTCTCGAAATGTAAGTTTGTAACTTTAAAACAATGTTTTTTTTTATGTTTGTAACTCCAGTCACAGTAAAAATAATTGAACAAAAACTATTAAAAAAAAAATACTTATATATATTTTACAACTTTTGAAAAAAAAAAACATAACATCAGGATACACTATGAGTATGTGTGCTACAGCTGTACAAATGGGATACAGCTCAGTGTTTATCAAGGAGAAAAACACTAATTTTCAGCTATTACCCACTATTATTAATATTTAAGTAGAAAATAACGATTTTCGGTTTTCTTCTTAGTTGTTTGTAATATAAGACTTTGCTTCTTGTCAAATTTCATGATTCTAGGCCAACGGGATCCTATATGCTTTGATTTAACTGCGACTGTTAAAATATGCGCAATAAATATTATTGGATTTCGTTGACTAAAGCTTGGTTTTCTGCAGCTTCAGGGGACTGTAGACCTAAGTATTTGATATTTATTAAATATAAGGGTTCCTTTTGCGGTGGGGAGATCATAACTTTTTACGATTACGGAGAAAATTGACATTCCTACCACCTAAGGCTTAATTCACACAGCCCTTAAAGGTGCGATTTCATAGAAGACGGCAAATTGTTTGATTTATTATTGTGAAATGTTTAGTTAGAATAGTTGTTTACAATATTCTTATCGTCACATCATTCAATTGAATTTACTTACCTATTGAAATTGTACGGCCACGTCATTATGCATTTCTAAATAAAATTTTCCTTATTCTATGTTTTACAAATTAGTACCTAATAGGTTTTAGACAAGAATCAGCTTAGTGAACAGCAGAATTTTGTGTCGTAAATAGTGTCTATCGACCGGTTGGGTAGCGACCTGCATCCAGGTGCGTGGTCTTCAATAGAGAACTTTAATGCCACACAGGCCATCAGTTCTTCGAGCTATGCCCATTACGATCTCTACCTGTCAATCCGCTGGATCAGCGACCTTCGTCCGCCTCCGGATTTCCTCATTCGATCATTCAGTGAAACGCCTAGCATCGCCCTCTCTCATAGTTCGTTGCTTGACTTTGAACTTTCTTATCAGACCTTTAGTGAGAGACCACGTTTCAGTACTATAGTCATCAATGGTGTGTACGTCCTGTGGCTGATATGAGAATTAACATTGGAATTTTTGCGTTTTGAGATAGTAGGTACAATATTGATGTGCTCACATGGAGCAGTCGCATTCGATTTTCGTTTAGCAACATCTGGCGCAGTCACTCACTACATATTCTGGCATTTTCCTACGTGCTTCCGTGCTTCGGACAGTAGGTACATTAAAATCAATCTCGGTTGTCTTCAATTGAGCCAAGCCTGTTGCCTTCGAATACACTGAGCGTTATGTGGTCATGTGACCTACTCGCGCCCTGTAGAAGATGGATAGGCCAAGAGTGAATCCAACCATCGAGTCAGAAGAGTCACATGTCTTTGTGAGGCCCCAGCCGTCCGCACTGTTGGGCACAACCTCCTCACTGGCAGAGGATAATGTCCATAATCCACCACGCGGGCCCAGTACGGATTGATGGATTTGTATCAGACTATTGGCCACTTGACAGTGTCCTTAAGCTGCCCCTGTAGGCCACCGACTTCGTTTAATGAGTGCCCTCCATTTAAAACAATCCGGACCGACTATTTAACGTACTCATTGATGCACGGAAATACTCCTATTCAAATGCCACTAGTGGTCAGGTCACAGATCTAAGGCCTGAGCCCACCGAACATTGCTTAACTTCGCTAATCGAAAACGAATAGCACGTTGCGCATTGCCACGAATGCTTCAAAGTATATTTTTTTTGTATAAATATGGAAAGAAAATAATGAAAGAAACTTTATTCTCCACTTCGACGCATAAATTAATTTACCTTAATAAGTGGAGGGGGTCTTGCCCCGATCGTGGAATAATTTCCTTCAATTCTAACGCACACTCACCGTAATATATCCTATGGTGCTCAAGGCTCGGCATAGGAGTGAACATGGAATCGTCACCTATGATTTGAGTATGTTAAATTCAGTGTTATGTATATTTACAGCCCATCAAAAATCGTTACGGAGACAATGATTAATGGAATGATCGATAAGTGTACGCCCTCAAGAGGTCAATTAATAGCACTCATATGATTCATCTGCGATGGATGAACTTAAATAAACTTTTTCTATATTTAGCACATACACGTGGTTAGTGGATTCAAGTATTTTCGAGTGCCACGGAATTATGCAATTTTTGCGATAGCGAACAGTACAGTTACAGTAGGTTACATCGTACAATCCTATTGAAGCCGCAATGTTGACGTAGAAATAGAATACATATGCAAAAGTCGAAACTACATGGTCTTTTTAAATATAAATGATAAGATCGCCAAATTGTACGTTATACTCCAATAACTTGGTGTACCTGTATTTTATTTTCTGTTAAGCAATAAAGTGCATTTGTATTTCGTAAATATTGCTTATTTCTAAACAAAATACTTACATGGGTAGTAAACAAAACCATTTTCATGTACAACTTAAAGTATATACAGGGCGTCCCAAAGTTATGGGACATGAAGGGGAAGTACCTTAAATATTGTAGATAGTGAATTTTGCTCAAAGAAGACTTTATGTTATTTTTAAAAGTTAGTAATTCTGCATTCATAGATTTTCTAAAAATTACTTGCTTCGGCTGGGAATCGAACCGACTTAAATGTGAAAAAAAAACACCCTACTTTTATGATGCCAATCGAAAGAATAGCTAAAAAATAATAACTCTGCCTAAGTAACATAGTATTTTAAAAGAAAGGAACAACATAAAATGATTGAGTCAAATTTCAAGAAAGTTATTTATTGCCGACGACGTTCGAAAAGTAGCGATATTATCATTCCAAAGATAGCATTGATTATTCGTAAATAAGTACCCACTTCATAAAATAGGTACTAACATAGTTTTCCTTATTATAAGTGCACGTGTAGATGAACTGATAAAACTTGTATTTCAATACGTCCTCTGTAAGCTAGACAGAAGGCAAATTAAAAACAAAAATAAATAATTTATAATTTGAAAATGGAACAGTTTATGACAGCGTTTGTTTGAATGCATACTTTTTAAGATATTTTAAAAAGAAGTGATATTTTTAAATGTTGTTCTTAAATTTGAAAATGGAACAGTATGTGCGAGCGTTTGTTTTTCGGATATTGATCTGTTTAGTCTCAATTCACTTACACAAGTGTTATTGTGTTAATTTATTGCGAACATGGCATATCAAGTAAGTTTTGATCTAATGGAAGCATATTTTTTGAACGATAAAGATATCTCTAGAAGTTTGCGGTGGTATGGCGTAAAATATCCTGATAGACAAATACCGTCTCGTAAAGTTTTGAAAAGGCTTGTGAACAATTTGAAAACTCTGGGACGTTTCGATAAACGCCCAAGAGAACCACAGCAAGAAAACCATACGATCAACGACGAAGAACTTGGTATTTTAATTTACTTTTCGGCTTTTCCGAAAGCATCGGTGAGAGAAGGAGAACATGAAATTGGAGTTTCAAAAAGTAAAATACACCGTGTATTAAAAAAACACGGTTTTAAGAGTTATGTTGAAGGACGATTGGTTCAAAAATTACTTCCGGGCGATACAGAAAGGAGAAAAAATTTCTGTCTTGATATCCAGGCACGATTGCTCGAAGATCCAATTTTTTTGGATAATATTATTTGGACAGACGAATCTAACTTTAGCAATAACGGTATGTATAACCGCAACAATAATCGTATTTGGTCTAAAGAAAATCCCCTACGAGTGACTGAAACTAATAACCAAGTGCGTTTTTCACTCAACTGTTGGTGCGGACTTTTAAAAAACCGGGTTTTCTTAATCCATTTTTACCAAGGAACCTTGAACACAGAAAAGTATTTAGGAATACTTCAAATTTTAAGGGATAAGATAAGAAACCATTCCGCGGCGGAGCAAGAAAACTTAATTTTCCAACAAGATGGAGCTCCGGCTCATAATAGTCGGAGAGCAGCAGATTTTCTAAATGAATGTTTTCCTACATGGATTGGTACAAATGGACCGATTAGATGGCCGGCCAGATCCCCGGACCTCACACCATTAGATTTCTTCTTTTGGGGATACGTGAAAGATATGCTATACAAAAAGCGATACGAGAACGTAGGCGAGTTGCAAACAGAATTGTGCCATATCACATCGAGTGTTCACCATAAAATGAGTAGAAAATCAACAGGCAGCGGGCTCATTAAAAGATTGGCGATTTGCGTAAGACAAGAGGGATCACATTTTGAGCATTTAATTAATTAATTTACAAAAAAATACCTACTTAATTGACTACGGCAGTTTCATGTATGTTTTTTATTTGATTAAAATGATTAATTTCACGTTGTTCCTTTCTTTTAAAATACTATGTTACTTAGGCAGAGTTATTATTTTTTAGCTATTCTTTCGATTGGCATCATAAAAGTAGGGTGTTTTTTTTTTCACATTTGAGTCGGTTCGATTCCCAGCCGAAGCAAATAATTTTTAGAAAATCTATGAATGCAGAATTACTAACTTTTAAAAATAACATAAAGTCTTCTTTGAGCAAAATTCACTATCTACGATATTTAAGGTACTTCCCCTTCATGTCCCATAACTTTGGGACGCCCTGTATACTCGTATGCTCGTAACTTTACATTGCTATTTATTTATTTTTTTATTTAATTATCATTACATCCTACAACGTTGGGATCTTCAAGACCAGAGTGAATAGGCATTTACTGGGATCGCGTGCTTCATTTTCGACCACTGCTTCACTTTTCATCAGGTGAGATTGTGGTCAGACGCGAATCCAGTCAATCATTAAAAAAAACATTCAAATTATTCAATTTTCATTGTAATTAAAATTATACAGGGTGAAATTTAATTCGTGTAATTCCTCGTTACTGGTGACACCACTCCCGATTTCGACAATGGACCATAGTCGAATTCGATCAAGAAATATTCGATTACTTACTCATACAAAATAAACCATTCTGAAACAACCAACAACAATTTTCGGCTGAACTCGGCTATGGTTCCTAGTGGAAAGTTGTTCGTAATCAGAAGTGGAGTCATCAGCCGAAAATTGTAGGACTTCCATACTAAATAGATAGATAAAAAAACAATAAATAAATATCCTTAGACATACAGACAGCGCCATCTAGTTCCACAGTAAGCAACTATATGCTTGTGTTGTGGTTGTGGATTCATAAATACATTTTTTTTTGTAAATTAATACTTTTATAAATGAAAACATCTATAACTCGGGTCCACAATATGTCTGTATTCATCACACAAACATATGCCCCTATCGGGATTCGAACTTGCGACCTTTTGGTATAGTGATCAGAGTTTCTAACCACTTCACCAAACAGGTCGTCAAAAATAGATAGATAAAAACATTTAAAGAATTACTACTAAAGGTGGTTTCAGAATCTCTAGATGCCATCTGGTATCAATAATACAAGCCTAGTATTTATTTATTATACGTTTTGATTTTCATCATCCCTCATCGCTCAGGCTGCCCTACTTATTCTGGGGTGGACACCTTCCTCAAAGGCCGGCAACGCATCTGTGACCCTTTTGGTGTTGCGGGTGTCCATGGGCGGCGGTGATTGCTTTCCATCAGGTGACCCGCATGCTCGTTTGCCGCCCTCTCATATAAAAAAAAAAAAAAAAATAATAATCATATTTCCACTTTAGGATATGCATGCTATGCTACACTTAAAATGCAATTTCAAAAAACCATAGCGGTCCTTTTACGTTTATTACGATGATCTTTAGACCAGGCACACACTGAGGGCGGAGAGAGTTTCGTTTCGACTTAACTTTACTACCGCGTTCACGTTTACGTCACGATTTGTATGGAGAAATGTGCAGCGCCTCTAGCGGGTAGTTTGCGAATCCTTTTGTTTCGTAGATACTTTTTGCTTAAACGCGAACGCGATGGTAAAGTTAAAAATGAGACCAAAACTCACACTTCGCACACTGAACTAAAGCTGTGTATGTGAATCAAAACGTCGTATCGAGCTAATTTTGCGTACAATTAGCTCCGGCTGAGAGAAAGTTGTTTTTTTCCCACCTTCTAGAACGCGAAATTTCCCGTTATTGAATATGGCGTTTGTGAAAGCTTTTGTATTATTACAATTTAATGCAGCTTTAGTAGAGCACACGGTAGCGATATACAGAACTAGGATGGTTATGTGGTAAAATGTATAATAAACCTAAATTGTCTATTGTTAATATATAGAGCTTCTATATTATTTATTATATAGAGCTTCGCTGGCTCAGTGGAGGAGACACAGTCTCCCATTTTGGGAGGTCTAGGTTCGAACCCCAGGCAGGCCAAGTACCAATGAGTTTTTAAATTTAATTACTTCTGTGCATTTATCCGACTGCTCTTAAACGGTGAAGGAAAACATTGTGAGGAAACCTACATGCCTGAAAAATTAAAAATGAATAATAATCGAAGGCACGTGAAGTTCCCAACCCACACTAGGCCAGCGTGGCGGACTATGGCCCATACTCCCTCTATATGAGGGAAGGTCTATATCCCTGCAGTGGGATGTTTACGGACTGATGATGATGATATAGTCTTAAATTGTCACGAATTATAAATACCTAATTTGTCTATGCCTAAACTACAGATCTTCAGCCGCACCACGGAAAAATTTTTGTGTTCGATCTCGAGAAAAATGCCGTTTAACTCGCTTGCGTTCGATAGCTAAATTTGGTACCAAATTAAGCTCCCTAGAAGTAAATTATGGTAACGTCTACCCATCTACTACTTTTACGCGATAATGCGAAAAAGGGTCAGCTCCCTGATGTGCAGAGTGCGGGCCAGCAACAATGGAATCCTGAAAATTATTTCTTAACGATGCGGAGGTCCCATCCTGAAACACTGGGTGGGGCTTTGGGCGTGTACATACCCATGTTAGAAATTAACTTAAGGGTCTACCTATATGCCCTTAATTTCACAAAGTTTTGGTTTTGAATAGTACTAAGCTACATTAGGGCTAAGCAAATTGTATACTTCTTCTTTTCGTGTCGAGGCAAGTTTCAAATTTTATTGGACCAAAACTTAGCCACTCTAACAGCATTGTCTGTGGCGTTAAGGAGGTCGTCAAAGGTGCAGCTGTCATGACACGCGGGTCTGTATACTAACAAAAATATACGTTTATCCCCTTATGCTTACTTCTAAGCTGCTTACGTAGTATCAAATTTAGCTTTGGAACGCAAGCGAACTAAACAGAAAATTATTAGCGATAGAACGCAAAAAAAATTACGTTCTACCTACACCCAAAACTTAAAAATATTTCATCATATTTGAAGACATGGCAAAGGCCATCAATTCGCTACGTAGTTTTAGTTGATTTAATGTATATACCTTTATATAACCTTGGATCTCAAAAGCAGAGTCAATAGGTTTTACTGGGATCGCGTGCTTCATCTTCGACCACAACCTCACTTTACATCAGGTGAGATTGTGGTCAACCGCGTATCCAGATAATTATTAAAAAAAAAATTTCTTCAAATCTGCATTGAGAACAGTTTTGTTATCTATTGGATAATACGAAGTATACATCAGTTTGTATGTAGACGTAAATCTCCAAAACCATTAAGTCCGGATAACACGCAGCCATTTTGTCCCCGACTCTAATGAGTAACAATTTAATAGGACTGGTTTTAACAGCGCTCTTATTTTTAGATTGAATGTCAAGATTTTTGGCCAAATTTTAATTATTCCTGTGTTTATTTTGTTTACCTGACTTTCCGGTTTGCGTTTAATTTATCCTTGATTGCTTTTTAGTGGTTGCCTAAAGCCATATTACATTTATCCTTAAAAAAGACTCCCGTTTTACTAAATATTTGTTTACACCTGTTTGGTTTAGTGGTTAGAAACTTTGACTGCTATACCAAAAGGTTGCGGTTTCAAATCCCGCTAAGGGCATGTTTGTATGATGAATATAGACATGTGTTCCCGACTATTTATTTATTTACAAAAAAATCAACAACACAAGCCTATAGTTGCTTAATGTGGAACTAGATGGCATTGTGTGTATGTCCAAGGATATTTATTTATTTATATTTACACCGTACTCTACTATATTAATTCTGTGACCGTATGACAATTCGTGCGACTTATTTGGCGACTATTGTAAAATCGTTTGTATTTACATCTTTTAAAAGTAAATTATTTCAAGTTTGTTAGTTCAATAGTGTTCACTATAAAGTCTTTTGTCATAGTAGGGTTTATCCCGCACGAACTTCTCTACATCCTCATTCGACGCCTTTTGTACTCTTTGATTGTGTTTTGTGGCTAACCAATCTAATCATGCTTTTTTCTTTTCAATGACTACCACTTCTTCAACCTTGTAAATATTTGATTTGCAACAAACAATTTCAAATTAAACATTTAGATTTCCTGATTACATATATAATGTAAAATGTGGTACTTACATAAACCAAAAACCGCATGCATATGGTCCTTCCGAAAAACTTCACACCTGGCCATGTAACGTGTGCATTTTTACATTAATAGTTTCTTATATGATTTAAATTTGTTAAATTAGTAATAATAATTTGAGAACAATTAAATTCACTCGCACAATCACACATAAGTATTGAAAATTTACCAAATACCTACCAATATGATACCTTCTCGTGTCTAGCTTTTTATGGTTTATCAGTTGCAGTTGTTTTTGAGTTGATTTTAGATATAGATTTTTGTTTTTGTTTACTTTTAGTTAATGTTTAAATTTATTCATAGAGTAATAGTAATTAATTCCTTGGTGGCAGCAACTACTCTACTTGGGGGGGACTGAAAATCAGCAAATCTGTTGAGTCCCTACCTTTTCATCACTGTTTGACCTAATTTATTATCAATTAATTACTTGTTAAATTAACTTTGTGGTGAATAAATACCTTTTATTTATTATTTATTTATTTATATATAAATCGTACTTGCATAAAAAATGCAAAGCGTTGAGGAAGTGAATGCATGTATACCATATATCACTTTGTAATTAAAAGGTGCATGGTTGTAAGAACATTATCACAGCCATGTGAATACTTTTCGCATGCAATTAGCATAAAATTATCAGACTTTTTGTTCTATATTTATTTTGACGACATTATCGTTGTCATTATGTATTTCTGGAAGTGATCACAGACCACCATGGTCAAACGAAAGCGAAATTACAGAAGACCTTGATTTTTATTATCACGGATTTGAAAGATACCTGCTTCTGCAGTTGATAGATCCTTAATAGATATATCACTCCGATGTGTTATTTTTATGTTCACCAAATTGTTACGAAGAGTCATAAGAAATACGACATACCTATTAGTGAGCTATGTTTCATCAAGTATCATCAGATCATTTAGCTTGGGTCAGAATTTCTGTTTAGACATGCAGATCTCCTAACGATCTTTCTCTTCTTCGAAAATCTAACGATACAAGTAACTTCGATAAATAAATAAATACCCTTGGACATACACACAGCGACATCTAGTTGCACACTAATCATCTAAGCTTGTATTTTGAATACCAGATAGTTGATATACTACACAAATACATTAAACAAAAAACTAAATATTATGAATTTAAACATCCATAACTCGTGTACACATGTCCGTGTTCATCATACAAACATATGCCCCTAGCGGGATTCGAACCCGCGACCTTTTAGTATAGCAGTCCGGGTTTCTGACCACTACACGAGAAGTGGTAGATATCATATAGTTACGTATATATTTTATTTTTACACAATAATACAGTCCAGGAGCCCACACCTCGTGTTTTGATGTGGGGGCTATCGTTTAGTAATCTGTGCTACCGTGGCGTACGAGTTAGAAAAAATATCTGTCAATCGGAGACACCATCTTTTTTTGTATAGGTAGTATTTCCACATGATATCGGCTACGTGCCGAAGAACTAACCTGTGTCTTCCCCTCGCCGGTGACGTAAATGACTATGCACCAAAAAGCATGTAGACTTGCACATTTCAACGGCGATAGGTTAACCCCCTGTCACATATTTGTGTATATTACGAAAGGTGAATCGTGGATGTTGTTTCATGCATTAAACTTTTAACAAATCTCTGTCAATCTGAAGTTAAGTATGTATGTAGTAGTTCCACAATTATGTTTCACTTGCAAGAAAAACCAACACTTGAACAATTCTGCGTCTTGTAATAGAGCTGATTGCAAACTCATAAATAACTTGTTAAATAAAATATGGTATTAAGCCGTCTCGTGACCGCAAGTGTTGGCTCCTTGCCAGTCTAGTAATGATAACACTTTATTAACTTCAATACTACAGCTTAAGTGCTATTCTGTACACAAATCTGGCTTGTCGTATACATCATTTAATATCTACACCGCTAAAAACTGAATGCTGCATTAAATAATATATTTAAACTTAAGGAAGGGAAACATGTTACTGCTCTAATATGATGGAAGATTGAAGAGAACAGAGAGGAAGAGCCAGGGAGAGTTCAGTTACCTTTATGAAATGAAGGAAAAATTTAATGTCGTGCGCGTTGTACTAAGAAGTTAAAATGTAGTTGGATAATGAACTATATATAGAGAAGACTTATATATATATATAGCTTATATAAACTATAGAGAAGAGTGACAAGAGTTTATAGATATAGTTAATATACCGCAAAGAAATAACAATTATTATTATTATTATTATTATATTATTATAGACGAGCAGCATTACTGCTGGTATGTCTATGTCACAGTGTTGGAAGAGTTCACATTGTTCATTATGTTGTTATTCAGTGAATATTTAAGTCATCACTAGTTTTTTAAAAATTTATCCAATCTATTCTTGAACGAATTCACTGATTGGGCGGACACAACCTCTTCCGGCAGCTTATTCCAGGCCTGAACAACGCGGTTGCTCAGAAAGTGATGGGCGACATTGATGTCAGCGTGTGTGCGGCTTATTCGCATAGCGTGTCCTCGTAACGGTCGTATGTCTTTCATCCTGAATATGTCGTGCTTTGAAGTGTGAGATAAGTTGTACTCAATTCTGTATCTATATAAAATTAATGTATTGTCTACAACAACACCTATACAACAATTAATAAAATAACAGAACACTCAGATAAGTGTCGCAGCAGCCAAAGGGAAAACGAATTAGCTTTATGCTGAGCTTATTAGAGCTCAGCGCTGGTTTGCTGTCGCACCCAGAGCCGACGTATTACCGTCGCTTGTTGCATAAAGATAGGACATTCCTGTTAGGAATAAGAATGTGCTATATAAATTAAAGAAGTTACATAAAGGTACTTGTTACGTAATATAGAACTTTATATATATTTGTATAAAGATTATTTTAAATACAAACTACCTTTAAAAAACAAAGATAAATAGAAGGGAGTTCAATGTTTGTTTGTAAACGCTTTATTGTACAAAAAGGCAATACATTAATTTTGCATTGATACAGAATTTGAATACAACGGCGGACTTATCCCATAGAGGGATTACTTCCAGTCACCCATAGGGTTAGTTAGAAAACAGTAGATTGGGCGTATACAAATTACAGCAAATTCAAACTAAAGCAAATACCTACACACTAATAAATATATCTAAATATATATAACTAAATATATCTAAATATATATATAACTCAAAGGTGACTGACATAGTGATCTATCAACGCCCAGCCCAAACCACTGGACGGATCGGGTTGAAATTTGGCATGCAGGTAGATGTTATGACGTAGGCATCCGCTAAGAAAGGATTTTGATAAATTCTACCCCCAAGGGGATAAAATAGGGGATGAAAGTTTGTTGTTTGTATTTTGATAAAATCTTCCACGCGGACGAAGTCGCGGGAGGAAAGCTAGTATAATATATAAAAGTAATAAGAATAATTAGAATATATATATAGTTTAGAATAATAAGTATAGTTCAGAATAAAAATAATGTTTTGGTAATTATTAATCAACTAGTCCAACTAAAATTATAGATGGGAAAGTTTGTGTGTGCGTATGTTTTTTACCCCTTCACGCCTAAAAGGCTGGACGGACGAACAAACGTTTTTTTTTTTTTTCAGTTTAAAGTAATCACTTAATTCTAAGAAATATTGGTGTCGTTTCGGATGTACACCAACTAAACTAAAACCAGTTTTAAAGTGGTACTGTCTCTTTCTCCCTGGAACAGTACGATGCGACGGCACCATACCAAAATTGATTTTAGTTTAGTTGGTGTACATCCGAATCGACACCATTATTAGGCATACTAATATTTATGAACCAATTCGTTTTAGCTTCGTGAAATTCCCGCTAAAAACGGTTAAACCTGGCAATGATATATGTCGCCACTATAGGAAAACTTGCCAGATAGTAGCACAACAACTCTGCCCAGTCTGTAAGGTCAACAACCCGGACTGTGACAGATAGGTACCAACTGCAACTAACGCTACGCGGTAACCTAGAACTTGAATGTCGATTGTTAGCCTAGATTAATGAATTCACTATAAACTAGTACTGTTTATTGGAGTTGTCACGTAGAGGACATTCGGACACATGTGTAATTTAAATAGATGGTGTTGTTTTTAATTTGGTATTTGAACAAAAAATTTAAAATTTAGAAATCTCCCGGATAGTCCAGTGGAAATACACAATTTTTGTCGTGTAACTTCCTATAATTTTTTTAAAGTTCCTGATTTTTTTGTAGAAGGATAGAGTACCCATCAGTAAACAAATAAAAATATTTTTTTACATTTCTGTAGCTTGATTTAGGTATATATTTATAAAACCTACAATATTAAATTAAAGTTGCCATACTGTGAACTTCATTGCGTTGTAGAAGATGCTAAGATCTCTTAAAACAATTTTTTTTTATTAAACAATGGCTATTTTATATTTTCTAAAAATAGTTTATCGAGTCGTAATATTTGCCCTTGATGAAATTTTTCATAAATGTGACACACACGCAAACACGCACAGGCGCGCACACATGCACACGCGCACACACGCACACGCACACATGCACACACGCGCACACTACTTAGATGGTAGCTAGTCAGAGGGACATTTAAAATGTCCTACCACCAGCCAGACCGAATACTAAACATGTACCCCGCTGGGATTAAAACCCGCGATCTCCGATTCGTAAACCCAATGTTGTTTAGATTGAGCCACGGAGGCGAATTGACCTACGTGTGTCAATAAAGAATGAAATAATAAATAAATTAGAATACTGTCAGTTTTGTAGCACACTAGGCATAGTGTCCAATGTCGATGGGCCATGGAGGGTCCCTATGCCCTACCACCAACCAAACCGAGTACTAAACATGTACCCCGCTGGGGATCGAACCCGCGACCTCCGATTTACTCCGCGACACAATATTAAACATCAATTAAATAGAAATCGAACTTCAAATAGGCAACCGTACCTACTAATCCATATGGATGTAATTATATGGTAATTAATTCCGTTCATGGAAAGTAGGATTGTATAGAAATTTCCATCTGTAATTTCTATACAATATTTTAGATGACTTATTGATGTTAGTGGTAGTAACCTACTCCAAATGCTCATGGACGGTGCGATTAGGGTTGTCAGTCAGGAATTTTTGTCACAAGTCAGCAATAATAATAAATAATAATAATAATAAATAAATATTTCGGACACTTATCTAGTCCCAAACTAGGCAAAGCTTGTACTATGGATACTAGATAACGGATAAACATACATAAATATTATATAAACATCCATGACTCAGGAATAAATGTTCATATTCATCACACAAACATTTACCCGTCGCGGGATTCGAACCCGCAACCGTTGGTTTCGCTGACAGGGTCACTATCCACTACACCAATCGGTGGTCCAACATTGACATTATGAATTTTTGAAAGAGGAAAAGAAACCTGACAGACACACCTAAATTCTAAATACAGATTTACCGGTTTCCGGCACGTATGAATCTGAAGATCAATCGTAAATGGTTTTATGTGTGGGATATCTTTGACCATCGCATTTGGTATAATGGTTGTGACGTATGTAAATTATATTTAGACATTATCTTATCTGTTTAAACAACCTACAAAAAACCTATAAGAACCATAGAACAACAAACCATAGAAATTGAGATTATTTTACAAATGTAGCTACGTATAAAATAACGGGAATTTCACTGAAAAATCAGAGATTTTATGAAGAAATCATATTTTTGGATTTGGCAACCCTAGATGTAACGGCCATCTGTCCAGGTGGATATTATCCACTAAAATGTGAAGAATAAACAACTGATCTTACAAGAAGTTTATAAATTCACATCGCGTCTAGATGATGTACTTGTAGGCATGACTGTGACGCGATTAACCTAGAAATGATAGGTAGGTATGCTTTATTAACAAGTAGGCGACAGACTACGGCTCATAATAGATCTCGCGTTACTACATTGCTATTGAATTATTCATAGTATGTTGGCAAACAACAATAACAACGGAAAAAGCGTATATGGCAGGATCATATGATACATTTACAGAATGTGGAAGACTGTTTTTTTTAATAAATATCTTTGCACATACACACAGCGCTACCTAGATCCACACTAAACAAGTGGGCTTGTATTATGGATATGGATTGTTTTTTTTTTGTAAATAAAATACGTATATAAAAGAAAAACATCCAGAACTCGGAACACATGTCTGTATTCATCATACAAACATATGCCTGTTTGGTGTAGTGGTTAGAAACTCTGCTACTATACCGAAAGGTCGGGGGTTCGAATCCCGCTAGGGGCATATGTTTGTATGATGAATACAGAGACATATGTTCCCGAGTTATGGATGTTTTTCATTTATACATGTATTTATTTACAAAAAAAAAATGTATTTGTGTAGTTTATCGACCATCTAGTATCCATAACACAAGCCTAGATGCTTACTGTGGACTTAGATGGCGCTGTGTGTACCTACCAAGATATTTATTTATTATTATTTATATGCACCTAACGGGCTTCAACCCTACACCAAACAGGTCGTTAAAATGAAATGAAGTTTCCAATGAAAGTAGGTAATCATAAGTAGTGTGAACACGGCTTTGAACAAAATAATTTTCGGGCTTCACCCGGCACAGCAGTGTTGTATTAATGTAAATATTTTGCAAACAAAGACTGTTTACATTAGAAAAGAGAATGCTAATTTTCATCGTAACCGAACTATAGCCTGCATGAGTGCGTTTACCTTTGTCCGTTTTCTCTTAAAAATACGAATTTTAGACACTGGTGTCGATTCGGATGTACACCAACTAAACTAAGACCAGTTTTAAAGTAGTGCTGTCTCTTTCTCCCTGGAACAGTACGATGCGACGGCACCATTCCAAAACTGGTTTTAGTTTAGTTGGTGTTCATCCGAATCGACACCAAAACCAATATCATACCGAACACGCGCACTAAACCTTTTCTCTCTTCCTGAATAATGTGGACTGCTATGGAACTCCCTGCCGGCGTCTCTGTTCAAGGGGGACCCTTAAAGTGTAGGGTGAATAGGAAATTACTGGAATCTCGCGCTTCATCTTCGGCTACATTGTCACTTTTCGCCAGACGAGGTTGTGGTTAAACGTGTTTCCAGTCGTTCATTAAAAATTTATCATCATCAGTAAGTGAATGCTTTATTTTGAATCTGTGGATGTGTATGTACACCTGTCTTCAGTTTAAAAGTTATTTTTGGCTTTGTCGTTTTTAAATTGCGATGTCTCGTCCCTGTTTTCTCATTAAATGAGTCTATCGTTTCTATTTCTTATTTTTTTCTTGCCTATACGTCGCGTATACATTTAAATTCTAATCATTACATTTGCATTTTATTTATTTTTATTCTTTGTTTGGCGATAAAATAAATATATTATGTAGTCTATATAATTAATGACTATCTGCGAAAAGCAATGTGTAACGACTGTCTGGACGAGAAATCGCATAAACCTTACGCCGTAAGGGAAATATGAAAGTGAAATATCGGGTCATGCATGTTAGACATCGTGACGGGGGCAATAAAAAAGATGACTTATAATGTTTTCCAAACATGAAGACTTTCGAAGAAACAGAATTGAAGTATTCAGTAGATAATACGAGTATAGGTATATACCTACATTACGATTGATTTTAGATGATTAGACTACTTAGATGATAAACATCCTTGGACATAACCAACTCGCGTTCGCATGTCAGGCTATTATAGAATTAATAATGAAATATAAGAACCTATTTGTAATATAAAAACCAAAAAATTATTGATTGAAAAGAGACAAACCCTCTGAGTTTCTCGCTAGCTCTTCTCAGTAGTGGTCGCGTTCCGAGCTAGTGGTAGTTTAAAAAACAAATGACGTTAATTTTTTTTTTTTTTTAGTTTTATTTTCTCCTCTAGGAGAAG
This sequence comes from Oegoconia quadripuncta, assembly GCA_949316235.1. Taxonomy (NCBI): domain Eukaryota; kingdom Metazoa; phylum Arthropoda; class Insecta; order Lepidoptera; family Autostichidae; genus Oegoconia; species Oegoconia quadripuncta. Next base: position 17,848,733 of record OX438756.1, on the reverse strand, counting down.
GCAAAGGGATCTAGCCCATAACAGCCATGTCTTATTTATCTTATTTCTTCAGTTTGTAAGTCAGTCTCAGTCAAAACAAGTAATTCGTCGTATACTTGGCGTATACAGAGTCTAGTCACGGTCAAGTCATTCTTCAGTAAAGTGGCAGAATGCTTTACAAAAGATTTTGGCGGCTTCTTGTGGGAACCCGAAAGCTCCGTTACGCACTTTAATTTACACTTCCCTTCACTTGTACACCATCACTAACGTTTGCTGCACAATATTCTGCCATTATTAAGCTTCAAAAGTTAGAATGCACAAATTATAAGATTTGTAAAGAGAAATGCTACTTCACTCGCCGAGTTCCCGCCAAAAAAGCCAAACGACGTTCATAAGTGCATATTGTATTGCCTACATGAATAAATGATTTTCATTTTCATTGTTTTTTAAAGAGCAACCCCTGGAGTTTCTTGCTTGTTCTTTTCCGGGAAAAATTGCATTTTGAACAAGCAGTACCTACAAAACAACTTTGACTTTGAGTGGTAATTATACTAAAAGGTTGATAAATTTTATGAATGAGAATAGAAAGGTTACAAAAGGAGTATGCAGGAGCATGTCTTTAGGCGAATAGGGCTGTTAAGTCAGTTTCCTCTCACTAAGCGAGGGTGAGGGCCACTTGAATGCGATTTAATGCAGATGCAAATATCATTGGTATTTTAACACTTTTGAAAGAAAGAAATCGCTTATCAATAAACAATGTGTCTATTTGGTATTTACTTTAGTAAATACATACAAGGCAATACAATTTTGTGACAAAAGCATCTGGTTCAGCATGATACTGGCTGCTGGGCTGTGCTGGTTTTAACCAAACCACTTTGTTGAGTTGACTTGCAGTTTGCTTATGCGATGGGCGACCTTTGGTTCAGTTCTATGGTAAATATGCTGTCAGGTTTTTTGTTTTTTTAAATACTTATATAGTAATTATCTTTTTGTTTTATTGTTTATAGGTGTTATTTAAATACAACCTCTTTATGTTTGTAAATGTAAGTTCAAATCTGATACCTAAGATACAGGTAAAACTTACCTAGTTTAAGCATCACACTAATATAATTAATTAGCAAAAAATAAAAAAATAAAAATAAATATTTGGGGCACTTACACCAATCGTCTAGTCCTAAACTAAGCAAAGACTATGGATACTAGATAACGGATAAATATACATGACTCGGGAATAAATGTTCGTATTCATCGTACAAACATTTACCCCTCGCGGGATTCGAACTCGCAACCGTTGGTTTCGCTGACAGGGTCACTATCCACTACACCAATCGGTCGTCAAACCTAAGCAAATTTATTCTAAATTATTTTAAATTACCTAATTAAGATTTATTTAACATGTCATTAGAATGAAATTATTTTGTTTTGCTACGCTCAATTAGTGATTACATTTGTTTATATTGAAATATATTCTATCAGACCCTATTGTCAGTACAGCTGCGAGGATCGACGAGAATACAAGGAAGATTTTGGACACTACTGGGGATATCAAAAGGAAGATTGTTAAAATCTTCCGTGTGGAGTATTCCAATGATTTGTCATCCTAGTCACATTTACATAATAAATTAATAACAGCAAGTCTCTATACAAAGGGACAAATAATGTTTTCCACCTCCTAATCGACTATTTAAATTGAGGGTGGAAAGGCGTGGTCCTTACTCCACCGACAAGGGCATAGCTCTTAAAGAGGAAGAATCCACAATTGCTATGATTTTATAGTATCTTGTGATGTGCACGATGAAGAAATATGTTTGTACGTTTTATTTTTTGTTTTAATATTCATCGTATACTTGTAAATATATTTATTTTAGGATTTGCATAGAAATAAAATTCAAATTATTATTCATCTATGATATACTTCGCTTTCGCTTCGCCCGTGTAGAATTCGTTTATACGTGTATACTTTCTTTTATATGTGTATAACTTGTTTATTCCGCGGGAGCTACACATTTTATCCGGACCAAACTATTCCACGACATAATCTGCCTGTTTAGAATATTTAATCTACCAATTTCGTTTAAATCCTTTCGACAAAGAACCAAACGCATTTATATTATTAGTTGGATGGATGGAAGTGGGATTGATATACATATATTGAATATTAAAAAAATCAATACTACTACAACTATAAAATATAAAAAAAACCCATGGCAATAGTTTAATTTTTAGTGGTCGGAAAAGGTTTTCCCCTTTTGTGCGAGGTGGGGCAAAAGTAATGTCATACATAACGTGAATGTGCCATAATTTATGCAAATGGCGTCAAATGTCATTGTGCTTTGACATTTATGTTGTAGACATAGAGAGCATTAGATGACAATAAGCTATGGACCGACACATATCTGAAAAACGCAGAATTATTGTTACTTATTTGACGACCTGTTTTGGTGTAGTGGTTAGAAAATCTGACCATTATACTAAAAGGTCGCGGGTTCGAACACCGCTAGGGGCATATATGTTTGTATGATGAATACGGACATGTGTACCCGAGTTATGGATGTTTTCATTTATAATAAGTATTTATTTACAAAAAAAAAAATGTATTTATGTAGTATATTAACCATCTGGTATCCACAACACAAGCATATAGTTGCTTAATGTGGAACTTGATGGCATTGTGTGTACGTCCAAAGATATTTATTTATTTATTTGACCAATTTCCCAGCTCCCGTTTTGGCGATTTGAACTGACCGGAACCACGTAAAAATCTATGCGTTCTATCGCAAAAAATTTGCCTTTTAGCTCGCTGTCTTTCGATCGTTTAATTGGGTACCACGTAAGTGCTTATGATGGTAACTCGATAGGTCTATCCATTAGACGTTTATCCCCTTATTACTTCTAGAGTGCTAATGAGTGAGAGAGAGTGAGTGAGAGAGAGAATAAGAGTGGTAATTATTAGCGATCGAACACAAAAATTTTTACGTGTTAGGACGGCAGATAGCCAGCGCCCTATTTCTTACTTTGGGGCTTTTTGAAATCTCTCGTTTACCACATTAAACAACAAACCTTGCGTGTTTGAAAGCCAACATTGAAGAAGAAAACATCAATTTGTAGCTAAATGTCTTGCGAGCAACAATGTAATATGCCGTAAAACATAACACGCACTGTGTGCTTCAACTGAAGAGGTGGTCATTTGACCATTATAATCGCCGCCAAATTGTACATTCTATTCTTACCACTTTTCTGAAACTGTATTTTCTTTTCTGTTGTGCAATAAAGTTTATTTGTATTGTATTGTATAATTTTTTCAATTTATCAATTTTACACAGTTAAATATACTTTCCGAGAAAATAGAGCCCAATTTTTTTCATGTTTAACAACATTTTGTTTCATTTCACATTATGACTTTTGCCCCACCTTGTATATCGAGAACTGTTGGTACGCAGTTCTCTTATGGTGATGTATTAAATAATGTTAATTAAATTCATTTTCATGTACTTATCACATTAAACAGGACAATTTACCTACCTTTTACACGTACCTTGTCTACTAAAATCTTAGGTTAAACCATAGACGTATAAAACTAGACGTTGACGGGTCGTGAACATACATAAAAAAATTCCGACGAACATAAAACCTTTTTTGGAGTCGGTTAAAAAGAGCACGTTGTCACCTTCGCAGTCAGCTGCTAAGGGAGCAAGTAAAAATAAAAAATAAGAAGTAAGTGAGACCGGTATATTGTAAAAAAAAACAACGAGTGAGGTCGTGGGTTTGAGGCCTAGGCGAGCAGGTTGGCAATATTGGTTTGATGGTACACGTGTACGTGACTCCCCTGGCTGGTAGGCTGCGGCTGCCGTCCACCTGGTCCACCGCTCCTCAGGTCACACGGTACAGTGTGGTGGCGAGAACTGGAGTTCGCTCCTTTTCTTTTCCGATTTTGCGTTTTCTGACCCCTAAGGGTGTTCCTGCAACACGGTGAATAAACCGTGTGAGCATAACATGTAACATTCGAGGACCTGGACCGCCACAAGTGCTAACGTGCCAAGTAAGGAGTGCACGTATTACAATGATTAGCAACTGAAGCGATGTGGCAGTCTAGGCGCAAGGTACATCAAGAGGCATCTAAAAGCTAAGGTAAACGATACCACATACCAACTATGTGATCCAACATTAATTTATAACAAATAATTTAATTCACAAGCAACGACAGGGTCAAGGCATAGTATGCGGTACCGAGAATACCTTTTAATGAGCGATGAGTTCCAATTAAAATCATCATATCACATATTGCAAATCAATATTTTAGGACATAAGTAAAGTATCAATTGTCGGCAAGCAAGGTCTGAGGTAAAGCGTAGTATGTGATATGACGAGGTGACACAGTTAATTTTGATGAAAAGTATGCATAAAGCAGGTGATAGTTCTAGTAATAATTCGTACATTGTGATTCGAAAGCATTAATGAAGATGGATTGCAGCTTAGTTGCTATTTTAAACTACATAGAAACATTTTAATTATCTACCTACATTAATAATTTTTTCTAAGTAAAATTTCTATTCTTGTTCAACGTATTAAATTTACAATAATCAGCATTAGTAAGCTTCAGGAAGGGTAATTATGGAACAATCAAAAGTATTATTTCATAAATTACAACCTACATTCGTTAAATAGTGGACACAGAACAATAGAATTCGCTAGACATACTAAGCAACTATGTACTACATAAAATCAATGCACAACTTACCCAGTATGGGATTTACGCACTTCACAATAGTTTTCCAGAATAAGATTGATCAATATTTGATTATTAAGAACTGTAGTTACAGTTAGTTATTTCATTTAGTATTTAACGAGGTTCATGCCTTGGCGAATCTAGTGCGAGTGAGTTCCGAACGAACGAACCTACGAACGAACCTCCGAACGAACAAGCTACTTGTTTGTTCGCTCATCAATCCAGTCCGTTCTGAGGTAATCCGTATATAAAATGTGGTGAAGTTGAATTAAGTTGTCTGTTTGTTTGTCGGAAATTTATTGTCAATGTTTATTATTTTAAGGAATTCAAGGTATTCATATATAACGGTATTATGACATTAGTTAGTTTAGTTATTTAGTAGATTTTAAGATATTTAGTTTGAAGTTTTATAAGTTAACAAATTATTTTGCATTTAGTTTTAAGTATTTATTTGATAGTTTTATTGTTTCTGTTATGAAAAACTATTTTATATGTTTTCATACAATTAGTTTTAACGTGTAACGTTACAGTACACCCCCTCCTAGAAAAAGGATTTTAGCTCTCTGAAATCCGTAATAGAAGGCGTACCTAACCCAACGAGTAACCGAGGAAGTAACCAACTTACACAGTCATACATCAACTTTCTTCCATCTTCAATTAGATAATGTCATCACCACGTCTAGAGTAGTGGTGGGACACAAGGCCAAGGAACAAGCATATAAGAGATACAGCCTATTAGTGAAGGTGCACTCCATCAAGGTTAGCAAGACCAAGGAACAATCATAAATAGAGATGCGCCATTTTAGTCATGATGCACTCAATCAAGGTCAGTTTTTGTGGTTAGTACATACTTTGGTATATGCTTTGTTGTTCAAGAGGGTTAAGTATCAAATGGGTACATTAGTGTGAATGTGTATACGTTAAAGAATTAGGACTAATTTTGGAGTTTAACTATAACAGTTTTTGAGTAATTAGATTTTTTTGTATGTGTCTAAGAATTCTTTGAATACAAGCTGAGGGGAAAAATGCCAGTCTCTTAAAACAGGAAGTTACGAGTACAAAACAACACAAAACATATAATCTTAGCTAATACAGTCTACTGACACTTAATGCCGCTGGTTTTAGTAACAAGGCGACAGACTTTGTCAGGGTAGCAGAAAACTGCATTCTCGGTTAGTCGACTCTTACGACACGCTAGCCGGAAGCGGTAGGGATTAGTACTCTAATCCGTCCCTACACGGAGACGCACTATGGTTGTTACGGGTTATATAGTGGGTTACACAGTTTAAAATCTTTAATATGCCATTCTCCAAGATTATTGCCCGACATATCCTCCAAGGTATACACTAGAGGAGAACGTTTTGCTTTTATCCGGCATTTTTGATATTTTGGCGCTAACTTTTTGGTGAAATGTGCAGTCTTGTCGCTTTGGAAATAACAGCGTTTCCATATTATGTCGCCTACTTCAAATTCTGCGGCTTTTCTACGCGTATTATAACGGCTGGAATTTTTCACATGGCTGTGCCACATTGCTGCCTGCACACTATCAAAAATGCCTGACAAATGTCCCAAGCTCTCGGCATAAACATCTCGTGGCAAGAAAATCAGATCGTTTGGGTTATCGTTATCTATATAATGAGACCCGCACGTGACCAATTCTCTACCATGGACCAGGAAAGCAGGAGTATAGCCAGTCACCTCGTTCACCGAGTTGTTTATAGCAAACTGGATTTTCGGCAAATTAACGTCCCAAGACCTGTGATCCTCGTTAACAAATGTGGATACGGCTGTGACAATAGTCTTGTTGTACCTTTCGACACTGTTAATTTGCGGGGTATATTTCGGGGTAAAATGTACATTTGGAATTTTATAGTTCGAGAATAATTTATTTAGTTCACGACTGATAAATTGACAGCCGTTGTCGAGGATAACCGTTTGGGGTATTCCGTGCACTAGAAAGACACCGTCCTCCAACAATTTAGCAATTACATCTGCCGTAGCACGCCTCAAAGGAAATACAAGGCAATATTTAGAGAAACAGCACGTGACTACGAATATGTAACAATTTTGTTTTCTAGTGTTGGGTAAGGGCCCTACCAGATCAATAGACAAGGTTTGAAACGGTCGACAGCATTCTTTAGGTCTACCCATTTTACCTAGTGTACCGTGAGTTGGTAGTTTGTAAGCGAGACAGGTTTCGCAATTAGAGACGAATTTGACTACATCCGCATGCATTCCAGGCCAATAATAACGGAGAGACAATCGCTTGTATGTTTTAAAAATGCCCATGTGACCACACGTTGGCTCGGAATGGTTTTTAGCCATGATCTCTTCACGATTTTCTTCGTAAACTACCTCCTTCCACTCGAATTCAGTTGTAAGTGAATTTCTGCTTTTCATGAACCTATACAGAACACCATTAGTTATAACATAATTTGGAAAACTGGTCGGTGAATTTAAGCATCCCCTAAAAATATTGAGGTACCAGTCATCTTTAGTTCCAGGAAATGCAACGGAAGTGTTCGAGTTATCAGTCGAATCACGGGATATATCAGCTACTGGGACTATTCTAGAAAGACAATCCGGAATAACATTGTCTTTGCCCTTGCGATGTTTTATAACAAAATCAAAAGCCGACAGTCGTACGCCCCATCTAGCCAAGCGTCCAGTGGGATTAGATAGCGAGAGGAACCACTTTAAAGCTGCGTGGTCTGTGTAGACGGTGAAGGTCTGACCATTTTCCAAGTAACAGCGCCAGTGTTCCAGGGCTGTAAGAACGGCGAGGGCTTCTCTTTCAGTCACACTGTAATTGCGCTCGGCACCAGACAAAGATCGACTCATAAAAGCTACAGGGTGTTCCACACCGTCCACAGATTGACTGAGCATTGCTCCTACTCCATAATTGCTGGCATCCGTGTGTACTTCAAATGACAGATTGAAATTGGGACACAAAAGTACCGGTGCGCGAACTAAACAAGATTTTAATCGGAGAAACGCCCTGTCAGCCTCAGGCGTCCACTGAAAAGGTGGCGCGTTCTTCTTGGTCGAAGTCAGTCTATTCAAGGGGCCAGCGATTGTACTAAAATTTGGGACAAAGCGCCTGTACCAGGAAGCAGTACCTAAAAAGCGTTTCACTTCCTTTTTAGTAGTCGGTGTAGGATACTGCAAAATTGCTTCAACCTTCTCCGGATCAGTGCGCAAGCCGCTGGCGTCTACCACGTAGCCTAAGTACCGCAACTGACTTCGAAAAAATTGGCACTTGTCGAAGTTTATGGATAGGTTGGCCTTCTTAAGTTTGTCTAGCACTCGTAGGAGGATAGACACGTGTTCCTGGAATGAACTGCTTACTATGATTATATCATCCAGATAACAGAAGACCTTTAACTCGAACTCTGGTCCGAATAATGAGTCCACTAACCTTTGTTGAGTGGCCGGGGCATTAGTAAGTCCAAAGGCAGTAACATTGAACATAAAAGATCCTTTCCCTGGTACATAAAAGGCAGTTTTCTCTTTATCATATTCAGAAATTGGGATCTGCCAAAAAGCTTTTGACAGATCGATGCTTGACAGATATTTGGCATCTTTAAGGTTGTCTAGAATTTCCGAGACATAGGGAAGACTATAAGCGTCCCTCTTAGTGACAGAGTTGAGCTTCCTACTGTCTAAACAGAAACGCGGCTTACCATCCTTCTTGCCCACGACTAGGACTGGAGATGACCAAGGGCTCTCACATGGCGATATAACTTTAAGGGACAACATCTCATCGACTTGCTCTGTTATTACGCGTTGTTTTTCAGGTGATAGGCGATAATAACGTTGCCTTATTGGTGCTGCATCGCCAGTATCGATTTTGTGAGAGATAAGAGAAGTTCTCCCTAAACCCATGGATTCAAAAGATATCGCTTTAAACTGGCCTATAACATTGTCAGCAGCAAGTTTCTGAGAATAATCTAGAGTCTCATAAGATTGTAGGAAAGTGTCTGAAGCGACAGTAGACACTTCAGTCAAGCTGGGGTCAGATGGGAGGAGAAAATCAATATTATCAATAAATTTTGGACAGATTTCGAACTTTTTCCAAAAATCAATGCCTAATATCAGCGACGTATCTATTTCCGGCATTACAAAGGCCTTCAAGATGTTTAATTTGTTTTGAAATATTACGGGTAGAAGAATATATCCTAAAGATTTGATCTTTTGGCCGCCTGCAGCTGTAACAGTAATTAAGTCATCAGTCTTCAAAGGCAAGCCATATTCTAGCAAATGTTCATGCGATCCGTTACCTAGGATAGTCACAGCAGAACCTGAATCTAACAGTCCATACATATTGAGATTGACATGGTTATTAATATTAACTTTGACATATGGTCGTGGATCATTGCTCGGTTTTGTATTGAAAATAGTTGCAACTTTATAGGTATTAAAGAAATTTTTTACAGTAACAAGCCAGTTCTTCCAATCCGAGCTATCGAGATGACTGGGTGGGCTGCAACCATTTTCCGTAATTAGTTTTTTGAACGATTATCAGGTTTAGGATTACATGTAGGACAGTCGGGGGTACGTACGTCTTTATGACCACACCTAAAACAAAATATTTTACGTTCCGCCGTGCATTCTGGCATAGAATGAGTATCCACACGACAGCGATAACAATATCTATTGTAATTGCGATTAATAGCATACGTTTTGTAAGTTTTGTCCTGTTGCTTAAAAGTGCTTGGCTTGAAGGGTGAGGTGTATTGATTTGAATTCTGAGATGGTTTTTGTTGTTGGTGATTAAAATATGGCTTAGGATTAGATTTTAATAAATTCTTTGACTGATATGCAAAATCTGGGGCGAGAGTGCTAGAATTAACAGCAGGTGGGTCCTTAAAATTATCAGAACGAGCTTTTACTTGCTCGTAATTTTTACAAAGTCTACGCAAGGTGTCCACGGTGTCAATGTTCGGACTCGTGGCCAAAATGCCAGCATAGCAAGGGCGAATATTGTGTAGGATGATGTCGAGCTGATCTGCTTCGCTCAACTTTTTGCTCAACCTTGAGAACATTCCATGCATAATAGCCAAGTAAATTATGATGGATTCTGACTCACCTTGACTGCGGTTTCGGATCTCACTTAACATCCGATAGTCGTAGTCAACCACGTCAAAATCTTCTCTAAGTAAGATAAGCAGCTCCATCCAGGTTTTAATTGACTCTCTGACACTGCGAAACCAGTGCAAGGCATCCCCTATGAAAATGTCAGTAGCCAGACTTAACATTTTGTCTTCTGAAATTCCCCTAGCCTGGCGAAATTCTTCAATGCGTGAAATAAACGAGCGCACACAGGATTTTCCATCAAATTTAATTTTTGAGATTTCAGACGTTAATCCTCGTTCGCAAGTAACGCTGACTTTAACATCTGTATTAGGTGATGATTCTAGTTTAGGGACATTAGTAAGATTCGTGTCATGGGAGTCAGAAAAATCTGTCTCCACAGCTGTAATATTAGGGGGCGTAATTTTTGATCTGATTTTAAGGAATTTAGAGTAAATATCCTGAAAGTTTTGTTGTGTATCCACAAGTAGGGCCTTCTCATCAGCAGACTCAGGCAGCTCTATTCTTTGAAGCCTATAGAAAATGTGATGTAGGTAAGTTTGAGTGCGTTCAATAAGGTTCAGTTGGTTATGGTTTTCATCTAAGCTTGCTAAGTTAATGGAAACTTTAACCAAGGTGTGTTTAATGCCACTAATATCTTCCGCGACATCGTAACAAGAATCCAAGACTTCCTCTGAGGGGTACAGGGAGGACAGTTTAGTTATTTGCTGACGCAAGTCTTCTACCCTATCTTTAGGAGTCTCAGCTCGTATTCTAACCTCATAAGTCAGTTCATGTTTTGTTAGTTGTAAGTATTTTATAGGATAAGCCATTTTAATTAATTATTATTGATTTTAATTGTATTATTATTATTAATTATTTGTAAATATTATATTTGAATGAGATTTATTTAATATAAATTAATTAAAGTTATCATTAATTATAGTAAGGAGTATTGATTGAAATTCAATTGAGCGTGAGTTCAATATAGAATTAAAACTTATTTAAGTTTACTTCCGACACTATACCTTACTAATACTGAGGTTAACCTAGGTATGTTGTGCACGGAGGTACCATAATTATTAAAATAAAAATTATAATGAGATTCCAATTATAAATATTTGGTAATTACAATTAGGCTACATTTATTATAACTTATAATTAAGACATTGCCAAACACATGCACACACCGACACCAGTTTTTGCTACAAAATACCACCAAACCAACAATACCACCGGCTCAACCTATAAAACCACGTATATGGGCGCCATTGTCACCTTCGCAGTCAGCTGCTAAGGGAGCAAGTAAAAATAAAAAATAAGAAGTAAGTGAGACCGGTATATTGTAAAAAAAAACAACGAGTGAGGTCGTGGGTTTGAGGCCTAGGCGAGCAGGTTGGCAATATTGGTTTGATGGTACACGTGTACGTGACTCCCCTGGCTGGTAGGCTGCGGCTGCCGTCCACCTGGTCCACCGCTCCTCAGGTCACACGGTACAGTGTGGTGGCGAGAACTGGAGTTCGCTCCTTTTCTTTTCCGATTTTGCGTTTTCTGACCCCTAAGGGTGTTCCTGCAACACGGTGAATAAACCGTGTGAGCATAACATGTAACATTCGAGGACCTGGACCGCCACAAGTGCTAACGTGCCAAGTAAGGAGTGCACGTATTACAATGATTAGCAACTGAAGCGATGTGGCAGTCTAGGCGCAAGGTACATCAAGAGGCATCTAAAAGCTAAGGTAAACGATACCACATACCAACTATGTGATCCAACATTAATTTATAACAAATAATTTAATTCACAAGCAACGACAGGGTCAAGGCATAGTATGCGGTACCGAGAATACCTTTTAATGAGCGATGAGTTCCAATTAAAATCATCATATCACATATTGCAAATCAATATTTTAGGACATAAGTAAAGTATCAATTGTCGGCAAGCAAGGTCTGAGGTAAAGCGTAGTATGTGATATGACGAGGTGACACAGTTAATTTTGATGAAAAGTATGCATAAAGCAGGTGATAGTTCTAGTAATAATTCGTACATTGTGATTCGAAAGCATTAATGAAGATGGATTGCAGCTTAGTTGCTATTTTAAACTACATAGAAACATTTTAATTATCTACCTACATTAATAATTTTTTCTAAGTAAAATTTCTATTCTTGTTCAACGTATTAAATTTACAATAATCAGCATTAGTAAGCTTCAGGAAGGGTAATTATGGAACAATCAAAAGTATTATTTCATAAATTACAACCTACATTCGTTAAATAGTGGACACAGAACAATAGAATTCGCTAGACATACTAAGCAACTATGTACTACATAAAATCAATGCACAACTTACCCAGTATGGGATTTACGCACTTCACAATAGTTTTCCAGAATAAGATTGATCAATATTTGATTATTAAGAACTGTAGTTACAGTTAGTTATTTCATTTAGTATTTAACGAGGTTCATGCCTTGGCGAATCTAGTGCGAGTGAGTTCCGAACGAACGAACCTACGAACGAACCTCCGAACGAACAAGCTACTTGTTTGTTCGCTCATCAATCCAGTCCGTTCTGAGGTAATCCGTATATAAAATGTGGTGAAGTTGAATTAAGTTGTCTGTTTGTTTGTCGGAAATTTATTGTCAATGTTTATTATTTTAAGGAATTCAAGGTATTCATATATAACGGTATTATGACATTAGTTAGTTTAGTTATTTAGTAGATTTTAAGATATTTAGTTTGAAGTTTTATAAGTTAACAAATTATTTTGCATTTAGTTTTAAGTATTTATTTGATAGTTTTATTGTTTCTGTTATGAAAAACTATTTTATATGTTTTCATACAATTAGTTTTAACGTGTAACGTTACAACGTAAGTAGCTTACTAACCTATATAGCTACGAAATTAATTATGCGAAATGTTATACCTACGAAATTTTCTGTATTTGTTGGCAATAAATACTTTTCTTTCTTTCTTAGTATACATATTTCGTCAATTGTTAACCGGTTTTGATGATAATTTTTTGTTTGATAGGCTTTATATCATCAGGGTGGTCCCATATTGGTTAAGATTTGATGATGAACTTTACTGAAGTCGGCTGTTTTGTAAATTTTTGGCGATTCATATAAAAACATAGTGCTTTTCCCAACAAAATACGGTCCACGAACTGTTACTTGTATTTACGTGTGCTTTACGTGTACCTAACTAAGAGATAAATGATAAAATGTGTACTAACAGTTACTTAGGCTGGGTTGCACCATTTGCCAATAGTCAAAATGACGTCATAACTGACACTGACTGTAACCGCCCAAGCTCGGCCGGTTAATGTTATTGTTTACGTTAAATTCTGTCAAAGAGGCGTCAAACATAACCTGGGTAAATTCTACACACGCTGGTGCAACACATTTTACTTTTAAATTTTATTGTTAAATTTAACATAAACCTTTAGTTTGACAGTTACTATGGTGCAACCCAGCCTAAATGTCTAAAATAAAAAAGAATTTTAATCTGATTAGGCGGGACTAATGTAACTGATTACCCGATGTTTCCTTCTAATACTTTCGTATGAAAACTGACCACGCTATTTGATCCTTATGTTCGGTCTATTCCGACTATTACAAGTCCGTGGTTTATAGTTGTATTACAAGTAGCCATTTATCGCCTAGCAGCCACATCAAACATCCAAACAAACAAGGATAAATTACGATTTACACTTGTTCCTTATTTTAACATGTTCAGAACAAGTTACCTACTTGTTATTTTTACAAATTATTTCAACGTATGTTAGGCGTGTGTTTATTTTTGTTTCGAACCTCGATGCCAATTGGTTTTTGCGGTTACGGTGGTTTGTGCCACATTACTGTTTCACTGTATAAATGCTGTAAACAAAATGTCAATGACTTATTCTTCTCGAAACCATTAACACTTGCTAAAAGTAAGGTGCAATGGTGATGAGGACAGAATCTACAATTCTATTGCTATTAGTGCTATTCGTGCCATTTATAAATTAGGACCTAGAGTGTCTCTTAGAGATAAGTTTAAGGAAATTAATATCTTAGCAATGGCTTCTCAATACATTTATGAGAATTTGTTATATGCAAAAAATAGGCACAATGTTAATACAAGGAATAAGAACCAGTTATCTGTTTATGTTAGCCGACAAAGTCAGTAAATCCTTTAAAGGACAATGTATGCGCTTTTATAGTAAGGTTCCAGTAGACATTCAAAATTTGCCTTTAAATAAATTTAAAGCAATCATAAAACAGAAATTATTAGCGAAGGGCTATCTCTGACTATTTGAATGATAGGCAAGCATGGACATACTCGTAGCTGTCTTATTATTCATATAATTATCAAACTACAAATTGTAACCCATAATCTGTTTAAAAGATCAACCCCAGAGTTTCTTGCTCGTTATTCTCTGGGGAGTCAGCTTTGTGAATGAGCCGTAAATTTAAATGTAATATTAATAGTGACGTTTTTAAGTGATAATTTGAAATAAAATATTTTGATTTGATATACAGAGATACTCGTAATTTTGGGAATAGTACACTATTACAGGGCCCGTATTCTAATTCGGAGTTGACGTTCGAGTCGGTGTCGGAAAGTTTCAAATTTGGAATGCGTTTCGGGGAATTCGGGGGCAGTAAATACTGAACTGCTGAACATAAATATAATTACATTGTCCTATTTCAAAATCTCCTGAATGCTATAGAAAAATTTGTCTTAACAACCACTCAGCGTTTTTGAAATTAACAGTATCAAGATCTTTGTGGCAATCAGGGATACAGTTCACACCTCCACGAGCATTGCTGTATTAATTGTACACGTGTGTGTGCGCTTTCTTTATGGGCTTATGCTTTCTACGTAGAGTTCGATTATACTTTCAAAAGACGTTATTTCCAACAATCATTGCCACCTCTTTCTGCCACCTAATTCCGCTTTCCAGGATGTCTTCGGAGGACGAATGTATTCATATATAGTAATATTTCACACGCACACACATATGTACACCATCTCAGACTCACACACACACTCCAATCACCCTTTATGACCACATCCTGCCTTACAATGAGAGAGCCACTCCAGAGGGCGAGAGGTTGGTGATCTGTCACACAGGTTTCCTAGTACGGACACCAGTCTCTCACAAAAACTAGGTTTATATATCTCATAAATTAAACACGTATTGTTGAGCAATGTATATTTTTGTGAGAGAAATAAAAACTTTTTGTCTTTGTAGTGTATAGTATTTGTAGCGTGTGAAGTGGTTCTCAAAATGAAAACGTGAACTTTACAGTATGAGTTTATTGCGAATTCAAAAATTATAGAAGTTATACAATGGTCGCGCGCGATCGTGCTCGTGGTCAGTTGCGGACTGACCCCGCCCTAGCTACATCACATTAAGTCGGGTACTACACAAAATATAAATAAACACCCTCTTTTCAAAATTAACCAATTTCTTTAAAATATATTGAGCGCGTCGCTAACAGTATTTTTGAGTAAAACCGTTGTTGTTGGACAGTTTGTATGTGACCCACTATGTGACATTAGTGTCACCTTTATTGGGTCAGCCCAGTGTCGCTCTAATCATTCATGCATTATGTGATTGTGCAACTGGAAATTTACAGTCTAATGCAATCAATCAAGTGCAATCAGGTTCCACTGAAATTGATGTTGAATATTCTCATTTACTGGAATAGACTTGCCTACCGATTTGAGTATGGGTTATGATGGGTATTGTCTCGACTTTTTTTTTCTTTTATTTAGGAAAACAAACAACTATACTATATATATAACTACTGACAGTACGACATATATACTTAGGTAATAGCATAGCCAACATAGTTATCCACATTAAATCAATGTTGGTAATTAATTTTTGGAAACTGATACACATCAGTACTCAAATGTATACATTGTTAATCTACATTTAAGTTAATGTTGCTATTCCTATATATACAGGGTGTCCAGTAAATAGCACGACAAACGAGAAGGGAAGATAGATGAAAGGTTGACCTACCAGACAAAAAAAAATAACCTTAGTAAAAGTGTCACCGTTTTCAAGATATAAATTTTTTATTTTTTTTTCTTAAAACTGCCACTTTTTCTCTGTTTGTTGTTGTTATGTGTAGAAATAACCAGATATTTTTCTTATTTTTTCTGTCAAATATTTTCAGATAGTTGCTGTACCATATTTAAATATCATTTTGTTAAATACATGTAGGTAACCCTGAGAAAATAATTTTTTATTCCTAATTTTTTTTTTTTGAATATTGTTTAATGAAGTTTGACCTTCAGCGGTGAGAAAAAAATGTATTGGACTGCTGCTGCACATTCCCTTAAAAATTTACCTGTTTAGTAGGGATTTCAGAAAGGTAAAATAAAATACACCTTTATTTTTAAATAAAAAGATACAGCATTTTTTCCGTCGAGGGGTCTGGTTCACACTTAAATCCAATATTCAAATTTAAAGTAAAATTACATCTTTTTACTGACCACTGAAGTGCTTAATTGTTAAAAAACCTTGAAATTGTTATCTGCGCATCTAATAGTGACAAACCTTTTCATGACCTTGGAAATCGGAATTCGAAAAATGGTACACAATATAGCATCTCTTATTTTTCTGTGTGTAAAGATGTTATTAACTGTGTTTGATTGATTACTTATGATCGTAGAGAATACAAAAATATTAAATGTAAATTTTGTTTGGTAATAAATGTGTTCATTTTTAATCCAAAGTGTGTATTTTATTTAACTTTTGCTTATTTTTAAATAAACTGGCTTAAATTTTAACTAGTTCAATAATAAGTAACGCTGCTAAGCAAAAAAAGAAAAATTAATCATCAATTACCTTTTGACCGAAATTTGCCACTTTGGCAGAAAAAATGCTGTATCTTTTTATTTAAAAATAAAGGTGTATTTTATTTTACCTTTCTGAAATCCCTACTAAACAGGTAATTTTTTAAGGGAATGTGCAGCAGCAGTCCAATACATTTTTTTCTCACCGCTGAAGGTCAAACTTCATTAAACAATATTCAAAAAAAAAAAATTAGGAATAAAAAATTATTTTCTCAGGGTTACCTACATGTATTTAACAAAATGATATTTAAATATGGTACAGCAACTATCTGAAAATATTTGACAGAAAAAATAAGAAAAATATCTGGTTATTTCTACACATAACAACAACAAACAGATAAAAAGCGGCAGTTTTAAGAAAAAAACATAAAAAATTAATATCTTGAAAACGGTGACACTTTTACTAAGGTCATTTTTTTTGTCTGGTAGGTCAACCTTTCATCTATCTTCCCTTTTCGTTTGTCGTGCTATTTACTGGACACCCTGTATATACATATAAGAACAACAACATCAACTCAAAAAGTATATAAAAGTATATATAAAGTACAATAAAGCGTGTACAAACTAATCCATAGAAACAAATGCTATCAACTTTATTTGTAATTTGTTAGCATCTGATTTGAATTCAACTTTTGTAACATTTTTAACCGATTTCAAAAAAGGAGGAGGAGCTCAATTGTACTGTATTTTACTTATTTGTATGTTTGTTACGTGATATCTTCATCAATTGTTAACCGCTTTGGATTTTTATTTGAAAGGCTATTTTATTTCACTACTACTCGCTGCAAGAGTTCCTAGACGATAAAGAAATATAAATAATATATAATATGTTATTTATATTTATATTTATCTATTTTTTTTTATAAATTTATAAATATGAATGTAAAGATGGATATAATTATTGAGGACATTTAAGTGTTATATTGTTTTGTAGTTGTAATTAATTAAGTAATCCGTATGTATATTTATGTGCATGCAATTAAAATTTAATTGTTGTGCCCTAGCAGGGTTTATGTTTGATACCTAAAAATATTTTAAGATCATATATTATGTACAACATGAATGCAATAAATTGAAATGGAAATCAATTTGATGAAGGTTTGTTGATGCACGCCGGCGATAGACAATGTAACCTTAGTGAAGTCGGTTGTTATGCAAATGTTTGGTGATTCAATTATTGTTAGATAGTTTTACTAGGAACAATAACAGTCTACAGCCAAGTCATTCGTGTGTTAGTTTACACAAATCAAAAGCCGTACGGGACGTTACTATTAGGGTTTCACTGGAAGAGGTTATGGCATAATCCACCACGTGGCCTTAGTGCATGTGCACTCCACGAATCTAGTAGCCACCTGCCTGATAGTGTTTTCAATACGCGCCTGTAAGCCCCGACTTAGCTTGGCAACTGTGAAAATTAATTTTATAATACTTAAATATGCAAGTCCATATAGGAAAAAATAAAGTTAACACTATTTCTTGGATTGGACTAAAAGTATCACTAGTCCGATGATCTGTAATCATTTGCATCATCGGACTAATGAGACTAAAAAGTACCGTCCGATCGTCGGACTAAATCAGCGAACTACCTACTAATACTGAAGGAAACAACCGGTGGCTCTACCGCCTAACTCAAAGCATAGCGATAGCAATGCACTGTCTGTCCTCGTCATTGTGCCAATATGTAAAAGAACCGCCGCCGTGGCTCAATGTAAACAACATTGGGTTTACATTTCGAAGGTCGCGGGTTCGATACCCAGCGGGGTACATATTTAGTACTCGTTTTGGTTGGTGGTAGGACATATTAAATGTCCGCCTGGCTAGGTACCACCATCTTATCTAAATCTGCCGCCAAATAGCAATGTTAATAGCACTGTCGTGTTCCAGTTGTCAGAGATGAGATAGCCAGTCCCCCAAATGTGCTAGGGTTTCCGGGTCAGTACGCTTCCACCTTCGAACACAGCTTCACTTAACATCAGCGATAAACGATTACAATTCCCAAAGCAATTGAGTTAGACGGTCTGACTTGTAACCGACTACATGACGTGCTCTCCGCTAACGGCTGTAACTCCGAATCAAGGAAACGCTCGTGTGAAAAAGTCACTAGTCACTCATCCGAGGATTGATATGGTCCTACCTGGGTAATCGGAATCGAATAACAAATCTAACCTTGGTACGATTACTCCGAATTTAAACTTTGCTAATTGTAAGTACGCATCTTGTAGAGCTAGGATGTCAAACTTATGACCTTGTGACCACTTTTGTCCCATCTATAGGTATATGTTTGAGATACCTATCGCAGAGAGTTGTCTACTCAGGTGAGTGGAGGTCCTTGTTAATTAAACTTGTGAATTTGTAACTTTAATCCCTCATCAAATACACCCTGACCCACAACCTATTTAAGTTCTAAACACTTTGGGAGTTTTGGAGAGCAGTTCCGTATAGTTCTGAATTGGACAAATTATTATTACTCGATGGAAACTAATCCTAAAACCGACCTTTGCTTTTGTTTGCGACTTTTGACAAATTATCATCATCATATCAGCCACGGGACGTTTACTGCTGAATATGTGCCTTACCCATTTACATTTCATACATATTTCTAGAGCGACCGGTTGGCCTATATCCAGCGACTTCTGACGAATATGTTCATATAAACTCCCAGTTAAATGCATCAGACTTACATTCTCTGGTGTTATTGACGACTGATCATATAAACTGCCATATAATTAAATAGTATCAGGGTTTTATTCTCTAGTTTTATTGACAACTACTTTTGTTTTTTTAATATCTTTATTAATAGGTACACCAGGGCTTTATTATGTTTATGTAGTACTGATCAATTAAAATAAGTTTCATTTAACCCAATTATAAAAATACTTTAATGCAGTTTCTTTGGCCTTGAGTATGTTATTTACTACAACTTCTAGTGCTCTATATCTTCGTACTGGCGCCGACACTAGTGAATTATTCAATGGTGTCCTCAGTCAATGAATATTGCATTGCTAGTAATGTGAAGGTACATTGTAGATAGCACTATCGACAAAATTGGCTTTTATGCCTGCCGGCTCTATACAAATGTCCATCGTTAGCCCATTTTTTACGCTTACAACATTAAGAGGTTCAAACCTTCTTTTTTTTTATGCACGACGGGTTCGTACTTGACCTCAATCATACCTGATGTTAAGTGAAGATGAGGTCGAAGGTGGAAGCGTACTGACCCAGAAACCCCAACACATTTGGGGGACTGGGTATCTTATCTCTGACAACCGGAACACAACAATGCTATTAACATGGCTGCTTGGCGGCAGATTTAGATGAGATGGTGGTAGCTAGTCAGGCGGATATTTAAGTGCCCTACTACCAACCAGATTCTCTATTTCAGCTTAGATAGATTCCAACAAGTTTAAAGGCTTAGGTTGTAGAATAGATGTTTGTCATGACATCGCAGTCTACTTTATCATTTTTTCACTTTATCTCGATTTTTTGCATTTGCTACATGCTGAGTTTGAGACCTTTTTGACTCCACTTTGCTACATACCTTTAGATAGCAAACTCCACTGTAGGTAATTACCTGACTGATTGTGTCATGGGAGTAAAATAATTTTTCTTCCAACTATGCTGTAATTTCTTCATAACTTCGAATAAGGCGATTAGAAAGTTTTACTTCTTTTAGTGGTTCTTCTTTAAAGGTGTAACAATCTATTACTGCACACTTTTGTTTTTAAATTTGGAGAGGCTCGCCAATAAAATTTGCCCAAAAAGCTTTTTTTTACAATTTCAAAGCAATCGTCGAAAGATATTCAAATTAAGAACAATATTTGCTCGCTCGGGTATTGCTTGACTATTTTGTTCTAAATTTGAATTTTAAAAAATAGCCGCGCATAAAAATTATCGCAGGTCTCAATGAAAAGTTACTATGAGTAAAAATTAGGTTTTGTTAATACTTCTTTGTTGTAGTTGGAATAAAAGCAGACTATAAACCTCGCATTTTTCTTAATTTTAAATATTTGTTATATTTGGGGCACTTACACCAATCGTCTAGTCCCAAACTAAGCAAAGCTTGTACTATGGATACTAGATAACGGATAAACAAACATAAATATTTATATAAACATCCATGACTCGGGAATAAATGTTCGTATTCATCATACAAACATTTACCCCCTTCGGGATTCGAACCCGCAACCGTTGGTTTCGCTGACAGTGTCACTATACACTACACCAATCGGTCGTCCATTATGTGATTTATAATTTTAAATACCCATTAATATTCGATGCGATAATAAATTTATACATTTCTTTGTTTTTCTTTCTCATAATCAAAAAAAAAATCAAAAATATTTATTTCTTTAACAAAGATGTTACATTATTAATATTAATGTACCTAGTGATTTTAAAACATTGTCGTCTTTATTGTAGACTTTGTTTTTGCAAGTTGCAATGAACTGCTTAAATATTTCCTAATGCCATTTCTATCTAATTAATTTAATTGCTACTATTTTGGATAGAATACGTGCTTAAATTTTCACGTGCTTTGAGAGTTCGTCTTTATTTGAGCAAGTTTGGTTAGAAATTAATTCAATTTCGGAGTAACTGCCAACTATTGTGTCTAACTTTGGTGAATTAGCTATTCTGCACATGTAATGAATAGATTCTATTTCGTACGGAACGGATAGAAGGAAGTTTTAATGGATTTGAATTTAGATGGGTGACCAAATTCTGAGTTACTGCTGACTTTATAATAACATTTGTCTGACAATTTAACAACATGGAAATTAAATGCTTTTGCCTCCCTGTGACTATGTTTCCCATATTTCCCATCTAACCCTGGATTCTTCAAGTCAAGATAAGAAGTCTTATATTTATTTTGAATCCATACCCGGTCCGGTCTATGTTATTTGAGAGAAAATAGAGAAACGAGACTACAATGTAATTTTTTGATGACAAACTTTTCTTTTGGAAAACAACAATTTGATTTCCTCGAAAATCCTCTGACGACTTCAATCCTGGCACACATCTTTTATCTGGGGTCAGAGATAGATATCCCTTAAATGTATAATCTGGTTTAATGACACATTACCAATTATGACACCAGATTAAAGAAAGATGATACATTTTACTAGAGCTTATTACGGGTTATTACTTGAAGACAAAACATTTTTATTGGTGTGTAAAAAATAAACTATTTATATTTATAATATTCTGTTGTATACAAAACCATTTTTATTATCCAACAAAGATGTTTCTTTTACTGCTCCTCAAGTGCCTTTTACGACTTGTACAATAAACGCCAAGAGGCGCAAGAGCAATGAATAACGCGAAGACGTTTGCACGGCACTCGATTCATCATTTTCCATTATTCATACAGCGCGGAGTACCGTCCATATTACATGAGCTGTGAAGTGGGCTGCCGCATAAGTTACAATGATGTTGGCTTTTACCCTGAGCGAGCGTGGTGGGATGAGATACAAACATCGTTAATTAGATTATAGTCGTACCTTGTGGAGACAGGTACTCGTAATATGCTCTAAATAATGTCGTTGCTCAGGTACACTAGAAAATTGCAGCCGTGTACTGAGCACTTTAGCTTCAAAATTGGCAATAATGTTATATATACTTAAACAAAAGCATTTGCAGATTAAACAGAGAGCAAACCAGGTGCATATTGGGTGTATATAGACCTTTAATTCTGACTGAAAATTTCAACCTGCCTGCAATAATGAAATGAAATGCCTGTGATTCCATTGCCGCAAGGTGTTTTCGTCATTTGTATAAAGGGATATCTCGAACCTGCTGATAGGATAACTTATGAAGATTAATGCAAACAGAGATCCCTCAGTAGGGACCCAGTGATCTAATTGACATTAAGTACGTGCTGAAACCTGCTTGACCCCATGGCGAATAAGATAAAATAAGACTAGCAGTGTGTTATCTTATTTCTGAATAATGTAGTCTGCCTTCGCGTTAAGACTTAAATGCGTAAACAAAATAAAGCTTTGATTATGTCTTGCAGCGAATTCATCTTTTATTAAGAAAATGCAATTCACATTGAAGTATAAAAAGAGTCTCTTAAACTCATCTACCATGAAGTTATAATACAAATTTGGTTTTTGATGAAAATATCCACGCAAGCCGGTCACTAAATTTTAGAGAATAAATGATTACTTTGCCTTGTTCAATTTCAAGATAATTTCAGAGTCGAATCGGGCGATATTCAAGAAGTTCACAAGAACAAACTGTCTAGTCGCGTCTAACTGAAACTCGCTTTTAAATTACTAAAGTACGTTATTTAAACCCTTAGAAATGACGATCGCGTGTCAGTCGTCGCTCCAAGGCTCTCAGCGCCATTATCCGATTACCTCTCCCAATTCAGTATAGTTATGTACATCGTCAAAAATACTAGTATTATCTCGTAAGTCATGTCGCCTCGCCTGGAGCAACGGTCTGGATCTAGGTTAGTGGAACGTGCCTAGGTATGAACCAGTAGGTACATCTGTTGCTCTTACATCTCATGCATTGTTGATGGCCTCTCGGAACAAAGGTGGGCCTTTCTTCAGTTCGTCTTCCTTTGAAGTAGGACGAGTTGTAATTGCGAGTGGTCTGGCAACAGTTGCTACTGCATATTGCGTCTTATGGATTGTTAATTCTGATTCTGTGGATTACTTTGGGACTTCTGCAAGTTTTCTTATTAGATTTACTTAAGTGCATGAAGTTGCATTGAAATTATAGTTCGGCTATCAAGTTGTTGTTTCTTTGCGTTTTCCAATGTAATCCTTATATGTTGTCCAATAAAGTATATTTTGATTTTCGTAATATTTACAGACTATAATTAGGAACGAGGCGCCGTGTTACTATTTTAAAGAAATTGCATTGTATCGTATATGTTACGTTTATGATTCAGGTCCAAGTATTTTTTAAGTTACTAGTAAATCTATATAAAAAAGCAGTTTGATCAAGGATCTCGTAAGCTCGAATCTCTGTACAAACGTAGAAATATTCCCATTTGTAAATGACAATGATCAATCTAAATCCAACTAATATTTATCCAATTAGTCCAACTAGTATTTAATAAATAAGTAAAATAGACACTTTGGATGTTTGTTTGTTGCTCCAATCACGACGAAACGGTATTCTACACCTGTAGAATATGTCCTACAGCCCTAGCATGACCCGAAGTCTCTACAAAGACACGAGATGAATGAACGTGACAGAAGACGTTCGCCCTTTATGCGAGTAAAAAGAAGCGAAGCTTCTTTCTCGTCTCATGTTAGAGATACTGTTGGGCGTGTTAGCCAGCTGGAATAGGATGGGACACATTTTATCTCGATAAAGTGAGTAGTTCCTGCGGGTTAAAGAAATTACCACATATGTGCGAGCTAGCTGTTGCCCTCGACTTCGTTCGCGTTAAATATTTCATCAAAATCGGTTAAGCTCAAAAATTTGCCTACCAACCAAATGTCGTCCAAATCCATTCAGCTGTTTAGGCTTAAACATACACATACAAAATTTCATATTTATAAAATTAAGTGTACTTCAACGCGGACGAAGCCGCGTGTATATTTAGTTATGTACCTAGTAGAGAAATAATAAAATGGAAATTGCTATAGAATAATCACAAACTAAATTAAAACTGATTAGAAATTTTATATGGAAAGTTTAATTGATTTTATGTAGGTTTAATATTTTCAAATTTTTTTTATCCACAACGGGTTAGCACTTGACCTCAATCACACTAACTGACAAAAATGGAAACTAATCACATACCATCGTCAGATAGGCAATATAAAATTTCCTTTTTGTTTGTGCTTATCTCGAGCTGCCGGACCCTTATATAAATAAACTGTCTTTGAAAACGCAAACTTACCCACAAAAAGTTTTAAGTAAATATTTGGCCATTTACATTATTTGAATTAGGATGTTTTCTTCCTTTAGATTAGTTACAAGGATTTTTCATTGATTCCGTAAATGCTCTGAAGAGCGATGAAATACAATAAGCCTTTGTGTCTGCATTTAAGGTCACGCAAAACATTCCGTTTTGTATATCTATAACGAGCGAACGCTACTTGTTACGTACGTACGTATAATACTTGTTATATCTAGATTTTGAATTCCTTTTTTATGTCAAGGTATATGTGGCCGTTACTGTATAGACCAGATATAGGCAATAGCGTTCACATGCCTGCCGATGGCCATTAGGGCAAATCCCATGGAAAGAGATGCAGCTTGCTCCATGGAACGGGCACGCAGTGATTACTCCACCCACGAGTCATCAGCTCAAATACAGGCAATGGGTTGGATGAAATGAATGCATAAAGCAGTAATTTCTTTGGCTCTCTTAATGAATCCTTTCTTTAATTAGTCTGGGGTCTAAGCTTGCAATATTGTCACGTAGGGCATCCTCCACATTCCGCAGACGCCACATACAGGACAAGACAATGCTAGTGCGTGACACTAGGCGTGCCCCATCTTTTGTATCTGCTATTAGGTCACAACATTAATGTACAGATGGGTATTTCCATGCGCACATACCTGGTGCCAAGCCGATTCAGGAGACGCCACATACAGGACTAGACAACACAAGGGCATGAAACTAGGCGTGTCCCATCTTTTGTACCTGCTATTAATTTCAAGATTAATGTAGGGATGGAAATACATCCTGCGCACACTTAGTGCCAAGCTGATTCAGTAAACGCCTCATACAGGACGTGAAACTAACCCATATGGGCGACCGATTGGTGTAGTGGATAGTGACACTGTCAGCGAAACCAACGGTTGCGGGTTCGAATCCCGCGACGGGTAAATGTTTGTGTGATGAATATGAACATTTATTCCTGAGTCATGGATGTTTATATAAATATTTATGTATGTTTATCCGTTATCTAGTATCCATATCACAAGCTTTGCTTAGTTTGGGACTAGATGATTGGTGTAAGTGTCCGAAATATTTATTTATTTATTTATATTTATTTAAAAGCGCCACCACAGCGCTGTCAGTGGTCCTCCTCCCGACCCAGAACGTCGTTAGCCTCTACAGTGGGAATGAATTTAGCAGCATAACGTTATGTATATTGGACAGCGCTTTTAGTAGGTTAGAAGTTGACATTTGATATTTTTCTAAATTTTATTTATATTTATTGTTGTATGACCAATTTTATACTAACATAAACTAAGACTTATTAACCTAATATGGAATTATCCGAAATAAAATATTTGATTGATTGATTGATATTCCATGCTGTGCAGAGTACCAGTGTTAAACCTGCCTTACAATGGGAGGAGTGCAGAGGCGGGATTTAAGGGCCAGATTATACCGCACACCTTATCTCTCATTTCCTGGTGTTTACAATAGGTTTACTGATGAGTTATATCCGCAATTTTCTGTTATTCACGTACTTAATTTGGGGATCGTCGGTGAAATAAATCGTGATTCATTGTACTTTTTGCCAAGTCATTCCTTGCAATGACCCTCAGATGTTTGTTGTTTATTTACCGTCTGTATATACCTTGATATTAAAAAATATAACAATGCCAAACTAACTACTCTAGTCAGTAAAGCTCCAAATCGTTTACGAAATAGACAAATTAGTTACTCTAATAAATAGGTACCTTGTACTTATTCCGCGTAGAATGCAGGAGGGCAGGAGTGTTAATAAACACATGTAAATACAGATTGGTGATGGGTGATATGAACGAAAAGGGCGTGAATGATGAGGTAACAGCAGATAAAGGCGAATGGAAGAAAAAGACGTACCTACTGCGCCGACCACAAATAAATTGGGATCAGGGCAAGAAGATGATGATTCATCACACAAACATTTACCCCTCGCGGGATTCGAACCCGCAACCGTTGTTTCGCAGACAGGGCCACTATCCACTACACCAGCCGTAAAATTGTAGGTATGAAGGCAACCGTGAAGGTTTGTTTGCAAGTGGTGTCACGGACTGCTTTCCGCGCTGAACGAAATAATTATAGGAAATGTAACGCATGTTGAAGTAGTCGTTTGATGAATCAACTAAAGTTGACGTATGTTCTGTGTTTTATGTTCAACTTGATTTCGCTGTAGATGCTATATGGTAAGAGACTTTTCTGTTGCAACTTGCAACATGATATTACTCAGGTCAACCTCTGAATTAATTATTAAACCACATATATCTGGATCACTGCAAAGAATCGGTGCCTCTGCGGTTAAGACGTGGCCTCCCTATTTGGGAGGTCTGAGTTCGATTCCCAGATAGGCACATAATGAGTTTGTAAATTTAATTACTTATGTTCATTTTATCCGACTGCTCTTAATCGGTGAAGGAAAACATCGTGAGGGAACTTGCATGCCTGAGAAATAAAATTCAAAGGCATGTGAAGTCTCCGACCCGCATTGGGCCAGCGTCGTGGATTATGGCCCACACTCCCTTATTATACGATTGAAGGTCTATATCCCTGCAGTAGGGTGTTTACAGGCTGATGATGATAATGGTGGTACGTTTGCTGGTGTCAGACAGATGAGCGGTTCACTAGGAGAAGCTATTACATCCAAAAGACTTCCAGCCCTATTCAGGACTTCATAATATACTCGTATTATACTAGTATTGATCTTATCCAAAAAAAAAAACCATTTTACTCTAGAGTAGATCGGCCACGCACTGAGCCAGAAAATGTTAGCTGGTTTCTTCTTCTCCGATACTATATTATAAGACGAGTTCTTACCCGTATGTAATCATACACTTAGGCCATGTTATACCCCATCTAGCTTTTATTTTCCCTTATTTAATTGTTTTATACAATTTATTAAATTTAGTGTCAATTCGCTTGGCATAATAAATTTAAGCTATACGTTTTTGTTATTATTAGCGCATAATAAGGGCGGCATGACATTTTAAAAACTTGTGTCCTTTTTCTGTACTTGTTCATTCATTCATTCGTAGTCAAAAATGCTGGACGAAGGGTGCCGTATTGATTCAATTAACGTATGTATTTATATAGGTAATTTATTTTATTAAAATTAGCTTAACGCACACGCTACCTACCTATCATGTGCATAATGCTTCCTAACCCAAAGGTTGCCTTTAGTTATTATTATATTAAATTGTAGTCCCCTTTTTTGTTTTTCTTTGTGTTATGTTTCTTATTGTTGTGCATTAAAGAATATTTTGTTGTTGTTTGATTAAGAAAATGTGGAATTTGATTATTTTATCACGCACACACTAATGCGTATTAATGTAAGTCATTCCTTACATAAATCATTGTCAATCAGTCAAGCTATTGGAGAGCATGAGTAATCGATAATCGCAAATCATGCCAAGAGAAGCAATATAAATGAATTGAAAATACTAATTTACGCTCCTCCGATTGTTGAAGAGAATATTTATGTATTTGACTCAATGACGACTTAACAAGGAACTGCTCAGATATGGGATATGAAAAAGGGTTATAGAGATATAAGTCGCCTCCACAAAGTCAGTAATTCATTCAAAGGGTTATGTATACGCTTTTTCAATAAGGTTCCTGTTGATATACAAAATCTTCCTTTCAATAAATTTAAAGATACTATAAAACAGAAACTTATTAAGAAAGCATATTATAAAATATCAGATTATTTAGATGATAAACAATCATGGACATAACCAGCCCGTTCGCATAACCAGGCTATTTCACAATTAATAATGAAATATTATAACATTAAATAATAATTAATAATTTTGTAATATAAAAACCTTTTTTTTAAAAAAGAGCGACCTCTCGAGTTTCTTGCTTGTTCTTCTCAGGGGAAAATTGCCTTTTGACCAAGCAGTAGCTTTAAAAATGTAAAATCTGACTATTTTAAGTGTACCCTGTGTACCTACAAAATAAAGCATTTTTTGATTTTGATTTTGATTATGGTGGTTAGATAAATATGTCAGGCATTGCAGCAGAATGTAGCCAAAAGGATCCTCATAACATGTCGACAATAAACAGCAACAACTTTATTCTTTTACTCTCGATTACAATTCAGGGGTTCTATTACATAATCTCATCGCTATCGTCATCGGTTACGTTCTGACATGTGATTGGTCGGCTCACCGCTCGCTCGGCAATTAGACGATTTCTTATTGGTCAACGTAATCGATGACGATACCGATGGGAGTTACATAAACGTAACGTAAACGATAACAATCATCTGACATGAATTTTCTTCTATATCACTTTAAACGGTGCAGTCGGTAATGACTTTACCTTCGAAATCAAACATTGCGGGTTCGAATTATGTGTGATGAATACGAACATTTATTTCCGAGTTATGAATGATTGTATAGATATGTATGTATGTTTGTCCGTTATCTAATATCCTAATGTCCTTAGCCTAGTTTGGCACTTGATAATTAGTGTCCGAAAATATTTTTAAAAATCAAGAGAAGTGACTGAAACGCGATTACCATTACCTGTTCATCATTATTGTACCTATGCCTTAAATGGTTGACCACCACATAGACCACAACGCTTATTTTTAATTGACTTCTGGTGACGCAGGAATTACTAAGTGATACTATACTACATGACATGATTTGCTTGAACAAAATTCCGTTTATAAATCTGGCATATTTTATGGCTTGCTCGTTCACTGATACGGAATCACATCTTCACAGGTGACCGGCTCAACTGACCTGAATATCTGTTGGCCGTATTCACCCGACCTTTAATGTCGGTCAACACCGATTAACTGCTGCAATTTTACTTTTAAGTTTGTTCGAGAGTAATGACGATGAATGGATGGGTTATTGTATTTTGGAGTCACATCTTCGTCGACTAATTGATTTTTTTTAAATTTTTTTTATTTTAACAAGGTTAGAAGTGCAATTTAAGCACTTATGCCAGCCTCATGGGTGAAAACAATTTTAGTGAGGTAGATTACAAAACTATGCCTGTTCCTTAGTTTTAAACTATTAATTACAAAATTATACAAAGTCTTTGACGTAGGCTGGCTGAGGATGACATTAATGTCTCCGTTTTTCCCTCTGCCTTTGAGATACTGTAGTCTGTAAGCTGCGTTCTGCACACACTCTAAAACTAATTGATTCAATTCAAAATTCAATATTGATAAAATTTTAATATATTTGAGGTGATTTCTTGATCATCATCATCTCAACATATCCAATCATAATCTTCCTAAAGACTGCTGCTGCTTCCCCATTTGAAAGAAGTGAATTAATTGCACATCAGAAATTTGGTACGACAAGAATAATACGTCATATACATAAACTAGCAGCTGCCCGCGACTTCGTCCGCTTAGACTACATGAATCAACACTTTATTACTTTCCCACGGGAATACATTCAGCAGAAAAATTACCATGTAGAGTTTATCTCAAACAGGAGTTTGTGTTGGTGTTTTGCCAGGAAAATGAATTAAGACAGGGATTCATTAAAAATTTTGACCTTTCTGAAAAATTCTGGTTTATATTTATTAAAGTACTTCCTTATAAACAACATTCTTTGTCATGTTATAAGGTGGTAGCAATAGAACCAAACTTTGAGGTGAACTTACACAGGAGCATGCCACATAGAACTGACCGTGAGAGAAACAGTCCTGTCGTAGGTCTACTCCGGCGAATTTGAGAGTTTGCCCCTGCGACTTATTTATTGTCATAGCAAAACAGACCTTTAGTGGAAACTGAAGCCTTTTGAATTCAAAGGGAAGATCATTTGGTATTAATGGAATACGCGGTACAAACACTGTTTCTCCCTGAGCAGGTCCTGTTAAAATAGTGGCCTCTACTACGTTCCGGTGCAAAGCCTTGACTTGCAACCTAGTACCGTTACAAAATTTTCGACTTTGAGCCTTCGACTTTGAGCCTTCGACTTTGAGCCTTCGACTTTGAGCCTTCGAATTTGAGCCTTCGAATTTGAGCCTTCGATTTTGAATTTCGAATTTGAATCTTCGACATTGACTCTTCGACTTTGACTCTTCGACTTCGACACCAATTTGAATTTGTGATTTCAACCCCTACCACTATCGCAACTCGTAAGGGGTTAGCTTCAAAATAAATGTCATTTTCGCACTCAACGTCCCAAAAAACCTAAATAACGACACCAATATAGACTTTTTTGGTATCATCCCCCTCCCCTATCTCACCCCTAGAGGGTTGGCTTAAAATAAATGTCATTTTCATAATCAACATCCCAAAAAACCTAAATAACGACACCAATATCGATTTTATGGTTTCAACCCCCATTTCACACCCCAGGAGGCTGTTTTTCGAAAAATCTCAACTCACCCTTATCTCATTCTCTAACCCCAAGGGGTTAGCTTCAAAACAAATGGCATTTTCGTAATCAACGTCCCAAAAAACCTAAATAATGACACCAATATTGACTTTTTTGGTATCAACCCCCACCCCTATCTCAACCCTAGAGGGTTAACTTAAAATAAATGTCATATTCATAATCAACATCCCATAAAACCTAAATAACGACACCAATATCGATTTTATGGTTTTAACCCCCATTTCACAACCCAGGGGGTTGTTTTTCGAAAAATCTCAAAACACGTATTAGCTTATTTGTTCCTAGGAGTACTCTTGCGAAATTTCGAGTCGAAAATAGTCGAAATGTCCAAGTTATACTGTTTCTTCATACAAACTTCCCACCCCTGTTTCACCCCCTTAAAGGGTGAATTTTGAAAAATCCTTTCTTAGTGCTCCCCTAGACCTCGTAAGGAACCTACGTGCCAAATTTGGAAACTCTAGACCCAGCGGTTTGGCCTGTGCGTTGATATGTCAGTCAGTCAGTCAGTCAGTCAGTTTCTTCCTTTATATATTTAGATAAGTACCCTACTGGATAATAGCCTTTCTAAAGTGCAATTTCTACATGCAATTACAGATTTCTGTAAGCGCGAAAACAATAACGCTGCTACTTATCAATGAATTCTTTAGTCATATATAAGACATCGTGCACAATGTGAATACAAAACTATTTGATTCTACTGATGTATAGACAAATAAAAAACTTTCCATTCCATGATTCAATAGAATAATCTTCAGCAATGACGTGTAGGCAGCAATGACAAAAACTAACAGGAGTATGAATGTGTTGTTGGCGTTCTTTCATTTCTGCGCGTATCAATTAGTTTGTGCAAACACAACTCTCTATCATGTTAAGTAATTATCACCAGAAATAGAAGAGACGTGTCCTCCTACATAGGCTTGAGTTACAATGACCTGCCTACTAAAATTACAGGAAAACAAGTTGTTTCTAGGAAACGCCGCGATAAACTAGTTAATTTCGGCTTTGACGTATGCCAGTGGCTAATGTACATGTCTTTTCCGGAACGATCTCTTTAATATTTACTACGTACATTTATTCGAATTGGCTAATTTCATGTCTTTATTGTCGTTATTAAATAATGGTATATTCCAAGTATATATCTCTTAACAATTTATAATTCTCTAATAACAAATCTCATTTTCCTTTAAGCAAAATATCCATAATTAATAATCATGATTTAGCTCGATGAACTTGCGCTTAGATTTCTTTAATAGTCCTTTTGGCTGATTACACTTATTGATCAAAATTTATTGAAAATTTAGTATTTCATATAGTTTGATTCCGATAAATAACAATAGTAACGATATGAAATTAACCAATTCACATATAGGGATAAATGATGATGATGATTTCATCAAAACCATAATGGAAGGACGAATAGAGGGGAAAAGAAAAAGAGGAAGACCGATATTAAGCTATATACAGCAGATAAGAGAGAAGTTGAACGTCGTGTCGTATCAGGAGGTCAAGAGGAAGGCGGTGAGCAGAGAGTTATGGGAAAACTCCACCGACAACTCAATAAGATGATGATAGGGATAAGCTCCCTTGTTTCTCACCAAACCATAGAAACACACGGGGTGAGCATTCATTACTTAAGTATTTTCATCGATCTTGTTAACGATGAAGACGCAAACCATATATCTAATTCGTTAATCCAAAGAACTAATTCTAATATGTCACTATAACTGTCATACAACTTAGTTAATCAAGCGACGGCAACTGAAGCTTTTATACTAAACAATGCCACTGTACTGTGACAATACCTTGGCGCTGTCATTTATACACCGGAAAATTGGGCAATAAACCTTTGACCCGAATTCTATTTAACCTTTCTAAATTAAGGCAAAGGGCAAGAATTCGCTGCTACTGGATTGACCTATAAAACACATGTTTCATGTTTCTCATTAGCCAAATATAAAGGCATAAACGTGTCTGAAGTCATGGAAAGAATATCCGAAACGACATATAATCGTATATTCCAAGTAATGTACTCTTAATAATTTATAATTCTCTAATAATAAATCTTATTTAGCTTCAAGCAAGAATTCCATTATGAATAATAACGATTGACTTTGTGACTTTGAAAGATAGAATCAGGAATAGTATAATTAGGGACTTAAGCAGTGTGAATGAAGACGTAGTGACAAAGATTGAAAAAGGTACGCTGAGATGGTTTGGACATGTGGAGAGGATGAATGAAAGAAGACTTACTAAAGAGATATACGAAGCGAATGTGGATGGTAGTGTTGGTAGGGGAAGACCACGGTGAACGTACCCTGATCAAATCGGGGACGTCGCAAAGAAAGGCCAAGTCAAGAGAACCCTAAACCGACGAGTATGTATGAATAACCTATGAGAATGAAGCAAAAGAGGTGTGTCAGGATCGTAGCAAGTGGAAGTCTGTGGTCTATGACTACCCTCTACGGGAAACAATTGTGACATTATGTATATATATAATAAATAACGACTTGTTCAGCGAACTCGCGGTTAGCTTTCTTTAACAGTCCTTCTGGCTGATTACACTTACTGAACAAAATTCTGGAATATCGCAATACGTGATCAGCATTTCCAATATTTTCATTCTGAGTACATATTGAATTGATGCTCATTGGTTCAATTTTATTCCATCAAATGGTTTAACTAAATTCCATTCTTCTATAGGTTTAATAAAAATCTCGAGTTTGTTATTTTTGGACAAAAATACAGCTGAATGACATAGCTATATATATATATATATATATATTACCATATAATTTTATACGTGTTTGGCATTCATGTTTAGAGTTCCGTATTCAATAAGGAACGCCATGTCTGTCTTGTCTGTTCGCGCTTAGCTAAGAGGCTCTTTGTGCTAGAATGCTGTAATTTGGCATGGGTATACATATTAATCTTTAAATATTTTTTTTACCTACATATAAAGTGGGGTTATTTTTTTATATTTTTGTATCTCATCGTGTAGGGTATGTTTGGATGGGTCGTTCAAAAATATTACAAATATTATGAACAGTTTTTGGAATCTAGGATACGTTTGCGAAATATTAAACGTTAAATTGCAAATTTTTGTTACAGTCAATTGTCCCCACCCACCCCTTACAGTTAAACAATTGTTTTTGGATACGTAAAAAAATTCACGGCAGCAATATAATAATAACGAACTATCGTAGCTTAGTAGGCTTTACAATTTAATGTGTAATAGTCTAAAACTTATAAAGTGTACATTCCGTTGAAAATTATTTATCGAACAAGAAGCCCCCCTTCTAAGTCTGAATATTGTAATGGCCAACTACGAAACCCTACACTGCGCGTGGCCCGACACGCACTTGCCTGGTATTTTAACCTGAATTCGTCCGGACGAGTTTACAATGTAATGATCTTCTTCACCTTTTTGGCATTTGTATCTTTTTATTTGAATGTCGACATAGTAAATGTAAGTAGGGCCTTGTTCATAAAATTATACATGTTTTTTCTACATGTTTTTTGTACCGAATTTGAAATTAAAACTTGAGAAAGTCAAGCATTCTAAGTATAATGAAACAACGCCAATAAGTCATTCAATATTGCAACTTTGTGGTCTAAGAACATCCAACAGCGACTCGCGAGAGACGAATTAGCACCTGAAGAGGAGTCGCCATCCTGGTGATAATCACTGTGATTTCAGCGACACGATAATTGTTGTTTATCTGCCTGCACATAATGACGTCCTTGCGTGTGACAAACATTATAGGCTAGGTTCAGTTTTGATCAGGATTAACAGACAATGTCATTGCATGTAAACCGTCTAAAGCGAGAAATTCTCTATTTCGAGGAGAAATTATTGCAACAAGTGTCGGTACGACAATCAATAAAACCAATAAAAAATAAACGGCTGGATTTGGCATCCTCTATTTTGCATGGTTTGATAAAAATAAAAGCAAATGGTCTAATAGCTTGGACAATTTGTACAATATCATACCTCAATGCTGAATGTCATTGACTCAGTCAATGTCTTTGTGCATGTTTGCTCTATGGTATCCCAAACATAATATCACTGTTATAGTTTGCTTATTGTCCAACCAAGCGTATATACAATAGCTGCCTGCGTGATCAAGTTATCAAGAATGCGTTCCATTACTTTTTCTTTGTACAGATACAAACCTGCTTTGTAGTTGACATCTATTTCGTTTAAGCAAAATTAAAACATTATTAAGCTTTCAGTTGTATTTTGCATTCACGAGAACGAATATAACTGTTGTTGAAAGCACTTCTGGGGCAGTTAACGGTATCAGTCGATATACGGCTGGTGTTTATTTGGGTTTGTAGACTGGGCTGGTTATTTTATTCATATATGTAGAGGTCTGCACCAAAGTTCAATTTATGATTACCTACGGTTATAGTGAAGGCTTTGTAGAATCTAGGTTGCTAGTTTTAGCTATCCAAATATTTCTTTGCCCTTTTGGATCAAATTTTAGGCTGCCGTCAGACAATGGCAAGGTATATTCGCACCATGTTCATGCATTTTAGATTTTTTTCCTCTTATCTCTAATTATTTATGATCATTGTGTGATCCTCATTTTCATACAATACCTTATTATGTTCTTTAGTTAATTTAGCGTGTTTGTCTTTTGTAACCTTGAATACTTAGATAATAGTGGTATCCCAATTCGTTCAAACACATGTGACAATATGATTTTATATGTCCACCTTAGAAGTTGCTGTTTGATTATGAACGTCTGTCTACTATTTTCATCTTCATTGCCGTAGTTGGAGAATGTACATTTATCTTCCTTTTTAATACATCTAACTGTTCACGTGAACTTGAAATTGTTATTCTAATTACATGTAATTCAGCCAAAAAGGAAAATCTCAATTTGCAAGCAAACGAATATAACGGCAGGAGTTAATTTGCAACATTACGCTCACGCGCACGTAACGAGATTTATAAATACACTTCAATTAAACACTATAGCTGTTTTAACGTTGACTCACTGTGCCGCAATCACCGCTTTGTGTAGTGTTTTAGTCATATGTAATTAGCTCAATATGACAAAAGGGCACTTAACCTCCTCCGACCCACATTTATTTTGTCGGATGTTACATTTACAATGCGAAGTTTTAGGTATTCCAAAAGAGTATTTAAGAAAATCCACATCCCTCTCCTTTTATCTTTGTGTAATCACATGCAAAGGATTATGTCAATGTTTATGACATCTTATGGTTCCGGGATGCGGACTTAGGAGGCGCGGTAATGACAAACGATGACTATCCCAATTCCATCAATTTTGTTAGTAAAATATGGATTATGTGGTGTAATTTTCTGGGATTTTCTACATTTTGAATGTATGTTGTTACCAAAGTTTCTATGAACATATAACATTTATTATTAAAAGTTTAGCAATTATAATATGTTATAAAATTTTAGCAATTCCAAGATAAAGTTTAGGTAAGTTATAACTTCTTGTTCATCGAAGCTTATAAATATCCAGTTATCGAACTTCCTCCGTAAATACATCTCAATTATCAAGTTTGATAATATTTAAATTATTGTCTGAATTAACAAGCCAGTGTTACATTTCAAGTACTCATCGATTTTACCAAATGTTAGATACAAGTACAATAAATCCAGGACCAATTATGGTTAAATGGTATTGTATTACAATGATGGAACACAAATGTACAATAAACTGCCTGATGCTATGGAAATGAAATCTGTAAATGAAAGAGAAACAGAAT
Organism: Oegoconia quadripuncta; assembly: GCA_949316235.1. Classification (NCBI taxonomy): domain Eukaryota; kingdom Metazoa; phylum Arthropoda; class Insecta; order Lepidoptera; family Autostichidae; genus Oegoconia; species Oegoconia quadripuncta. Next base: position 17,812,096 of record OX438756.1, on the reverse strand, counting down.
GAAAAATCATTTATTTGACTTCACATACTGAACGGGTATAGATACTGTACACAGAAAGGTATAGATACTGTACACAGAAAAAGAGTAAATTCAATATGGACTCCACTAAGCATAAGCTACAGCAACATGAAAAATGCTGCAGCACCTGTATTCTGTGGAGCCCATATAGAGCGCGTCAAACAGGCTAATATCAAACTATATACATAGATTATTGTGACAAATGATAAATTAAATATATAATGTAAACATGTAAATAAAGGTGCCTATAATAATAAATAACATACTACATAATATAAGGTGATAATGAAATAGAATTGTTAAAATACAAACATTAATTGTTGCTTAGGGCGAATATTCTTTAAAAAATTAGTTGATGCATATCAAAGCAAATTTCAAACAATTTTCTCTTTGTTTACCCACGTTATCAATGACTTTTTTAAAATAATATTAAGTAATGTTCTCATATAATTGTAATCTTAATGAGAATTAGACCGAATATACCATTATGTGGTATATATGAATAGTTAATGCATTACGAAACGTCATTGAATTACGCAATTTTCTAAATCATTGTCTTATACTTCGTAGTCTGTGGGTTCTTGCTTCGGTCGGTTTACGGGTGTAAACTCATCTGTAGAGTGACTAATGTATGTTATGGTTTCGTTTATTTTGCATGCTTCAAAGTCTCTTCAAATATCCGACTTTCGAACATCTGTCTCTAGTACTAGTCGTTGTATAGTGTCGTAGACGTTTCTAAAACTAGTTAGCGAAACATGTAATGTATTACAAGATGAACGTTTCACGCCCCGCCAACACCGTCAAGGAACGTGGTGACGTGCGCTGGACTAAATTGGATATTCCACGCATCAATGCCCTAAACTGTCCTTTGTTGTTCATAACGCATACGTGTTTCTTTGCACAATTCTTGGCGTCGTCGTAAAGTGCGAATAATACACAGTTTACTGGCTTTCGAAAGTAGTTGAAAACTAAATCGTGTACCATTATCTTCTTGTCTCCTTTTATACTTCTTCCACGGTCTCCTTTAATATCTTAGTTTGTGTTAAATCTCATTTTGCTAGTCAGTTCGCAAATACCACAGTTGCTATGAAAACAATGAATTTGGTGAACCGCTCAACAATTAGATCGATAATTAAAAAAAAAACTACTTATTGTTTTGTTTCTTTTGAGGAAACGCAAATTGTTACACTGTTTTTTTTTTTTAAAGAAAACTAATAGCAACCTTTGAATTTTGTGCACGTTCTTTTGCAGCAGACATCCTTGAGAATTTAAACTTTTTATATTCATTTGTCGATTTCAACTCACCATTGCTTTTAACACTCGACGCAAAAAGGGGTGTTATAATCTTTAAGCCTTTAGGTGTCTTTCTTTGGCGTTAAAGCTCCAAAACGGCTGATCAGAAATTATCAGTTGTAAAAGAGAAATAAAATATATCAATAACGTAATGATCCTTATCCCAAATGGGGTGGTGACTAATATTCCAAACATAAGCAACATTAAAAGTTTCATGCTTGAAACAACATCCACGATTTGTAGTGCATTTAGAAATTTATCTTTAAACAAAGTTGCTTTCATAGATTACTATAATATGATTGATGGGTTTTCTAAACTCTCAATTTATAGTTATTTAATTAATTATGTTAAAGTGACTGTGACCTATCACGAAGTGCGAACCACGGTTACGGCCTTCCGCCTTCCTTCCTCATCCAGCCACTTCCGTCGGACCATCTGCTTGCATCTAATTTTCCACACTGCTTCCCTCTATGCCATCTCTACTCTAGATTTCATATCCAACATCTATAATTAGTCTTTCATTACCTACTTTAGTGTAAACGTACGTTCACACTCCCGGAACATTTCCGTATGGAATACTTAAATGTCTGTTTTATACAATGTGTCCCGGAGAGAAGTGACCAGCGGGCGTAGTTTGAAAATTTATACAAAATTATCGATAAATCATTTAAATTTAGAGACCTAACTGCTTTTGTTTTTTAAAAATTGTTAATCCTTTTTTTTTAATAGACATGTCTGACCTTCTGCACTATTTTAGTCATAATTTCTTTGTTTTTACGTCTTTCCCAATTCTTTTTTTTTAATTCAGTGCTGTTATTATTATTCATCAAATTAAGTTATGAAAATTATCCCAAAACAAATAAATAATTTATTAAAAAAGAAATAAACTTAAAATTCGACCAACAAAACTGTATTTCTTTAAGTTTAAAAATAAAAAAACGAAAAATGTCCCTATAACATCATGTTTTTTTTTAATTATTATGATACTACATGATATTCTCTAAAATATCCTCGAACAATGTTTTTAGTTATTTCAAATAAATGTGAACGTACGAGACATTGAAATTGACCTTTTATGCTCCAGTAACTAGATAGAGATAAGTTTAAAAAAATGAAAGTAATGTTTTAAGCAGTTTATTTGCACATTTAAGTGTTTTGTTATTACAATGAATCATTTTGATTTTAACATGATAGTTTAATAATAAATAAAAGATACTTAATTTGTTAAAATGGTTGTTTATTAAGAAAAATCAGGTAATTAATTAATTATGTTTCGTTACGTGAATTCATCAATGAAAATTATCCAAGATGGATTGGCAGAGGCGGTCCAATAGCATGGCCCCCGAGGTCACCAGACTTGACGCCTCTTGATTATTATTTCTGGGGCTACACGAAGCAAAAAGTTTATGCTGTGCCAATAATTTCAAGAGACCAGCTGAAACAGAGAATCGATGCTGCTGCCGCAGAAATAGCGCAGAATCATGCAGAAATAAGGCGAACTACACTAAGGATGTCATTTAGGGCCCTGGCCTGCATAACCGCTGACGGCGGTCATTTTGAAAACATAATTAATTAATTACCTGATTTTTCTTAATAAACAACCATTTTAACAAATTAAGTATCTTTTATTTATTATTAAACTATCATGTTAAAATCAAAATGATTCATTGTAATAACAAAACACTTAAATGTGCAAATAAACTGCTTAAAACATTACTTTAATTTTTTTAAACTTATCTCTATCTAGTTACTGGAGCATAAAAGGTCAATTTCAATGTCTCGTACGTTCACATTTATTTGAAATAACTAAAAACATTGTTCGAGGATATTTTAGAGAATATCATGTAGTATCATAATAATTAAAAAAAAACATGATGTTATAGGGACATTTTTCGTTTTTTTATTTTTAAACTTAAAGAAATACAGTTTTGTTGGTCGAATTTTAAGTTTATTTCTTTTTTAATAAATTATTTATTTGTTTTGGGATAATTTTCATAACTTAATTTGATGAATAATAATAACAGCACTGAATTAAAAAAAAAAGAATTGGGAAAGACGTAAAAACAAAGAAATTATGACTAAAATAGTGCAGAAGGTCAGACATGTCTATTAAAAAAAAAGGATTAACAATTTTTAAAAAACAAAAGCAGTTAGGTCTCTAAATTTAAATGATTTATCGATAATTTTGTATAAATTTTCATACTACGCCCGCTGGTCACTTCTCTCCGGGACACATTGTATAACTATCGTACCTACATTCACTGAAGCACACACAACATGGAGTATGTAAATAGAGGGGTTATTACGTATTTAATCAAAGCAATCTCTATGTTATTACCACCGCGGATCGACGCAACCGTATCACTATATGTATTAATGTGTGTGTGTGTGTGTAAGTGTAATATGTATTGTTGTGACGCGATCGGTAATCGTTCAGTAATTGTGTTCCATGGAAAATTGTCTATAATCGACTACCTTTTACAAACAGGTACCTACGTATTGCATATTATCACTGTGAAGCACTCCTGGCGCAGTCGCAATCGCTATTCGTTTTCGATTATGTCTGGCGCGGTCAATCCTTATAATTAACTAGCTGTTAATTTGATTGATATTTGAACATTTCACCAAAATCGATTCACCAAAAACATATATATATAAATTTTCACATATAAATTTTCGCATTTATAATACTGGTTGGGATAGGTACGAGTGTTTCCGTGCTTTGGAGGGTATGTAAAATAGACTAACTATTTCTAAAGTTTGAAGGCAGCCGTTAAGCCAAGTCGGTGGCGTACAGAGGCGGCATATAATCATTGATTGTCAGGTAGCCGCTACTCTGACACAAATCCGCCAATCCGCACTTCCATACCCTCTCCTAGGCCAGTATTAATAAACCATTCTCAAGATTGAGAACAGTCTTGTGACCGGTTTCAAGTAAACGTGTTAATTAATAAAATGAACTTGAGACCTGAAAAGCACGTGTATACTCAAGCAGTACCTACTTATAAATGAAACCAAGACTATCATTCATTCGCCGCTGAGGCGAATACTTGAGAAGTGATCTCAGCTGAGTAGACCTCAAGATTGGTTTATAAATTAGCACGGAGCTTGAGATAGCGTCAACTGCTTAACATGCATCTCGGTTGATACAGCCTCAAGACTTGTATTGAGATTAGTTTATTAATACGGGCCCTAGTGAGTGTAAGACATATTTGATGATGAAGATATATAACCGCCTCCGTGGCTCAATGTAAACAACATTGGGTTTACGATTCGGAGGTCGCGGGTTCGATCCCCAGCGGGGTACATGTTTAAGTACTCGGTTTGGTTGGTGGTAAGGCATTTTAAAATGTCCGCCTGGTTAGCTACCACCATTTTATCTATTTCATTTTATCTGCCGCCAAGCAGCAATGTTTATAGCATTGTTGTGTTCCGGTTGTCAGAGATAAGATAGCCAGTCCCCCAAATGTGTTGGGGTTACCGGGTCGGTACGCTTCCACCTTCGACCTTATCTTCACTTAACATCAGGTGTGATTGAGGCCAAGTACGAACCCGTCGTGCTTAAAAAAAATCATAATTATCGCTGTAACTTGTCGTCATACCGAACATTTCCAGTCTCTCTCCAGAATGGTAGCGGTATTTAAAGAGTTAGTACCCCAGGAGGGTACCAGCACTGCTGGAGAATCCCTCATCGCTCAGGCTGCCCTACTTATTCTGGGGTGGACACCTTCCTCAAAGGCCGGCAACGCATCTGTGACCCTTTTGGTATTGCGGGTGCCCATGGGCGGCGGTGATTGCTTTCCATCAGGTGACCGGCATGCTCGTTTGCCGCCCTCTCGTATAAAAAATAAAAAAAAAAATTCGCACTAAGCGTTTCGCTTCTTCATTCATAGCGTCTTAGCGTCGGTGTTTCCCGAATCTTAGGACTAGTCTAGGTAGGACAGACATTTACTAGGATCGCATGCTTCATCTTTGACTACGTCATCATCACTATCCACCAGATGATATTGTAGTCTAACGCATCTCCAGTTCATACCAAAAAAATACCCAGTAATTTTACATTTGGTTATAGACGGATTGCACCCTACGATCAACAATACTTTGCACTTAACAAATTAATTGAGTAGTTTTTGACTTTAAAAGAAATGTTAACCTCTTGATCAATGCGCCACTGAACCCTAAGAGGGTAAGTATGAGTCATTCAAGTGTTAGGAGTTGGCCGGGTTGGATTTCCACCCGTATGTCGTTGGTATACTGAACATTCGCACTAAGCGGTTTGACTCTTAATTCAAAATGCGAGCTGCCAAGATACGGAATTCCCTTTAAGCGTCTGTTTTTCCAAACTGGGTATTTTGAAGAGCAGGGTGAATAAGCATTTCCTGAGAGATATTTCCATCTTGTGAGATTCACGGCCAAACCTGTATTTTAGTCATAAAAAAGTAGCATGACGACTGCACCTAAAATACTAGAGGCGAGGTCGCATTTCAATTAATTAAAAAGTTTTTGATTCTACATGAATGTCTTCCTCATTTGGATGTTTAATGGAATCTCCTATGATTATATCAACATTAAGAAAGAAGAAAGAAATTATTTATTTTGAAGAAAATCTATATCCAATGATGGTACCGAAGTAAAGTTCATCAAATAAGGTTACTACTCAATAGCGGGCGCTCCTGCAGCGCTGATCTTCCGTGACGACTAATTATGTATAATATGCGTGTTAAGTGTAATGTTATTGAATAGAATATTCTTAACTTAATAATCTATCGCTTGGAGTATGTAAAGATGCACAATTAGAGTTATTTCTAATTGCTATTATCGCTTAAAACGTTATTACTTTTGAATCCAAGATAACCGCTGCTCAAACTAATCCTGTCATTCTTTGACGACCTGTTTGGTGTACCTAGTGGTTAAAAATTCTGACTGCTATACCAAAAGGTCGCGGGTTCGAATCCCGCTAGAGGCATATGTTTGTATACGATGAATACAGACATGTGTTTCCGATATGGATGTTTTTCATTTATTTATGTATTTATTTACAAAAAAAAATGTATTTGTATAGTTTATCAACCATCTGGTATCCATAATACAAGCCTAGTTGCTTAGTGTGGAACTAGATGGCGCTGTGTGTATGTGCAAAGATATTTATTCTTTCAATTACTCTTTATTGCTCGCTGTTCTTATAAATAAAATGCAGATAACCTATATTGGAGACTGGCAGCTTGGTCACCCGATTTGATCTGTCACTGTTTTTTGCTATGACATTGTATAAATATCTTGAGTGTCATCCCTAAAGCACCCTGCCTATATACAACAGATAACAACCCATTTCTATATATAACAATATAGATAAAAAATAGTGGAACCTCAATAAACCTTCGTGAGGGAAAAGCTAGGCGGATTTACCTCGCGTAATAGAGTTTCGGCTTATGTAACCGAAGCTCACGTAAAAAGAAAGGTTGAACCATTAAAAATACAGTCACGCGACCGAACTTGACATTACGTTCAGAAACCTGAAACGATACACGCCAGTTCATAAAATCATAAAATCCAGTTCTAAAACATAAGCCCGTATAGGGAGTATCACTGCGTGCGTGTATTGTTTTAAAGTGCCAAACGAAGTGCAAACTTCACCTTCAAATAGTTTTTCGTATAATGGTTCATTGAACACAATTTGTTAGTGACTTGCGCGTCTTCATAAAGAACCCACACGCAATCAAGGAAGTGTAGCAAATCGTATCCTTTTGAGCAATTCTCCTTGCTCAACGTTTCCTCGTACAATATCCGCTTAGCAACTCTACATTCTAAAAATAGTAACATTTTGAATGTCCTTTCGAATCCTTGCGTGCTTTGGTAGTACCAGGGAGGCATGAGTGCGTAGGAGCTGTACCGTGGCTTACCGGTTGCGAATTCGTGCGTATATAGTTCTACATAAGGTTAAATACAAGGCATGACGTAATTTTCAATGCTGCTCGCGCTCGAGAACGTGACCGGTTGTGCAAGTATGCACGAAGCCGGTTGGGGAATGAAACCTCTTTAGTGCTATGAACCCCTGGTATCAATTCGCGTTAACGCTGCCATAGTGGAGATTGGCAATATATGCAAAATTTTAAATTAAATTAAAAAGAATAGGTAATGGAATTCGGTTTAACACTTTTTGAACATTATCTAGTCTCATTACTAGAAAGTAGCTAACGTAAAGTGAAGCTAATTTCTAAAGGTGTATGAGTTATCGTTCTACTATGTATTGATCTGTGGCGACCAACATCCATTTGATGCGTATGCGCGTGTAAAAATCGGCACCGTTTGTGACTTCACTTCTATGATACAGTGTGCTCCGTCTTTCTTTTTTTCTTGGTCTGAGGAGATAACAGTAGTTTTTTAGTTCTATTTTCGTTTGTTGCATACTATATTCTTATTTGTTAATGTCCTGGTTTAAATATAGGCTGCTTTTTATCCAGAAATTACAAGTTGTAGTACGACATAACGTAACTTCACCCGAAACTATTAAATAAAATTAATGCCGGGCAAACGAATCGAAGGTCGGAGACTATACTCGTACTACAGAAACAAGTTATGATTTCTGGTTGCATTGCCTAAAACATAAAGATAGACATGAAAAAAGGTTTTATAATTTGGAAACCTATTTCTGTTTGTGGCAGTATAGCGTGAAAAAAAAATTTTTTTTGTCCGTTGGAATTTATTGTATGCGAAGTTCCTTTTTATTAATTGCAAGTAAAGTGTAAGTAAACTAAAGGATTTGCAAAAGGCTGTGTGTCTATACGCGGGCGATGCACCCAGAGGTCGTTTTGAAATGTTTGACCTTGGTTGCTCTTAGTATCCAATAAACAATATATATAAAAAAAAACAAAAATTAACTTCGCATGATAAATAAAACCTTAACCCATTTTTTATTTGATTTATGAACGAAAATAGCAACTTGATATGCGAGTTGTAATTAGGTGTACGTGAAACAACGTCACTTTTTTTTCCGAATGCTAAGTATAGGATCCGATTCCGAAAATAGCTGCGTTTATTGTCTGAATCTCTAAGACAGGTATGTAATTTGAATTAGTTATTTTTAGCTTACTAATTGCCAACTGCGGATTCGTTCGACGTCATTGCCGTGGTTTTTTACCGATGTTGATAAAATATATAGAATTGGTTGGTTGGTTGGTTGGTTCAACGTCTTTCATCGTCGTAAGGTATTTTAATGTGCAACGAGCAACCTCTCGAGTTTCTTACTTGTTCTTCTCAGGGGAAAATTGCCTTTTGAACAAGCATTAGCTTTAAAAATGTAAAATCTGACTATTTTAAGTGTACCCTGTGTACCTACAAAATAAAGCATTTTTGATTTGATTTGTGCGATTTGCATCGCTAGGGAGGATTAGTTCTAATCTTCTGTTAAAGTGTTCTGGATACGCTCGAATCGTTGAGGGGATCTGGGTAGTATTGAACTTCTTATGTACAACATTGTCCAACAAAAAATATACATGAACTTAAAGTAAATCTGCACGTTAATTATTGATAACTATTTAAGTATTTAAAAATCAAAAAACCGACTGCATATTTTGTATTTTGCGGACGCCATGTTAGATTTTTTACAATAAAATGTGTCCTATGTCTCTCCGGGTACCAAGACGAATCTAACGACACCATGCACTCCGAAATCGGTTATGGCATTTAGGCTACAAGATGCGCCAAAGGGACGGATATACATATATATGCTCCAAAAACATTACCATCCTTCCTTGGGCAGTCGGGTAAAAAACCAACTTAATTATTTTTTCAAACCCAAACCTAATAGCATTATTATGCTATTAGGTTTGGATTTGAAAAAATAATTAAGTTGGTTCAAGGTTGGCTAAATAATAGTACCACCCAAAGTAGTGAAGTATATTACATATCGTCAGCCTGTCGTCCGCTCCATAACATTGTTTTTCTAGGTCATTGGTTGGTCTGCACTGAGGAGTACTTTTCCCGTAATTGCCTCACAACACAATTCCATATTCATGTCTATTCAACTCTTCAACGAACGGTACAATCACAATTGCTCGTTCCGCGATTTGTGGGATTTACAGAGCAGAGCAATGACGGCATTATCCAATAACCTTTGTTGGGCACGCGACTTGCTTATTGTATCCTATCCAGTCCAACTATATTATTAATGCGAAAGTTTGGGTGTATCTTTGTGGGTTTGTGCTCCATCATAGCGAAACGGATGGGATTTGGATGAAATTTGGTACACAGATAGAATAAGGCCTGATAGAGGACAACGGCATCATATCAGCCACAGGATGTCCACTGTTAAACATAGGCCTCCCATAGAATTCTAGAGCAACCATCGATTTCCCGGGACCGTTATCAGGTCGTGTGTCCACCTTGGGCAAAAAAAGACAGGTGGTGTTTGCCAGATGCTTGAAAATCGGTTAAGGCGCTTTAGAAGTTAGCTTTTAACACGGGTGATATAATTATAATAGCTCGCGGGTTCTAAATTTCCAATTTATAGTTATGAGGCCCATTGCCATATAATCGTATTGGTCGTCTCGGGAAAGAAAGTAGGTAACTAATTAAATGCTAACCTAATCAGTGGGAAAGAGGACCACGTGAAAGTTACGGTACGCCGGATAGCGTCAGATAGTATAATTGAAACGCCAAATCCTACAACCTTGGGATTTTCAAGAGCAGGGTAAAAGGAATCTACTGAGATCGCATGCTTCATCTTCGGCTTTTTTTTTATGCACAACGGGTTAGCACTTGACCTCAATTACACCCGATGTTAAGTGAAGATAAGGCCGAAGGTGGAAGCGTACTGACCCGGAAACCCAAATATTTGGGGAACTGGCTATCTTATCTCTGACAACCGGAACACAACAATGCTATTAACATTGCTGTTTGGCGGCAGATTTAGATAAGATGGTGGTATAGCTAGCCAAGCGGACATTTAAAATGCCCTACCACTAATCAAACCGAGTACTAAACATGTACCCGGCTGGGGATCGAACCCGCGACCTCCGATTCGTAAACCCTATGTTGTTTACATTGAGCCACGGAGGCAGTTAATTAATTCTCAAGATTGAGAATAGTTAGTTAATAAATTAATTGATTTCCAACATCAAATACCCCGTGACTACATCATCTGCTCTGTCACAATATAAAAAGTCAGATAATAAGTATGCAACAACGATTTTTTCTTAAATCGATCTTGGAATGTCGGAAGTAATCGGATATAGGGTTAGTTAGTATGTTAGTATGAAGACGCTCTGTCGGCTGATGAGATTTTGTCCTGTTTAAACACCGACGAAAAACTACGAGTGTTATTCGGTAGACGGTTTTGTGTGTGGGCTGGCGTGTGCGTGTGCGTGTGCGTGTGTGCGTGTGCGTGTGCGTGTGCGTGTGCGTGTGCGTGTGCGTGTGCGTGTGTATCAGTATTGCTTTTTTGTTATATTAAAAACTAAACGTGGGAACGTTTATTAGCTATGTTCGATGAAAATTGATTAAGCCTTTTCGAAAATATTAAGCTTTTAACACTCGAATTCATCCATACCAATACCTCCAACAGTATAAAGTTAAGAGCCTTGATACACCGACCGACAGACAGACGGACAGCAAAGTGATCATATACCCTCTTTCCTTTTGAGATACGGAACCCTAAAAATACATTACGCGACGAAGTAGTCATTATAGTGAGCATCCAATCTAACGAACGAAACCCAATCTAAAGCCCGATTTATTTATAGCGCCCCAAACCCAGTTCCCAAGCTAAAGCCAAGTTTATCGGCCAAATCGATTCGATTCGGCCTATTCGCCTAATTGAAGACAGCTAATTTTAACCGAAGAATCTTTACAATCTCTTGTTGTCAGCAAACAACCCTATCTCTTCCCGTGGGTGTCGTAAAAGGTCAACGAAGAGTTAAGAAGTCTATTCATTAGACGTTATCCCCTTATCCTTACCTACTTCTAGGGTGCTTACGTTGTACAAAATTTGGCGATCGAACACAAACGAGCCAAACTGCAAATTATTAGCGCAAACATTTTAACGTGGTAAGGCTGCAGGTCCTTAAACTATTTAGAGACTAAAGATGACACCATTTTTGAGAAAATTGGTACAAGAGTATTGACACTATTCCCATTATCACTGCGACCTGCTTACGACCTCTACCAATAAACCAATTAATTTGATAAACACTTATGTCAATGTCAATACAAGCGTGATAAATAAATGATTGTATCGTACTTTATTATGGAGTGAAATATATCGGTCACTTTATCAACTAATTCAATCATATGTGATTGATGAATTGATAACTCAAGGAATTCCGTCTTAGCAGCTTATCTTGTTGTGGTAATTTATTTTATTATGTTATCAACATAGGTCGGAGAAGGTAGATCGATTTTAGATTCCTTTATTCTGTGTGGTTTCGGCACTCAAATTGAATAGAACCAACCCATTTTTCTCGTGGGTGTCGTAAAAGGTGGCTATAGCCACTACTGTGGTGATAATCTCATCAGACCCATCTGTTAGAAAAGTCATACTACGTTCACATGCGTGGAAAAGTAGTTAAATATAATAAAACATAGTTCAAAAGCCGCGTGTCGTTATTGAATGTCTTAGGTTCGAGTTTTAGGAATCAGAAAAGAAAACGTCCCGTATTGACTTCTAGAAGTTATGGCAACCCTAACCATCAAGACTAAACGTATAGACAAAGATTTGTATCCGTGCTACTACTTATTAAGGAGATCTTTCTTGGGGAGACAATCCTAGCTGCAGCAGGTCTATCATAT